>CM021104.1:108880908-109480908 GCA_007115665.2 Sequoiadendron giganteum | reverse complement strand
TGGTAAATTTTCTAGTGCATCTGGTATATTAGTGCATAGAAACTTTGTTTTAGCCCATTGAGCCAAAAATGATGATTTTGAATGATTCCTCCTAGTTTTTGATGGTTGATGATCACGTCAACCAATGATAGGATAATGTTAATTGATAGGTTGATGACCGTCCTCATGATAGGCAAGGATCGATGATAGGATAGATAAGGATGATTTGATTGATTGACCTCATGACGAATGAGAGTCAAATATAGGTTGATTGATGTTGATCGATCTCATGAAAAAATAGAGTCGATGATAGGATAGGTGCTCCTCGAGATTTGATCAAAATCTCACGCAAGTTGATGTGATTAATTAATATGTTGATTGATAGGCTGATTTGATTGATGTGCTGACTTGATATGTTGATTTGATCATAGGAGGGTGGCTTAGGAGTGTTACAGGTTCAAGAGCGCTTTCCTCATACATGGGACATGATCCCATAGTTGACCCTAATAGACTTGGCTATTATTGATAGGTGTGGATTGATTTCATTGATTGACATGCCCTAGTACCAGATTAACTGGGGGTCATTGATGACACTTGCAAAGTGGCGACATAATGACCACAACACCTTCCATTTGGCGACTAGTGAGATTATAGTTACCCCCGAGGACGTCTATTGGATTCTACGGATACCAGTCATGGGGACCTAGTGATTTATGACCATGAGGAGTAGGGGGACTAACACTATTTGAGAGATTTTTCATGACGATCAACTTGACGGATATGAGATTTCCTGGTGGGAGTTGATTTCTACCCATCAACTCTTGCCATGTGTTCTAGTAAGATTTATTGGTGGTTTTCTCTATCCCAACCGTAGGTCGAAGGGATTTTTAGTTGGTTGGGTTGGGTGTTAAAGGACATGATTGCCCATGGGACCAGATATACTTAGGATTCATGCATGCTTGCACACCTGTACCATGATCTTCATCAGGTTGTATATCTTCGATCGACTAGTCTTGCGGCACAATTTAGATTATTACAACTCTGGGCCTGGGAGAATATTGCAATTACACGACCGATTGCAGGGAGGATTGGACCATCAGGGAGACCCTATGTGTTTGGATATATGGGGCCATTTTTCCAACATAAGCTAGGCAAGTTAGAGTATTGGTGGAGGGTCCTTGATGATATGGACACAGTTATATGGCGACGGTACCTTGACTATGAGGTATGGGCAGAGGATGATATAGAGATGCCATATGTATTTTGTTCTAGATACCTGTTCGGCATGACATCGTACATTATTGAGAGATTTATTTTTAGCCGAGTGTACAAGCAGTAAGGTAGAGTACAAGGGATGTATCAGGGAGTGGCAGATTATGCCAAATGGAGGTAGGACATTCCAGAGTGGGGGCCTACACTAGAATATGATGTGGCTTGTGTTGAGTACTACAATTTTCAACCAGTATTGTGGTAGTACCATCAAGAGGTTGTCGATGTGCTGATGATAGCATAATATGAAGAGTAATTCTATACACATCCATTTCCACGGATCTTGAGTCTCGATGAGCTTGTACCCATTTTGGAGGTTGGGAGGAGGGTAGGGAAAGAAGTGCAGCGGAGGGGAGACAGATGAGAGGAGGAGGAGGGAGAGGAGGAGGAGGGAGATGATGGTGGCGATGATGGGGGAGACGGAGGGGGAGATGGTGGAGGCGGAGGGAGAGAGGTGCTAGATTTTGGGGTCGTACCGAGGAGGAGGAAGTCAAATCCTATTTTACAATGACCAGTTGTACTAAGGTTTCCCTCCTAGAGGCAGCAAACACACATAGGTGGTTTGCAGGTATAGGTTCAGACCTTGCAGGAGCAGGTGCAGGCACAATTATCCCAAGCCCAGGCTCAATTATAGGCATAGTTATTAGTGTAGATGAAGGTACAGGCCTAGATGGTATAACTATAGGCACAGGTAGCCACCCTCACGGCAAAGAGAGATGTCACCTGATGATAGGGAGAGCAGGCAATGGCTGTGGTTGATAGGATTTAGACAATAATCGAGGGTGCCGACACAAGTGATCTGGTTTGAGAGATTCAAGATTTTGCCAAGGAGGCAAAATATTATAGAGGTAGATACCATGAGGCTATACTAGCAAAGAAGAGAATGAGCTATGCTTGGTCCTGATATGGGTGAAGTTAGTCCCAGACCACCAGTAGGGGCGTTACACAACCACTCCTAGGGGGCCCACCAAGCAGAGGTCCAGGAGCAGGGCCATTAGGGGTAGGAGGTGTGGGAGGACCAGAGAGGCCTGCGACCTTCAGGGGAAGTACCACAGGATCTCGTGATCATACTTGATTGTATTGTATATTGATTCAGAGACCCGATTTTTGCCACATTTTTATATAATCTCTCCTTTGACATCATTGTACACTTTGACAGTATTAGTTTGAGGTTATATATGATATGCAACAGTGATTTATTGATCTACATGTTGTTTATGCTTTTATTATGGATGTTCATGATGGATGCATTTATTTTATGGATTATGTGATGTGGTATTCTATATGATTATGTCGTGTTGTATGTATGGATGCATTAATGAGATTATGATGTTGTGTTTCTATGTGTTGATGGATGATAGATGTATGATGATAAATGAGATGGATGCAATTATGCAAATGATATGAGATGCATTGTATTTTTGTATTTTTCACATGTATATATCAAATAGATATGGATGGATAAATGAATACAAAATATTTTATTATGGAATGCAAATACATGATTAAATGCGTTGGTATGAATGATTTAATGAATGGGTGCATGGTTCATGAATTCTAAATGTATGATAGATGAATGAATTGCTTGTGGATATGATGGATATATGAAAATGCATGGATGTATGATGAATGCAAATGTATGGGTGAATTTATGTTATGCCTCGATGTATGATTATGCAGAAAATGTTATTATGTTAAAGGAATGCATTGCACTTTTCTTTTCTTTTTTGGTATTTTTCTAATGCAAATATATGACCTAAATGCATAAATGGGAAATGCCTTATGATTATGAATGGATTATGATGTTATTATGAATGATTTCTATGATGAATGCATATATGGATGGATTATGCGTAAATGAAAGAATGAATTTATTATGACCTCGATGTGACATGGATTATGAATGATGATGGTATTGTGGAAAAATGATTTATTTTCATAATTCTTTCATGATGCAAATATTATAATGAATGAATGCATGAATGGTTTGTGATAGTGGATACTGTAAATGCCTAATATGATAGTGATAGATGTATGGATGGATGCATGATAATTCTTTATGATGATATGATATTGAAATGCCAATGGAAATGAGTGATTTTTTTTTTGTTATGTCAAGTATACTCAATCTTGTAGTGAGTGATATCATCATGTTGAGAGTTGCCTGCTTTGGAAAAATCTATAAATGCAAATGCAGAACTAATATGAATGCAATCATATTCCATGCATTGTTTCCATCATATTCATTATGCTTATTATCATCATTGAGCATTTTATTATGTTGAAAGTTAGTAAAAACATTGATGGTATAATTAGACCATGATGACCTGAGTATAACTTCCATACAAATTCTGTTGAGATTTGATAGTGCAAGATAACACAAGCATCTAGCTATAATTAGACCTAGATGACTTGAGTATCACTTGTGTAAACAAACAAGAGTTAATCGTTTTCCCATGAAAATTCAGAATTTCATAAATGATACTTTGTAGAGCATGTCCTGAAACAATTTGCACAGTAGTAATGATTTAAACATAGACATCAGACAAAGAAAATATCATTCTCAATCATAGTCCCTCTAGTTTGCGACATCATCGAGGTACTCCAAATAAATGATAACAACAATAAAGATATATCAATTAAACATTTGTGCTAAAGTGATCCAACCATGATTCAGAAGATGATCCTTCGGTAAGAAGTGATTTGATTTTTCTTGATGTTTGATTTGATTGTGACAGTTGGGTAGTTGGTTGATTGATGTTCGATGTTCAGTTTGATGGTTAAAATGATTGTTGTTTTTGCCAAGGTTGCCTTGCTATGTGCTGACTTGTTAATTGAAGCACATACAAATGAAATAAAATCAAACACACATATCCATGAAATGTATTACATAAAAGGAATTGAAATAACTAAATTAAATTGCTACTGCTATTCTTTCAAATCAGTCCATGGTTTTCTAGTCTTAAGTACCTTTGAATTCATGTTCTCAAATCTAGTTAAATGTTGCACATGAATATACAAAGATGACAACCTAAGAAATGAGAAGATATTATGCAATGCAAAATACATGCCTACATCACTATATTTTTGGATTTTTGATGCTTAAATTATGAATGATCTATGATGGAGTGTTGATATACTCAAATGATGCTAAAACTGATAGTGCAATTCTAATGGTAATGTTGTATAAAAGATGTAACAACTAAGATTCTAAGATTGAAATAGCTATGATAACACTAAATAAACTAAAATGATAAAGACTCACTACAATGCTCTCAAATTGTACTAATATTTCTGTAGCATAAGTTTGTAATCCAAATCTATATCTCTGAAAAGCTGTAGAAATGCCTTCTATTTACAAATATTTCCAAGCTTGGGCTAAGGTGGCAAAGATGGACGGTCAAGAATTTGATCCTGAGGCATCGACGATGAAGCACAAAGAGGTTAGAGAAATTCATGGAGGCTACTCCATTTGGAAGAGCCAATCTTCCAAGTGTCCAAGAGCATCAATTAATAGGAGGAGCCATGTGTCTCCCAGGAAGTTAGGAGGTTGAGAGGTTAAAGAGAATATTCCTAGTTTTAAAAATAAGAAATAAATGAAATTGTGTGGCATATGATGAGGTGGAGGATGATTTGGAGGTGGTTAGAAGAAATATGGAGACATGTGCTAAATTTGAATTAAAAAATCAAATTTAAATGGAGGAGGGATATCAACTAAATGACAAATTATTTAAATTTGTGCATTTAATTAATTTAAGAGGAAAGTGATTTTTGAAAAAGAGGAATTAAGGTAATGAACCATATAAATAAATGTATCAATTTATTTATAATAGTAGAAGAATTAGAATTTATTAATTAAATAACAAGTATTTAACTAATTGTGCTCCAGACCATTTTTATGTGCATACATTTTGCTCCTCTTTGAAATGATGTGCGCAGACGCATTGCTTCAAAGAATAAATTTTCAGACCTTGATGATAATTTTTTTGAAATGCCCCAGACACTGATTTTGCAGTGATGATGAATGGAGGCCCCCTCGAGAGATAAATCAAGGATTTTTGAATTTTTTGAAAATTTTGATGATTAAATGATTTTTCAATTATATTAAGATGATCTTCAAATTTGATGATGGTAACCTAATTTATCACCCGAAAATGATGATAGTCCTACCACATTGTTGATTAGTTGATTAAAAAGGCCCATTTTGAGAAATTAAATAAATGCCACCAAAATTAGCCCTTAATTACCGCTTAAAAGGTCAAAATGGGTGAAAAGAAGCTCATTTGTAACTTTGCATTGTGAAAATTGAGAGACTGAAGAGAGCCAAGATGGATAGGATTATGTGCCACACTCACATATTTGAGTGAGTTCACTGCCACCAACATCCAACCGCATACAGACCTTCGATACGTACCTCGAGAACCGCCCTTTTTCAAATTTTAGTTCAAATTTTCTCACTTTTTTGCATTTTAAAAACTCATTTTTCAACATGTTTTAGCACATAGGGGTAGATTATTAGCGCATAGGGTATCTAATACAGTGCATAGAGACATTGTAATAGTGCACGCAGTTATCTTTTAGGCAGTAAAATAGTTTAGCGCATCCAATCGCTGGTTTATCACATTAGGTTGTTGAAATAATGCATAGGAATTCTAGCACATAGAGATAGAATAACGCATAGGGTTGTTCATTTAGCACAGTCGGTAAATGGCGCATTGAGACCTTGTTCCGACACATGTAGTCTATTTTTTGGTGCATCTAGGAACTGGCGCATAGAAGGCCTATTCTAGTGCATGTGGTAAATTTTCTAGCACATCTAGTATATTAGCACATAGAAACTTTGTTTTAGCATATTGAGCCAAAAATGATGATTTTGAATGATTCCTCCTAGTTTTTGATGGTTGATGATCACGTCAGCCGATGATAGGATAATATTGATTGATAGGTTGATGATCGTCCTCATGATAGGTGAGGATTGATGATAGGATAGATAAGGATGATTTGATTGATTGACCTCATGACAAATGAGAGTCAGAGATAGGTTGATTGATGTTGATTGATCCCATGAAAAATGAGAGTTGATGATAGGATAGGTGCTCCTTGAGATTTGATCAAAATCTCACGTGAGCTAATGTGATTAATTGATATGTTGATTGATAGGTTGATTTGATTGATGTGCTGACTTGATATGTTGATTTGATCATAGGAGGGTGGCTTGGGAGTGTTACAGGTTTGAGAGAGCTTTCCTCGGACGTGGGACATGATCCCATAGTTGACCCTGACAGACTTGGCTATTATCGACCAGTGTGGATTGACTTCATTGATTGACATGGCCCTGTATCGGATTATCTAGGGGTTGTTGATGAAACTTGCAAAGTGGTGACATAGTGACCACAACACCTCCCATTTGGCGACTAGTGAGATTATAGTTACCCCTGAGGACGTCTATTGGATTCTATAGATACCAGTCATGGGGGACCTAGTGATTTATGACCATGAGGAGCAGGGGGGACTAAATCTATTCGATAAATTTTTCATGACGATCAGCTCAACAGATATGAGATTTCTTGGTGGGAGTTGATTGCTACCCATCAACCCTTGCCATGTGTTCTAGCAGGATTTATGGGTGGTTTTATCTGCCCCAATCATAGGTCGAAGGGCTTTTCAGTTGGATGGGGTCGGGTGTTAGAGGGCATGATTTCCCATGGGACCATAAATGCTTAGAGTTACTGCTTGCTTGCACACCTGTACCATGATCTTCATAAGGTCGTATATCTTCGATCGAGCAGTCTTGCAACATGATTTACATTATTACAGCTCTGGTTCTTGGAGCATATTGCAATTACATAGTTGATTACAGGGAGGGTTCAACCAACAGGGAGACCCTATGTGTTTGGATATACGGGGCCACTTGTCCAACATAAGTTGGGAAAGTTAGAGTATTGGCAGAGGGTCCTTGATGATATGGACACAGTTATATGGCGGTCGTACCTTGACTATGAGGTATGGACAGAGGATGATATAGAGATGCCATATGTATTTTGTTCGAGATACCTGATCGATAGGACGTGGTACATTATCAAGAGATTTATTTTTAGTTGAGTGTAAATGCAGTAAGGAAAAGTACATGGGATGTCGTAGGGAGTGACACATTATACTAAAAGGAGGCAGGACATTCCAAAGTGGGGGCCTACACTAGACTATGACATGGCTTGTGCTGAGTACTACAGTTTGCAACAAGTATTGTGAAAATACCATCAAGAGGTTGCCAATGTGCAAATGATAGTAGACTATGCAGAGTACTTCTATATGCATCTATTTCCATGGATCTTGAGTCCCGATGAGCCTGGTCCCATTTTGGAGGTTGGGAGGAGGGCAGGGCAGGCAGTGTAGTGGAGGGGAGATGAAGGAGAGGAGGATGAGGCAAAGGAGAAGGAGGGAGATGATGGTGGTGATGATGGGGGAGATGGAGGGGGAGATGGTGGAGGAAAAGGGAGAGAGGTGCCAAATTTTAGGGTCGTACTGAGGAGGAGGAGGTCAGATCCTATTGGAGAATGACTAGTTATACTGAGGATGCCCTCCTAGAGGCAACATACACAAATAGTTTGTTTGTAGGTATAGGTTTAGACCTTGTAGAGGTAGGTGCAAGCATTGTAGGCATAGTTAGCCTAGGCCCAGGCTCAGTTATAGGCACATCTACTAGCATAGATGCAGGTATAGGCCTAGATGGTACAACTACAGGCATAGGTAGCCACCCTCATAGTAGAGAGAGATGTCGCCCAACAACAGGAAGAGTAGACAGTGGTTGTGGCTGATAGGCTTCAGACAATAGTCGAGGGTACTGACACAAGTGATCTGGTCTAAGAGCTTCAAGAGTTCACCAAGGAGGAAAAATATTATAGAGGTAGATACCATGAGGCTATTTCGGCAGAGAAGAGAGTGAGCTACGCTTGGTCCCGATTTAGGCGAAGTCAGTCCCAGACCACCAACAGGGGCGTTACACAACCATTCCCAGGGGGCCCACCAGGTGAAGGTCTAGGAGCAGGGGCAGGAGGTGTGGAAGAATTAGAGAGGCCTGCAACCTCCAAGGGTAGTACCATAGGATCTCGCGATCATACTTGATTGTATTGTATATTGATTCAGAGACCCGATTTTTGCCACATTTTTGTATCATCTCTCCTTTGACATCATTGTACACTTTGACAATATTAGTTTGAGGTTATATATGATATGCAACAGTGATTTACTGATCTACATGTTGCTTATGCTTTTATTATGGATTTTCATGATGGATGCATTTATTTTATGGATTATGTGATGTGGTATTCTATATGACTATGTCGTGTTGTATGTATGGATGCATTAATGAGATGATGATGATGTATTTCTATGTGTTGATGGATGATAAATGAGATGGATGCAGTTATGCAAATGATATGAGATGCATTGTATTTTCTTTTTTTTCACATGTATATATCAAATGGATATGGATGGATAAATGAATACAAAATATTTTACGCCGAAGGCGTATCCAATTTGAAAGAAGCCAAGCTAAAATTACTCATCAACGGTTGAATCAAACCTGGAGATTCCTGAAGTCATCGTAGTTGTTAATTTTTTGTTGTCCTATTTATCCCATGTTTGACTATGGCGAAGGTGTTCCCTCTGAGCTTCACGAGCTCATTTTATCCATCAATGGTGTACAAATTTGAAAAAGGCATGCACAATGATCATTCAAATCGTGACCATTGAAATTTGCCTCAAAGTCGTCAAGAGTAAGCCCTTGTTGTTCCTGTAACTTACTCCACCTCACCATTCCTTTTCATCTTCTCAGGCGACGGCAAAGCTCTGTACTCCATAACACTATTCACCAGCATGACAATGCCAATTATTTTCAATGACTTTCCGAGAGAACAAGTTTAATGGTTGGTCTTAGTTTGATTGGGAAGGGGCAGAGCCTTTGTAGGCCTCTATTGTCTTCCACCAGGAGGGAACAGAGGGAGTGTCCTTCTTGCTATCTCCCATTCCCAATCATTGCACAAAATCATTGACAATGGCACGTTGCACAGAAGTGAAATGCACAGAAGATTGAGAACGGGTTTCATGGAAAACAAAGGGCCATTTCAGCGTATTCTATTTGAATTGTGTTGAACTAAGTTAAGGCATCTACTATGGAGGATGATCTAGGGAGGATGGGAGATTATTTTTTTCATCCCGACCGTTGAACGAATCTTTGCTGACTTCACTTTTTCCTTGCCCTTGTGCTCGCCATCTCCACCTATGTTGCTATTGCTCGTGGCTTGCCCACTGTGGAAGGCTCGGCCTTCTCATCCACATGGTTCCCACCAATTTTCTACTAGCCAAAGCTTAATCCACACTCCACAACCTTCAAAGCTTTGGAACAGGGTATGGACATCCATCAAAGCGTAAAGGATAGAGGGAATTTGTTAGATGTTTTAGTTGCAACTACCCTAGTAGACATGTATGCAAAATGTGGAAGCATAGATAAGACACATAAAATGTTTTGAATTAATACCTCAAAAATATGTGGTCTCGTGGACTGCAACGATTGCAAGATATGCACAAACTAGATTGTTGAAAAGGCTTTGGATTGTTTAAAGCCAAATTCTGCAACCTTTGATAGCATCCTCCCTATGCATTTCAAAATGGGATATTTCAAACAGTATGGACATCCATCGAAGTATAAAGGATAGAGGAACTTTTCCAGATATTATAGTCACAACTACACTAGTAGCCATGCATGAAAAATTGGAAATGTTAACAAGGCACATGAATTGTTTGACATAATACTTGAAAAAGATGTCATTTCATGGACTGCAATGATTGGGATATGTACAAAATGTATTTTTGAAAAGCCTTTAGAAGCTTTCAAGCACATGCAATTGGCAAGTGTAAAGCCAAATTCCACAACCTTCGCCAGTATCCTCCCTGCCTATGCCAAAATGGGAGCTTTGGAACAAGGTATGGACATCCATCAAGCATCATGGAAGCAAAATGTGGAAGCATAGAGAAGGCATGTGAACTGTTTGACAATGGAATTTTTTTAGAAGCTTTAGAAACTATCAAGAAAACCAATTGGCAGGTGTGAAGCCAGACTGGACAACTTTTGCCAGCATTCTCCCCACTTGTGCCAAAATAGGAGAATTGAAACAGGGCATGGGCATCCATCAAAGCTTAAAGAATAGAGGAATTTTATCAAATGTTGTAATTGCAACTGCACTGGTGGACATGTATGCAAAATGTGAAAGCATAGAAAAGGCACGTGAACTATTTGACAAAATACCTCAAAGAGATGTCATCTCATGGAATGCAATGAATGCTGGATATGCACAACATGGATTTTGCAAGGATACTCTAAAAATATTTTAATTGATGAAGCACATTCTCTTATACTAAAAATTAAACAAAAAATCTTGAAAAGCATGACGAATTTTCCAGAGCATATGAGCTTTAATGAATTCTACAGAGTTTGTCTGAGCCTCCTACAAGATTTTCAATATGCAAACAATTTGAAGCAACTGTCTAATAAATAGGAGTTGAACATCTTCCCACATCAACATTCTTGACTAATATGGATCATCAACTTATTATTTCCATGCAATGCAACAAAATAAACTCATTGCACAAAAAGTGCATCCTGAATCCTCTCCCCTCTTTTGTGTCTCCTCAATATTCCAAATGCATGCAAAAATTGGAACTTGACTGCACGTGGACAATTTTGCTGTTCCCATGCAACTGTGGGACTATAGGCAAGACACGTGAGATGATCAACATAAATTAATGTGGACTATTTGCAAAAAAATGTTGGAAGTATACTCAAGGCACATTTAGAGATATCCTATACTATTTTAGAGCCAAATCGTGACACCTGCCAATTGCATTTACATTTTTAGTGTCTGCTCTTACCTATGCCTCCACGTCTTGTAATATGTAACAATTTAACAAACAAAATCTCTCATGGTTTAAATTTTGAATTTCAAATTTCAAACTATCAAACTAAAATAGAGATGATTTTTATTCTCAAAGCTTCATTTTTCAAATTGAAATAAGAATAGATAAAAAATAAATCAAAAAAATATAAACACATCCAAGGTTTAGACTCAATTTTTTTTGTTTGAAATTCATTTCAATCAAACAAGAAGGCTTAAGGAAATTTGTCAAAATTTGACATAAAATATCAAACACCTTATGCTCAAACTCCAAAATAGGTGTCAAAATATTTGTATCTAATGCATGTGTGACTAGTTAGAAGGGTGCTTTCATTGTGGCCTAACCAAGACACCCAGGGTCTACTAGAAGAATACTTGAGAGGATTCCTCCTTAGTTGAGCTCTGACTTCTTTATTAGCACACTCTCTTGTATGCTATCTTTGTTATTGTCATATGCCCATCTCAAATTTATGAACTAGAAAACCAATTCCACATGTACAATTAGGAAACATATGCCTCATTTTGTATGGATCTTTGTTACAGTTCTCATCGACATAGTTAACAAAATTATCGAGTACTTACTAAACTCACAATTCAAAGTAGAAAATGAGAAAACCAAGAATTTACTCGTGCATGATGATGACCCATCAACATAGGAAAAGACCAACGAAAACCAAAAAAAATAAAATGTAATATTCACTTAACATACACAAAGAACACTTTTTTTTTTATATCATGTCCAATATATTGTATAGTACTATAGATATTAAAATAAACATAGTACATAGAATACCTTAATATAACAAATATTTTTAAAAAAAAAATGTTATTTGACTTGTAACGAAAAGGAGCCATGCAACAAGGTTTAGTATTTCAAGGATAGCCTAGTATTTTTACCCCAACCCTCGTTCAGGTATAATTTGAAGGTACACATAAAGGCAACCTAGTATTTTCTCCTCTTCCTGTTGCCATCTACTGTGGTGTATGGTGCATGGATTTTCATGGAAGGAGCACAACCTCTCCATCCCTTCTGAACATGAATATATTCACTTTTTTTTCTCCTTGGTGTTATGCATTGTTGAAACAAAGTTTAATGGACAAAGATAAACCAAAAAATTTAAATACAAAGGGTTATAAAGACTAGAATATTGTTGGCAAACAAAACATGAAGTATATAAACAATACCTAGAGTGCAATGTATTAGATGAAAAAAATATAATATTTATTATATTTATATTTGTATTATAAATTATACTCTTCCTGTTGCCATCTACTGTGGTGTATGGTGCATGGATTTTCATGGAAGGAGCACAACCTCTCCATCCCTTCTAAACATGAGTGTATTCACTTTTTTTTCTCCTTGGTGTTATGCATTGTTGAAACAAAGTTTAATGGACAAAGATAAACCAAAAATTTTAAATACAAAGGGTTATAAAGACTAGAATATTATTGGCAAGCAAAACATGAAGTATCTAAAAAATACCTAGATTGCAATGTATTAGATGAAAAGAATATAATATTTATTATATTTATATTTGTATTATAAATTATATTATATAATGTAATGCAATAGTATATGTTTTATATTTTATATAGTACAATATATAATATAATTTTTATACTAGATAATACTTATTAAATATTTAAATTGTATTAAACTCAATCTTATTTAAACTATATTAGATATTTATATTTATATTATAGATTATGTATATCTTAATTTCCTAAATATTAGAGTTGATAACCTTTAGTTGTTTTTTCATAACCATTTTTTATTAAACATGATGATCCCACATAAAACAAATATTTGTTTATTATCTTTAGTAGAATAATTAGTGGTCTTTAACATTTATTTATGCTTACAAAAAAACCCTTCAGATAATGTGTATTTATGATTATTTATCTCTATCTTTCTCTTTCTATATCTCCCTTTCTCATTCTCTCCCCCTATATTTATCTCTTCTATCTCTATTTATCCCTCTCTCCTCTCTCTTTATCTCTCCCTCTCCATGCATAGTTGATTTGAATCTATCACTTATTCATTGAGACATTTGTGGAAGCATAGAAAAGGCACGTGATGTGTTTGACAGGGTGCCTCAAAGAGATGTGGTATATGATATGCACAAAATGGATTTGCTGAAAAGGCTTTAGAAATTTCCTAGCAAATGCAATTGTCAGGTTTAAAGCTAAATTTTGAAACCTTTGCTAGCATCCTCCCTGCGCATGCCAAAATGGGAGCTTTGAAACAGTATGGAAATCCATCGAATTATAGTCGCAACTGCCCTAGTATACATGCATGCAAAAAAGTGGAAGCATTAACAATGCACATGAACGGTTTGACATTATACCTGACCGTGAACTGTTTGACAGAATACCTGAAAAGGATGTCATCTCATGGATTGCAACGATTGCAGGATATGTACAAAATGGTTCTAATAGGTAGCTCTGTATGAGCAACACAACACTTATTTTCTTAGATCATTATTAACATTTAGATAACAATGCAAAAATATTTATCAGAAGCTAACAACGAAAGACTAGGAGTCACCACATAGAATTCTACCATAAATGTCTCTTTGATGATTTGAACTTGGGCCTTCACAATGAAGGCCCAATGCATTAACCACTTGATGTTTTTTTCTTTACCTTTTAATAGTCCTTAAATCTTCATTATTGTAAATGGTCACTAGGTTTGTGGACCTGCTTTGATAAACATTGATTTGATGAAATAAATAAACTTAGGGTTGCAAAACAAGGACTTTGAAGCCTATTTGTGATGCTAATGGATTATTCCAATAGTAAAATCAATTGTGAAAGGAGATGTTGGATGGTTTCAATTGAATTTTAACATGCTTATGTGAGAGGGTTATAAGTAGGGGTAACCATAGTAGATGGGGTAGCAAGCTAAGTGGACTTGATATTGGGGGAAAACTCCATGGTTAAAGGTGCTTGAGCAGAGTAGTACTAGGATTGGTACCACTTTGGAAGCCTCAATGCTTCATCCTTGTGAGCATCACTTAGATGTAATGAGTGTTAAGTGTACCATTCATGCTCATGAATATGACTCAAAAACTATACAATTGAATTTGGTAAAACATCACACAAATTGAAGGATGATCCATGCTTGAGTAGAATAACATTACAAGTATCATCATGCCAATCCATGACATAATTTATGACCAATATGAAAAGATCTACATTCTGATCAAAATGTATGATCTGATGAAAAGATATGACCAAATGAAAGTTAAAAATTTATTGATTATCTGTTGGTTGTGTTAACCAAGTAAAATGATCAAACACACAAGATGATGTTCAAAAGTTTTTATTGAGTAATAGAAATCCTATCGAGGGATATTAAACCTCTTCACTTACAATAAATGTTGTGAAGAATTTGACAGGAGGATTATGACAAACAAAGTTTTAGTTACTATAATGGACTAAACGTAAAGTTTAATGCATGATAAAATGACTAGTATTTCATGTGAAAGTATGTGTTTAAGAGTTTTCAAAAATATATAAAAAGTTAAAGGTGATTCAAGTTCTCATTTTATTACATCTCACATCAAATAAACATTTACTACTAATATTGACTATAGATTTCAAGTCATGGGAGTTGGACCAGTAGACAATCCCCTTACTAAGAGGCATTTTTGGAAAGTGGTGAACATTATAATTTTGCTCATTAGAAAACGTAAGTTGAAGCGCACATATTTGCATGGAGAATGTACAAAGATTAGAAATCTACTAGAAAATAACTAGTGGAAATTGATGCTTCATAACATATCGAGCGGCAATTTGGTCTCAAAGAATATGAATTCTCATGCTCCAACAACCCTACATGCACAAACAAGCTCACAAGACCAAGGCAACAAACAATATAAAGTGTCTCACTTTTGATTGTTTTGCAATCAAAATAAAGCACAAACAAGGCTAGGCATAATATCCAACACAACCATGCCAAACCTACACTCTCGATTTCTACCTCTTGGTCTCTCTATCTCTCTGCATCTCTTCATATTTCTTTGTCTCCATCTCTCTCTCCATCTACCTCTTCCCTCTTTGTATATCCCTCTCTTTCTCATGTCCTCTCTCTTTGTTCTTTATGTTTCACTCTATTTTTTCCTCTATCTCCTTACCCCCCTTTCTCTCTATTCCCCCTCTATATCTTCCTCTTTTATCCCTTTCTCTCCCTCTCTCTCTATTTCAAAAATAACATGAGTTTGTTAGTAATGGAGTTTGATTACCTTCCTCATTGAAAGGTTTTGCTTCAATCGTTTTTGGATTCCTATAAGAGGATTAATAGTTGATTTGTAGCTATCATTTCTCTATTGAGACCTTCGTTGCACAAGCAACATCATTTTCTAAATGACCTACCAATTAACCTCATGTACTACACAAATGTATGTGAAAAATAGACCAATTTTTTTGAAATTGATCTTCCACAACTCTTCGGCGTACCCATTGCACACCAAGGTGCAATTGCTAGTTTATTATGGAATGCAAATACATGATTAAATGTGTTGGTATGAATGATTTAATGAATGGGTGCATGGTTCATGAATTATAAATGTATGATATATGAATGACTTGGTTGTGGATATGATGGATATGAATGACAATGCATGGATGTATAATGAATGCAAATGTATGGGTGAATTTATGTTATGCCTCGATGTATGATTATGCAGAAAATGTTATTATGTCAATGGAATGCATTGCACTTTTCTTTATTTTTGGTATTTTTCTAATGCAAATATATGACCTAAATGCATAAATGGGAAATGACTTATGATTATGAATGGATTATGATGTTATTATGAATGATTGCCATGATGAATGCATATATGGATGGATTATGTGTGAATGAAAGAATGAATTTATTATGACCTCGATGTGACATGGATTATGAATGATGATGGTATTGTGGAAAAATGATTTATTTTTAGAATTCTTTCATGATGCAAATATTATAATGAATGAATGCATGAATGGTTTGTGATAGTGGATACTGTAAATGCCTAATATGATAGTGACAGATGTATGATAATGCTTTCTGATGATATGATATTGAAATGACAATGCAAATGAGTGATTTTTTTTTGTTATGTCAAGTGTACTCAATCTTGTAGTGAGAGATATCATCATGTTGAGAGTTGCCTGCTTTGGAAAAATCTATAAATGAAAATGAAGAACAAATATGAATGCAATCCTATTCCATGCAATGTTTCCATCTAATTCATTATGCCTATTATCATCATTGAGCATTTTATTATGTTGAAAGTTAGTACAAACATCGATGGTATAATTAGACCATGATGACCTAAGTATAAATTCCATACAAAATCTGTTGAAATTTGATAGTACATGATAACACAAGCATCTAGCTATAATTAGACCAAGATGACTTGAGTATCACTTGTGTAAACAAACAAGAGTTAATCATTTTCCCATGAAAATTCAGAACGTCATCAATGATACTTCGTAGAGCATGTCCTAAAAAAATTTGCATAGTAGTAATGATTGAACCATAGACATCAGACAAAGAAAATATCATTCTCAATCATAGTCCCTCTAGTTTGTGACATCATCGAGGTACTCCAAAGAAATGATAACAACAATCAAGATATATCAATTAAAAATTTGTGCTAAAGTGATCCAACCATGATTCAGAAGATGATCCTTCGGTAAGAAGTGATTTGATTTGTCTTGATGTTTGATTTGATTGTGACGGTTGGGTAGTTGGTTGATTAATGTTTGATGTTCAGTTTGATGGTTAAAAAAAATGTTGTTTTTTCCAAGGTTGCCTTGCTATGTGCTTGCTTGTTAATTGAAGCACATACAAATGACATAAAATCAAACACACATATCCATGAAATGTATTACATAAAAGGAATTGAAATAACTAAATTAAATTTCTACTACTATCCTTTCAAATCATTCCATGGTTTTCTAGTCTTAAGTACCTTTGAATTCATGTTCTCAAATCTAGTTAAATGTTGCACATGAATCTACAAAGATGACAACCTAAGAAATGAGAAGATATTATGAAATGCAAACTACATGCTTACATCACTATATTTTTGGATTTTTGATGCTTAAATGTTGAATGATCTATGATGGAGTGCTGATATACTCAAATGGTGCTAAAACTGATAGTGCAATTCTAATGGTAATGTTGTATAAAAGATGTAACTAAGCTACTAAGATTGAAATAACTATTATAACACTAAATGAACTAAAATGCTAAAGCCTCAGTACAATGCTCTCACAATGCTCTCAAATTGTACTAATATTTTTGTAGCATATGTTTGAAATCCAAATCTATATCTCTGAAAAAGCTATAGAAATGCCTTCTATTTATTGATTTTTCCAAGCTTGGGCTGAGGTGGCAAAGATGGATGGTCGAGATCATGATCCTGAGGAATTGATGGTGAAGCACAAAGAGGTTAGAAGAATTCATGGAGGCTGGTCCATTTGGAAGAGCCAATCTTCCAAGTGTCCAAGAGCATCAATTAACAAAAGGAGCCATGTGTCTCCCAGGAAGTTAGGAGGTTGAGAGGTTGGAGAGAATATTCGTAATTTTAAAAATTAGAAATAAATGAAATTATGTGGCATTTGATGAGGTGGATAATGAGTTGGAGGTGTTTAGAATAAATATGGAGACATGTGCTAAATTTGAATTAAAAATTCAAATTTAAATGGAGGGAAATCAACTAAATGACAAATTATTTAAATTTGTGCATTTAATTAATTTAAGAGGAAAGTGATTTTTGAAAAAGAGGAATTAAGGTAATGAACCATATTAATAAATTTATCAATTTATTTATAATAGTAGAAGAATTAGAATTGATTAATTAAATAACAAGTATTTAATTAATTGTGCTCCAAACCATTTTTACGTGCATACAGATACATCAAGGTTGTATATGTTGATGACATAATTTTGGAGGAAATGAAGCTCTGTGCAAGAAGTTTGCAGAGGAAATGCATAAAGAGTTTGAAATGTCTATGTTCTAGGAGATGATTTTATTCCTTGGATTACAAATAAATCAGAAAAACACATGTATTTTCATTTCACAATTAAAGTATGTCAAGGAAATGTTGAAGAAGTTTGAAATGAAAGATTCTAAACTGATGTGTACTCCTATGGTTATTGGTTGCAAGTTGAGAAAGAATGATGAATCAACTAAGGCTGATCAAAGCAAGTATAGATCAATGATTGGTGGACTACTATATCTAACTCCTACTAGATCAGATATCATGCATGCAATTTCTCTTATGGCTAGATTTCAAAAAGATCCTAGAGTCACCTATTGCAGAAGTGAAGAGGATATTCAGAAACTTGAAAGGCACTTTGAATCATGGCTTGTGGTATCCAAAGGAAACTAATTTTACTCTGAGTGCTTACATAGATGTAGGTTGTGTGGATGATAGGGAGAGTACAGGTGGTGGTGCATTATTTATTGATTTAGATTGGTGTCATGGCTAAGCAAGAAACAAGATTTAGTATCTTTATCTACTACAGAGGCAAAATACATTGCAACAACATCTTTCTACACACAAATGTTATTGATGAGGAAAACATTGAAGGATATTAGGGTGGTATATGATGAACCAATCTCTATCTTCTATGATAATACAAGTGTTATCAATATTTCAAAGAATCTAGTAATGCATTCAAGGACAAAACATATCTCAATATGGTATCACTTTATGTGAGAGAAGGTTGTAGAGAATGGAGTAAAGCTTGAATATGTGCCTACAAAGGATCAAGTTGTTGATAAATTCACTAAGGCTCTTCCTAAGGATACATTTGAGTATCTCCGAGAGAAGTTGGGGGTTATTTCCCATCCTTCCTTGAAGTAGATGAATAAGGAGATACATCAGTCCAATGGATTTCAAGATCCATTCTTTGTTCTAGACTAATGTTGGCGATTAGCTCTCAGGGGGAGTAGGTGGTAATTATATTGAGGGTCATTGCAGTCAAAGGGAGTATGTGTTGTCATTATGTATTAGTTGTTGATTAGTGCAATATGGTGTGTGCTCCTAAGGGGTAGTATACTGAGTAGTTGTTAGAAGGTTGATTGATGGCAAAGGAGAAACACAAGTGATGAAAATATTTTTTCCTTAGTTATTGATGTCAAAGGGGGAGAGAGAGTCATGTGAAAAATATGACAGTTAAGGGGGAGAGAGAATCAAGAGAAAAAAATTTAGTTTTCAATTGAGAAAGGGGGAGAGAATAATATACTTGAATAATGGAGAGTGAGTAATGAGAAAAGAGAATAGGAAATAGGTATGAACAAAGATGTTTATGGTTTTTCATGTCATGTGTTGCCACCACTGATAAAGGGGGAGATTATTGCAAGTATGTGTAGTTGGTGTTTTCATTGATGTCAACAATTTTATGTTGTCCTTGGTATCAACTTTATGAGAGGAAGATTGTTGCAAGAGTATGTGTAGTTGTTGGTATTGACTATGTTGTTGCATTGGTGATGCTTTGATTAGTTGCATTATGTTGCCATTAGTAAGCTATTGGTGTCGACCTCTAGTATTGGTTTGATAAGATTCTATCTATGGTTTAGGATGTGATTCAAAGATAATAAGGATGTATTCTTGGTGTTGGTTTCCAAGTGCTTTTGAGAAAGTTTGATAAAAAGAAGAAATTGTGAGTTGTAGTATGTTTTGGGTTGAAGAATAGTGTTCTAGTATCGATCTAAATTTCTTCTAGGTTGAATATTTTCCTATGCATTTCAGATATGTTTATAAGATGTGTTCAAAGGTACTCCATTTAGAATTTGGTGTGTTGAATCATTATGCAAAATAAGTTGTTTTCACTAGTGTGTGATTAGTGTATTGCAGAGGTGTCTAGGAGAATTTTTTTTGCTCCACATTTCTCCACAATTTGTTTTCAATTCTTATGGATTTGAAGGTGTGTTGATAGTGTTGGTATATTTATTCAGTCAAAGTTTCTTGAGGTTTGGTGCTTCAGAAGTTAGTTTCTTAAGTTGTAGTATATGGTATAGTTGTTTGAGTGTACTGGGTGTGTACATTCTTCAGGTGGAAGATGTTACAAAGGATTTTATTAGTTTTTAAAGTATTTATGGAATATTATAGATTGTGTTCAAGTGAATTTTTCTTTTCATGAGTTGTTGAATCAAAGGAAGCATGCACTTAAAATTTTAATGGTGTTTACATGGGTAATGAATGACCTTGTTGTTTACACTAATTGCTATGGATGTTTATTATTTGTAGAAGTGTGTGGTAGCACGATGTTATAGATTTGAGTCCTAGATAAGGAGTGGTATGCTTCACTTTCACTTCTATCCACCATGGAAGTGTTTTGGTGCCAACCTAATTTGAATTTACACGGTTGAGGTGCATAGTCGACCTTGGAGAATGTTTTCAAGACTCAAGTTGATATAAATATGAGTTGAGTTGTTGAGGGATGTGAACATAGACAAGCATGATGAGAATGATGCAAATTTCAATGTTAGAGTGAAAATTTGAGAAGTGCAGTGCGAGTTTTCATGTGTTAGATTATTGGATGCAATGATTAGAAGGCACCTACAATTCTTCTTGTGCCACTTCCTCAATATATGCTTCCTTCATACCTATATAGAGTGGTATATGTAATAAATTGTCTTCTCTATGTGATGTATGTTATACCTTTTGTGAATCAAACAACCCATCACAAAGTCACGTGGAGTGATATAATTTTGTTTTACAAATCTTTCCCCAAGTTATTTTTGGCATCATACTTACATAAATATTTCCAATTCTATTAAAATGCTTTTCAAAAAAATTTGTATAGTTTTTATCACATTCCTTATCTGTCATCCTTTACTCTCTTCTACACACTTATTCCACTATTTAGAAATTTTCTTTATTTTTTCTATTTATTTTATTCTTCTACAAAAAAATCAACTCCTTTATTAAATTGCACTTTCTTTTCTAAGAAATAGGCTTTGTGGTATTCTATTGTTTTCTTTCCCTTATCTATGACTTGGTGTGGTGACTCTTGGGGATATTCCTATATACATTAATGACCAAGTCTAAAATAATGCTTACTCCATACCCCATATAGTTTGATGGCACCATTTGTTGTGGTTGTTTAGCTATTAGAATAATGGATATGTCTGACCCTAATTTAAGGCCTTTCCTTAGGTATCTTACCACTAATGAAATCAATAACTTTTGGTGCATACCTTGAATCCATGGTGACATGACTAAATCTATTAAATAACTATACGATCATTAAATATGTCTCAAACACTATATGGCTATGTGTAATGTTTAAAATAATAATTTCAAACCATGAAATAGTGTCTTCCCTTTCTAGTGGTTTCCATATTGATTTTAGGATATGGATTGAGGTAAATTGGAATGATGAATAGATTCATCTCATACTCCTATAAGGTTTGAGGATTTAAACTAATTTTGTCCCTCAAATCAATTTTGAGTTCCTATATACCTTTTGGAAGATCCAAGGGAGATTTCCTTAATAATACAAGTGCATATCTTCAACCAATAGTTATGTAGTAACTATGATAAGTGTTTAAATATTGATTTGACATGATTTATCACCTAATCTCTATGCCCATGATAGTTATAATTTTGTAATGGTTGTATATGCATAATTAAAAAAATGTAATTAGTTAAAATTTTGTTGGTTACTTTAAGGAATTGTTTCTATTATAACCCTCCACATATTGATCAAAACAAAAATATAGCATCAAATATTATGTCTCATTCTATTAATATATTATCTTCATCTGATGTAAGTTTAAGAAAAGGATTTAAATGCATATTTTATGTTTATATAAGGGTATCTACATGATTAGTTAAGTGGTTTTAGGAAGTATCATGATTTTTCCATATCTAAGGTTACATTTTATAACCATTTACTATATTGACTAGTTAACTTATGCAAATATTTGTAAGATATTCAATGTGTATTTGAGCTCCTATTTTTAATATGCTATGTGTATTCACTTTGTATAGTCATGGATTGTTGAATGATTGTCTTTGCATAAACATATTTGGCTACTCAAAGGTCTACAAATATTAACTGTAGAGCCTGGCTTATGATTGATAGTTGTAGATTTGGTATTAGTGTCTAATCTTGCATGTGTGGAAATTGAAGGCATGGTGATGATTATGTTTCTATTGAGATCAAGTCACAACTCTATAGTGTTCTCCTTTGTTAACATACCATTCTCATTTCACTTAAAAATTTCCTTACTTTTATTTTATTTCTTGTCTTTCCTATATTCTTAATTCATTTATATAAATTTTATTGAATCCTAAGGAGATCATAACTAATAATTTCATATTTTATTCTTCTACAAAAAAATCCAATTCCTTTAATAATCACGCTTCCTTTTCTATGAAATACGCTTTGTGGTATTCTATTTTTTTCTTTCCCTTATCTATGAATTGCTGTGGTAACTCTCGGGGCCATTGCTATATACATTAATGACCAAGTCTAAAATTATAATTACTTACTCCATTCCCATTTAGTTTGATGAAATCCTTTGTTGTGGTTGTTTATCTATATGAGTAGTGGTTATGTCATGCCCTAATTTAAGGCCTTTCCTTAGGTCTCTTACCACTAATACAATCAATAACTTTTGGTGGATACCTTGACACCATGGTGACATGAATAAATCTATTAAATAACTATATGATCACGAAAGATGTCTCAAACACTATAGGGCTATGTTTCATGTTTAAAAAAATAATTTCAAACTATGACAAAATTTCTTCCCTTTTTAGTGGTTGTCATATTGATTGTAGGACATGGATTAAGGAAAATTGGAATGATGACAAGATTCATCCAATACTTCAAAATTTTTGAGGATTTAAATTGATGTTGTTCCTTAAATTAATTTTGAGTTCCTATATACCTTGTGGAAGATCCAAGGGAGATTTCCTTAATAGTACAAGTGCATTTCTTCAACCAATATTTATGTAGTAACTGTGATAAGAGTTTAAATATTAATTTGACATGATTTATCACTTAATCTCTATGACCATGATAATTATAATTTTGTAATGGTTGTATATGCGTAATTAAAAAATGTAATTAGTTAAATAGTTGTTGGTTGCTTTAAGGCATTGCGTCTATTCTAACCCTCCACATATTGATAAAAAAAATCCATAACATCAAATCCTATGTCTCATTCTATTAATATCTTATCTTCACCTGATGTAAGTTTAAGAAAAGGATTTAAATGCAGATTTTATGTTTATATAAGTGTGTCTACATGATTAGTTAAGTGTTTTTAGGAAGTATTCTTTTTCCATATCCGAGGTTACATTTTATAACCTTTTAGTAGATTGACTAGTTAACTTATGGAAATATTTTTTAAATGATTCAATGTGTATTTGGGCTCATATTTTCAATATTCTATATGGATGCACTTTGTATAGTGTGGACTGTTGAATAATTGTCTTTGCATAAACATGTTTGGCTACTCAAAGGTCTACAAGTATTAACTATAGATCCTAGCTTATGGTTGATAGTTGTAGATTTGGTATTAATGTTTGAGCTTGCATGTGTTTGGCAATTGAAGGCACAATGATGATTATGTTTCCAATTAGATCAAGACACCAGTCTATAGTGATCTCCTTTATTAGCATATCTTTCTTATTTCACTTAAGAAACATTTCCTATTACTTTTAGTTTAGTTCTTGTATTTCCTATATGCTTAATTCATTTATATAAATTTTATTGAATCCTAAAGAGATCATAACTAAGTCATAAATTTAGTGGATTATTGCATATAGGAGTCCCACTTATCCCTATAGTTGATTTTTTTAGTGTCAAATATATATATGGTTGTGATGATGATTTCACAAGGTGCATGTGTAAAAGATGTTTAATAATGCATAATTATTTCTCATCCATTGTTGCATATGAATTCTTGTCTAAAATCTTCTTGTTATGAGGTCTAAAAGGTTTCCTCATGGTTACTATTAGGGTGTGGTATTCAAGGACTAACTTTTATTTCTTTATTTCTGTGAAATTTTCCTATCATGAAGACCTTAAGGGATCACCCTCCTAGATTTTTCAGTTCATAAAATAGAAGAGGAGAATCCCTAATCCTATGAATTGACCTAAAATTGTCCTCTCGTTGTCAATGTTTCCTTCTCTCAACCTGAAATATCTTGTTCCCCTTGTCTCAATTGATTATAAATTGTATTGGAGATGGTCTATTGTTTTGAGCGCTACTATAATCATACATTATACTTTCACTTTTAGATTTATGAGCTTTTCTTATCTTCCTATATTTACTTGAGTTTGCAACTAATGATATTAGTAAAAATTTATCTCATTTTCTACCATGTTGGGTTTGTTCTATTTGATTTCATGAGCTTGTTTTCTCAAAAGTGGAGTGTCTTAATAAGTTCTCTAACACAAAAAATTAACTATCAGTAAATATTTCAAGCGCATCCAACTTGTTTGTTTCAGTTCATTTTTTTAATTTATTATATGACAAATAATGTATGATATTCTTATAATTCAAACCATACAAGAAATTCTAGATTATTGTTTGTAGAGAAACTCATAGTACTTTACAACTTGTTCCACATCCCTATTTCTTGACCAATTGCATGAATTAATTCCTTGACTTTATTTGGTTCATATGACATGAACAAAAGAGGTGGTAGGAGAGATGAGAGGTAGTTGTGTTGTCACTTTTTTGGTGGTTATAAATGCAAGTCATAAAAATTATCTTACACTCCTTTTTTTGTTTTCCCATATGCATCTTGATGGATGAAACATAGGATTATACAACTCATTTTTTTGTGCATTCAACGGGTTGTGGGTAGGGTGGTTATGGGAAATGTGGTATCAAAGCTATGATCCATAACGGGTTGACTAGTATCAACACTATGAGTGAAAGAGTTGGAAAACTCAAGATCCATGATGAATGTTGTAGTGTGAGATGGCATGAGTCTCGAACTATATCTCACTATAGTATTGGTAATAGGACACCAGGTTGTGAAGCTCATACAATTTTGACCAAACCTAAGCACACCCGAAATGGAGAATATGCACTAAACAAATGCAACAAACACCCAAAAATATGAAGTGCAATGCAAGTATGTAAAAAGAGAGCAATTTTTTAGATTTAAAACAATATAATTTACTAATTATGATATGAAAAATCCTGAAAAATGATGTCTTTTTAATGCCAATTTTGATTTCAAACAATGCACTCGATTTGACCGATTGAACTTAATGCAAGCAATGATAGATTTTTTTGATTTTTGAAACTAAAACACAAAATTAACAACAAAACAAAATGAAGGAAATGTAGATGAATTACTGCCCATATATTTGAAACAATACCTATATAGGGACTGATTCTCCCTAGGGCGAATGAGTCCCAGGTCAGGGTTTTGAAAAATCAAAATTTGAATTTCTCGCTTAATGTTTGAATTCCCAGTTCCAAGTTGCAGACTGTGGTTTCAGTGAGAAAGTTTTCCAAATTTATGTGTCCTAATGCAAGTGAAATTAGTGACAAATGATGAACGAAGTGACACTTTTTGAAATGTAATTTTGAGAAAATTTGTGAATATGAATGACTGAAAATGCACTAATATGCAAGTACTATGCAAAATCAATGTAATATGCATGCAATTTTTTGGAATTTTTTAGATTTTTAAAATTACAAAATGCAAACTTAAAACCCTATATGAGATGCAAACTAATGCAATTTTGACAACCCTAAATGGAATGCAAACTAATGCAATGAAAAATGTGGTAGCATAGACAAGGCAATGAATTTTTTGAAAAAATGCCTCAAAGAAATGTGGTCTCATGGAATGCCATGACAAGCAAATGCAATTGGAAGCTTCTCCTAGTTATTAGTTATCCAATGTAAAGTAATTGCATAACTACATAGGTAGAATTTGTAAAAACTATATTGTAATTAAAATTGTGTCATCTATCACAATCTAGTTATTGGCTATGCAATGTGAAGCAATGCTTTGAGTTTGAAAGATGTGCAATGCAATGTAATCAACAATTTGAATATAAACTACAAAAATCTATTTTTTACAATTCATTAGTTAAACTCTCTATTTTATTTTCTCTTATAACTCTATTGCTATGGAAATGCATTTCAATTAAAAAATAGTTTTTGTCTCTTATTCTATAATTTTTTACATTTTATCATCTATCAACATCTAGTTATTAGTTATGCAATGTTAAGTAATGATTTGAGTTTAAAATATGTGCAATGCAATGTAATCGACAATTTGAATATAAACTACAAAAATCTATTTTTTACAATTCATTAGTTAAACTCTTTGTTTTATTTTCTCTCTATAACTCTATTGCTATGGAAATTCCTTTCAATTAAAAAAAATAGTTTTTGTCTCTTATTCTACATTTTTTTATATTTTGTCATCTATCAACATCTAGTTATTAGTTATGCAATGTGAAGTAATGCTTCGAGTTTGAAAGATGTGCAAATCAATGTAATAAAAAATTAGAATATAAACTACAAAAATCTATTTTTTACAATTCATTAGTTAAATTCTCTATTTTATTTGCTCCCTATAACTTTATTGCTATGGAAATGCCTTTCAATTAAAAAAAATAGTTTTTATCTCTTATTCTACATTTTTTTACATTTTGTCATCTATCAACATCTAGTTATTAGTTATGCAATGTGAAGTAACGCTTTGAGTTTGAAAGATGTGCAATGCAATGTAATCAACAATTTGAATATAAACTACAAAAATCTATTTTTTACAATTCATTAGTTAAACTATCTATTTTATTTGCTCTCTATAACTCTATTGCTATGAAAATGCCCTTTAATTAAACGAAATAGTTTTTGTCTCTTAGTCTACAATTTTTTGTTGCCATGTGTAGAACATTACAAATGGATCAATGATGAAGGTTGAATACAAATCAATACCATGCATTTGATGAGAGAATCACCGATGAGAGGGACATGAACAAATATCCATTTTCATGTAATGACTATCTTGGTGGAAAAGTGAAAAAAAGAAGTTTGATTTATCGACATATGATAAGATATGGGCATAGTGGTATAAGCCCTTCGAATGCAAATTATTATGAATATATGATAAAATGGAAGAGTGTGAGAGATGAAGAGGCAACAAACATAGATTAAGTGGCACCAAACATATATGAAGAGGCATCAATGTTAGACAAAGGGTTTGAAGTTAATAGAATGTTGAATGAGGGTCTAAATGATGATTGGGCCAAGTTGATGGAGGATGCTTTAAATTCTATGTATGTTAGTTGCAGGCTAAGTCATTTGACAACAATCCTTCAAATTCTTAACTTGCAAGTGGTGTTTGGTTGGACAAATGAGAGTGTAGATCAATTATTGACATTATTAAAAGTTCGTTGTTACCACCTGATTCCACATTGCAAACAAAATGAAGTCAATGTAGAAAGGAAATCACTAAGCTAGGCTTAGGGTATGAAAACAACCACACATGTGTGAATGGTTGTGTATTATTTCACAAGAATCTTGCAAGTGAGTGAATGTATGAAATTCCATGAAGCGAAGCATAGACAAGGGTTGAAATCAGTTGTGATTCCTAGAAAGGTTCTTTGCCACTTTCTGGTAATCCCACAATTACTCCAAATGTATAGGTGCAGACATTGTTGAACTTATGTAATTGCATGCCCAAAATAAGAGCATTGATGGAAAACAATGACATGTGCTTGATTCTAAGATGTGGATGGAATTTGATAACATATGGCCTAATTTTTCTTAATATCCTC
Source organism: Sequoiadendron giganteum (assembly GCA_007115665.2). Taxonomy (NCBI): domain Eukaryota; kingdom Viridiplantae; phylum Streptophyta; class Pinopsida; order Cupressales; family Cupressaceae; genus Sequoiadendron; species Sequoiadendron giganteum. Next base: position 109,452,927 of record CM021104.1, on the reverse strand, counting down.
ATAATATAAGGTTGGGTTTGGCTCTAGATGGGGTGAACCCATTCTCAGATCAAAGTACTAAATGGTCAACTTGGCCAATGTTTTTAATAAATTATCACTTGCCTCCATGGTTAGCAACTAAACCATTTTTCTTAATGCTATCATTTATTATATCAGGAAAGAAAAGTGTGACTTCAGATACAATTGATGCTTATCTGGAGCCATTATATGATGAACTAATAGAATTTTTGAAAGGAATTGAAGTAATTCAATCTTTAAGGGATGTCCATTCAATCAAGTTCACTTTAAGATCTTCCTTATTTTTTACGATTCATGATCTTCTTGCATATGGCGCATTGTCTAGTCTCAATGTTCATGGATACCATGGATGTCCTTCTTGCAAATTTAAGGATTTTGTGAGGCACTCAAGAAGTTTGCGTAAGTGTATTTATTGTGGACATCGTTTTTACCTTATAATGGATCATCCATATCATAAAAAAAACATGGTTCAATGGTCAAGAAGAGAATCGTGAAGCACCATTGCTAATAACAGGTGATTACATTTTTTAGAATAGACAAAAAAGAATGTCATTTATTAAAAATGATGGGATTGTTGGTAATAGATATGATCCATGTAATGAAAGTAGAGTAAAAAGGTTGTGTGTATTCTATAAGTTTCCATAATTTAAGGATATAACCATTAGGCATACTATTGACTTTATGCATACTGAGAGAAATATAGCCTATGCTATTATAGAAACTCTTTTTGGCACTTTTGATACTATTTCATCACATGAAGAATTTCAACAACCTCCTTATGTCTGTACAAAGGAACAATGTGCACAATTCTTACAGTTGATGTCTCTGACTCACTTTCCCACTGGATATGTAAGTAGTAGTATTAGAAGCCAAACTGTCATTAATGGCTTAAGAGGCCTCAAGACCCATGACTATCATGTCATAATGGAGAATATTTTACCTATTGTGGTAAATATATTAAGTTTGGAAAAGGAGCCAAGATTGGAAGTTATAAGGTTGGGCCTAATATTAAATCGAATGAGTTTACATGTATTAGATCCTTCAAACTTTGATAGTTTGAGGGAGGAGGTTGTTGAAGTCCTTTGTCTATTGGAACGAGAATTTCCACCAACATTTATATGCATCTTTTGATACATCTACAATATGAACTAAAGAATTGTGGCCCAATAAAAACAAGATGGATGTATCCTATAGAATGATATATGAAGGTTTTGAAAAAAAATGTGTGTACTAGGGTAAAACTAGAAGGCAACATGTCAGAGGGATATTCAATGCAAGAGACCATGGGATTTTGCACAGAATATATGAAGGATTTTAAAAATGTCAATCAACATGTATGGGATGATGATGAAGAAGAGACAGTTACAGGTCAAGTATTAGAAGGAAATGGATTTCACTTCAAGCTATCACATCAAGAAAGAAGTGTGATACATGCCTATATTCTTCAAAACACATCTTTGTTCAATAAGTGGCGTAGGTAAAAAAAGAATTACACAATAATTTATTTAATCAATTGCATTTACACATTTATATTATTAATATTACTATTTGCACGTTAATATTCTATATAGAAAATATGAAGAAGACAATCAAACTTAGATGCAACATCGACCTCAAAAGCACAAATGTCATGTTGATTTGATTGGAGGTGATTCTTTTCCAAAATTTGTAGAATAGATTGCTAATGCAGTCGGTGATGCAAAAGAAGGTGGTCAAGATATAACAATGGAGGAAAGTGAGCTTTCACAATATCCACATTTATGGGCTACAAATTCCAGTGGAATGTGGGCCTATGGTAGTCATTTAAGAGTGGAAGTAAAATACAAAGGAAAGCCAAATTGTGATTGTGTTGTTAGTTCTGAATTTCTTCACGAAACTAAGAAGAAATTTTATGTTGGATTCATCCAACAAATTATTCTAGTGGACTATTGTGAAAATAGTCCTATATTATTAAAATGTACGTGGATCTGACCATCTACAGTACAATTTGATGAGTATGGATTTGTACGTGCAAATACAAGACAAGTTTTATCACAGACGGATGACCCATATGTTTCCCCTCTCCAAATTAACCAATAATTTCTAATTGATGATGTAAGAAGCCCATGATGGTTGTATGTCATTCAAATAGAGTCTTGTTCAAAATGAAAAAACTCATGGAAGTTGTTGATATAATGCTTGATGGGCAATATGTTAATTTACAAGAAACATTCGAAAAAGTAGATGAAGATGATGATGGAGTGTTTGAAGAAGAAATTTTGATTACCAATGAAGAGATTGGGAGAGAGAATGCATTGCATGTCATAGATGAGGATGAGGAAGAAAATCAAGTAGATGTAGAAATGAATGATCAAGATTCTAATCTTGTTGGCAATGCAGATGATTATGATGATTTTTTGTCACCTTAAGAGGTTAGCTTGTCACCTAAATTTTGGTTTTATTCATTGTTGTTTTACTAATACATTTCTGAATGCAATAATCATTATTCTGTTGGTACATTGTATACAAAACCTGAGATGTTCATTGTTGATTTGAAGTGCATTTAAAGTTAGGTTAAAGCATTATTCTTAGTTAATAATCTCATTATAATGCATTATGGCAACAACGGGTGGGGTAAGGCATCATACTGGTGGTTAGAATGTTGTAGGTAATCCTGCCAAAGTGCATAAGGGTGTGTATTCCAACCAGAAGGTTGATGTGGATGGTATTTGGAAGTCGAAAAGGTGGGATAGATCCCGCCATGAAGGTCAGTATGATCAAAGGCATGGCGATAGGTTTCAAGGTTTTCAAAATCAACCTAGTGATCTAAGGGAGTTTAGGGGTAGGGCTAGGAGAAATGGCTATAGAAACATGGCTTTTTGAAGACCATGGCCTAATGATTTTGGGCACGTGGGCAAAGGTGGATCTGTTCAAATGGAGTCGAATAGGGTTAGAGGGAAAAACCCTAATTGTGGGAATGGCGGCTTCAAGTCAGTATGGTAGCATAAGCGATCTAAAGAGGAATGTGAGGATGCGAGGGAAAGTAACTCTACAGAGTCCCCTGGCTCAGATCATCAGGCATATGTTGGAGATTCGAAAAGAGGTAGGATCTCCTTAGTCGTAATCCCTAATAAATTGCATTCTGAGGTATTAAGGTTAGAGAATCTTGGGTTAGTGGCTAAATGGTATGGGGACAATCTGAATTGGGCTTATTTAATAAAGTGGTGGAAGGAGAAATGGGGCCTTGATCTTCAATTTAAAATATTGTAGAATGGTTTTTTTCTGGTCACTTGTCCGGCGAGGATTATTAAAGATGAGATTGCATATGGGAATTGGGTTTTGGATGGTTGTGGCTTTTACTTAAGGCATTGGAAGGTAGGATTTGATCCTTCAAATCATGAAGTGGAAGTTGTGCAAGATTGGTGAAAACTACCCAATCTGCTAGTTGAATATTGGAACCTCAGTATTCTTGAAGAGATTGGTAATAGGTTGGGGACCTTTGTTTGTGCTGAAGAAAGGAAAGAACCTAAGGAAGTGGTCACATATGTTAGGATTTGTGTAGAAAATAAACCAAACTATTGTACCTGAGATGAAATTGAACTCATCTCTGACTATGGAAGTTGGGTTCAAAAGTTTATTCCGGACTCCCAACCAAGAGTTGGGCTGGTGAAATATTTAGGGTGTAGAGTATCAAGAAATAAATTTGGGAAGGCGACTCAGGATGATGGCTCAAGATAGGTGTTCGCTTCGAAGTAGGAGGCCTCAATGACTAGACCAAGGAAGGAGTTGATTATGGTCTCAATTGCTCCTGTGGTGCCGATCAATCATGAAGTCACTGAAATGGAGATTACTTCCCCACTAGTGGAGAAAAGTGGTGCAACATTTTTCTCTAGAAAAAAAGAGGAGAAGGCTCTGGAAGTACCAGGGCAGGATGTTGGTCTAGTAGGGAAAATATTAGAGGTTTTGGAGGTCTTGGGCGAGGAATGCAGGAATGTGGAGCTCAATGCTCTGATTTCTATTGGTAGGGAATTGGTAGAATTAGCAGAGGCAACCAAATTGATTTCTTTAGAGCAGGAAGCATAGGACATGGTTGAAAATTGGGAAACTATGGAAGTTCAAGAAGATGGGGATCCACAAGTGGATTCAATGGAGTTGCATTGGGGTAAAAAGAGAAAAATGGCCCAATATTTGGAGGTAGCTAAGTTGAAGTTAGGGATCTGTCAGAAAGAGATGGTCAAATCTTCTCCAAATTGTGGTGATGGAAAAAAGAGGGGTAGGATTTCTAATTAGGAAAAATTAAAATGGGTAGGTGAGGCTTATGGCCAGAAGAAGCTTGACTCAATGATGAAAGTAGGGAAGAGTGATTCTCTTATCAAACACCAATGAAAATCTTAACATGGAATATTAGGGGTCTAAATGCCCATAATAAATGGTGTCTGGTTAGGCACCTTCTGGAGAAAATTATAGCGGATGCGAGTTTGTTGCAAGAAACCAAATTAGGTGTATAGGAGTTGGTAAAATTCAATAATAAGGTTAAAAGCTAGAAGGTCTTTAGGGCTAGGGCTGATGGTGCATCTGGTGGCCTCCTTATTCTATGGAAACCTCAATTGGTGTTGGTGGAAGAAATCTCTCAGAAAAAATATTGAATTGTATGCAGGGTAAGAAGCTTAATTTCAAATTTGCAATTTATCCTTATTAGTGTTTATGGGTCGACATCGTGTGTGTAGAAAATAATTGAATGGCAATAATTGGATTAGGTCCTCAATTCCTCTCAGGCGGAGTTATACATTATTGGGGGAGACTTTAATGCCATTCTTAGATAAGATGATAAACAAGGTGGGGTGCATCTAGTGCTCCAATCTCAATCTGATTTCTGTAATTTTGTGGAGAGAAATATGCTAATTGAAGTGAAAACAACAAATGGTCATGTCGCTTGGACAAACTATAGAAAAGGATTTTGTAATACTGTGGAGAATCTTGATAGATTCTTCTTTAAAGGTGATTTGAGCCATTTTCCTTTCACTTTGGATAGTAAAATTTTAGTTGGTCGAGGATCTGATCATTTTTCAATCCAATTGTTGATTGAGGGGGAAAGGGGTCTAGAAAGGTATCCTTTCAAACTTGAAATGATGTGGCTTAAGGGTCAAAATATATTATCATTAATCAGTAAGTGGTAGTCAGAATGCTGTCCAAGAGGAACAAAAAATGTTCAATGTTGTCACAAACTTGAAATTTATCAAACAACAACTAAAATTGTAGAATAAGGATTGTTTTAAGAACATTTTTCAGGAGAGATTGAAAGTTGAATCTACATTGGATGATCTTCATGAGGATATTTTGAGGGTGGGAATGTATGATTGTCATTTTAAAAAGGAGAAAGAGCTATCCAAGCAATTGAATGATCTTCTTTCAAAGGAAGAAATCTTTTGGCATCAAAAATAAAGGGAAACTTGGCTCAAGGTCAGGGATATAAATACAATTTTTTCCATAATTCCACAAAGGTCCGCATGGCTATTAATCGTATTTCCAATATCAAATCGGTAAATGAGATCTCATTGGAAGATCTGCAGGAGATAAAGCTTTGAGGAGTGGAATATTTATAGAATTTGTTAAATTATTGGGAGGGTTCTAATTGGATAGCTTATAAAGAGATTATCAATGACATTCCCAGATTGGTTTTGGATGCACAAATTTAGGTGTTAAATTCAAAATTTTTCTTAGAGGAAATCAAATCAGCTATTTTCAATTGCATCCAGAGAAAGCGCCAATCTCAGATGGTTTTTCAGCTACTTTTTTAAAAAAATGCTGGGATTTTGTGGGGCAGGAGATCTCAGAGGTGATTGAAGACTCAAGGTGTTTTGGGAAAAATCTTAAAGAGGTGAATAATTTGCTTATAGTGATAATTCCCAAAAAAGAGAAACCAAAGTTGTGGGATGACTTTCGGCCTATATCTTTGTGTAGCACGTATAAGATTGTGGCTAAGGTGGTGGAAAATCATATGAAACTCATTCTTCCTTCTATCATCTTGGAGGAACAAACATGGTTTGTTCCTAGAAGATCTATCTTGGACAGAGTAATCATAGCTCAGGAAGTTATACATTCTATTCAAAAGACCAAGAAACCAACTATGTTTTTGAAACTGGATATTAATAAATCTTATGATAGGGTAAATTGGAGGTTCTTGTTTAAGGTTTTGGAAGCCTTTGGTTTTCAAAGGGATTGGTTAGATTGGATCTTTGGGTGGATTTATAGTCCTAGGTATTCAGTTTTAGTTAATGGCACTCCATAAGGTTTCTTTGGTGCTTCGAGAGGTTTAAGGCAAGGAGATCCCTTATCCCCCTTTCTCTTCATTATTATGGTAGAGGTTCTTGGTAGGTCTTTAGAGAGAGCAAGAAGTGATGGTTGGATTTAAGGGTTGTAGGTTACCAATAGTCTAGCTTTAGTAACTCACCAACAATTCACAGATGATGCAATGTTGTTTGGAGAGGCATCAGTGTGGGGAGCTCAGAGATTCAAAAGGATATTGGATAATTACAAATGAGCATCGGGTCAAAAGATAAATTTTTCAAATTTGGAGGTCTTTTTCTTTAACATAAGCAACATACAAGAGGCCCAAATTCTTAGAATTTTGGGATTTAAGAAGGGTCAATTGCCTTGCAAATATTTGGGCCTTCCCTTAGCAAAAGGATTTCAAAATGACACTATTTGGAATGGTCTTATTAAGAAGATGAAAGAAAGGTTATCTTCTTGGAAAGGCACATGGTTATCCTGGGTGAGAAGGTTAACTATGTTGAAATATGTTATTACTGCCCTACCAATCTATATGTTGTCTTGCCTTCCCCTTTCGATGGGGTCAAGTAAAGCTTTAAACATGTCGATGAAGGATTTCTTCTAGAAAGGGAACTCTGACCAGGAAAAATTCACGCTTATGAAATGGAAAACGGTGTGTGAAAAAAGAGTTGAGGATGGGGCTGGGTTAAAGAATTTGCTTATTCAAAATAAGGTGTTGGATACCAAATTGTTTTGGGCAATTTTTTTTTGACTAGAGATTAAGTGGGTGAAGATTTTGAAGGAAAATTATTTAGACAATGAAAGCTGCAATATTCTCAAGGCTTCTTCTCTTCCTAGTGGTTCCAAAATTTGGAACTTTATTTGTAGCTCAAGATATTTCATTTTTGATTTTCTCACTTGGGAAATAATCGATGGCAAGGAAGCCTTATTTTGGGAGGACTCTTGGGATGGTCATCCTATTCTAGAAGAGGTTGAGGCATTGGTTCAAGTCAAGGAAAAAACCAAAAAAATGTGGGGGGATAAGGTATGTGATTATTTCAAGCTACCTTGGCAGGAGGGCACAGGTTGGTATAGATGGAAAAGTGTGAGAGGATTGGGTTTGGATTTGGAAGATGTGGAAGCTTTTGAGCAGATCTTGGGGGATAGAAAGTTGTGGTTTAGAAAGTGTAGGGATAGCTTAAGGTAGTCTGTAACTTCAAATGACATGTACTCGATTAAAGTAGGGTATGACATTTTGGCCTCTAATGGAGATGAGGAGCCGTAATTATCGATAAATTTATGTTAGAATAAAGCTTTCCTACCAAAGGCAGGCATATTTACTTGGGTGGCTATTCAAGGAAGAGATCTTATGGGGGGTAGATTCTTGAAATTGGGTTATCATGGTCATTCCAGATGTCCTCTGTGTAAGAATTTGGAAGAATCTGGTGATCATTTATTTTTAAATTATCGATTTTCCCAAGCTTTTCGGCAATGGTTATGTGAGAAATTGGAGTGGAAATTGGCCTTTCCTCATTCCCTACTTGAAATGCTCAATTCATGGCCCTCTCCTTTTAAGAAATCCATTTTCAGTGACTTGTAGAAAATGGCCCCGTCCATTATCATTTGGGAGATTTGGAAGGAAAGGAATAAGCGTATCTTTCAGGAGCGCGAGATATCTATCCCTAGACTTCAATTTAAGATTGATGCAAGCATCGTTGAGTTGTTTAATGCATGGATAGATCAACAGGTGGTGAAGGGGATTTTTTTTTGGTGTGGGATGCCAGAGTTAGGTGAAATTGGTTCAGGTTGTTGGTGCCTACTTTGGTTGGCAAAGGTGGAGCAACAACGAAGGAGGAACAAATTAGAGTCAAATGGTCCCCTCCGGATCACGACTAGGTCAAGTTGAATTTTGATTGGGCATCTAGGGGAACCCGGGTCCCTCAGGGGTGGGTTGTATTGTGTGGGATCATTCAGGTGCAATTTTAGCAAGGTTGGTTGCTCCCTTAGCAGTGGGCACAAATAATGTTGTTGAGTTTCAAGCCTTGATCTTGGGTTTGACTCTTTGAAAATATAGGAAGTTTGAGAATGTGGTGATTGAAGGTGATTCTTTGTTGGTAATAAATGCTCTCCGATCTAGAAAATGCAGAAATAGAAGTTAGGAGTGTATTTGGATGTAGCTTTGAGTCTAATTGATATCTTTGATCATGTTATGATTAATCATGTGCTTAGGGAAGGCAATACCAAAGCAGATCTTCTTTCAAATTTGGGGGTGGTTGGTCAAGATCTCAGAGAAGTTGACTAAATGATGTTTGGTGTTTGTGGGCAGAAGGGAGGGCAACCCTCCAAGAGTGGTGAAGGGCACGTGGTAGGTGAAGTGGATGGGGATGGTGTTATGTCATTGGGATTTGACAACTATGAGTTTTTCCCAGGGGTGGCGTGACTAGATGTCCACATTGGACGAACAAGATGGCCGATTCCCATGTGAAGTGTGACAAGGTGGAGCCAATTATGGGCACTTCTTACAAGGAATGGCATGTTGATAATATGGTGGATATTAAGTACCAGATCATATATTGATGTGATAGACCATAAAGAATTTTTACTTGAAATTTGAGGTCGAGGATGGCCTCTCTTATACATAACGTCATCACATTAATGTATTTTTCATTCAAGCATCATTTAATGATGATTGTCTAGAGTTATCTCTGGGTTTAAATGTAGTGGAGGAAGTTGTAGTGGTCGTTGCTAAAATCTTGGATCTGGTGTTTGGTGTGTGCTTCTTGTAGTGTTGGCTTTGCTGGGTGGGCGGAAGAACATTGTGATGGCAAGGCGCTCGTGTTTTATAATTGAAGTTTCAACAGATGGTTTGGTGTGGTTTGGTACGAACACACCCATCTCTCTAGGTGCCAAAAATCAGCAAACAACTTTTAGGGCGATAACGGACCAACGCCTTAAAAGGATAATGATCAATAACGATCATTTTCTGGTTGTGGAGGTGAAGATGGTGTTGGGTGATGGGAATTTTTCTAGAAGTGAGTTTGGGAGGGACAATACTTATGTCACTTCCAGGTTTCTGGTGTCTCTGTTAGACAATCATGTGTCGAAGGTGGAGGCCAAAGTGGTGTTGGAAAATATTTTCTAAAAGGATTTTTTGGAGGGTGTGGATGAGGTGTTGAAGGCTTCCATTGTGGAGACTGGTATTGCCCACCCTAGTGATTTGGAATTGTTGAGGAATTCAGATGAGGCGGTGAATTTTTTCCCTTTCTGCTAGATTTAAAGGGTTTGACTCTCATGAGGCATCAAATGATTGTCGACGTGGCTGTGGAGTATATCAAAAAAAAAATTGAGCTCATGGTTGTACATGACATTGATTGGATTATGGAATTCGAGGCCTTTTCCAAGCTCAATGGCTTTCTATGAGTTTGGAATATTTAGGGTTTGGTATTTTTCTATGTTTGTGTTTTCGTTTTGTATGGGTTTGGGAAGTGTTGTTAGTAGTTGAAGAATTGATTTTTTGTAAATTTTGTAAAGTCAGAGTATATACGTCTTTGTGACTGATAGATAGTGGCGGTTGGGTGGTGGTTATCAATGTTGGTGGGTATTTGTGGTCAAGTTTGCATTGGGCCTATGGGCCAAGGTTTTCGTATGTTTTGCTCTCATAAATTTTAGGCTGGGGGTTTAAAATGGGTGGTATTGTAGTTAAACTAGTATGGTTCTCATGTATTTTGAAGTAATTCTGCATTAGTATACTTTGTAAAAAATTCTAATAGTAATACAAAAAACTCTTATGTATCAAAAAAAATCATTCTTCTTAGTTTTCTTACTTTGGTTGAAATGTTGAAATTAATTTTGTTTAGTTAGAATATAATTTCTTGTATGTCCTATATGTTTTCTAGATGCAAACATATAATGAACATCTATGATTTAATCATACATATAGATATCTTAGCATCAGGTGAACTAAGCCTCCTCATTACAAACAAAGAAATGATCTCTTAGGTTTGACTGACATTGAAAACTAAAATTGAGAGACTACAAAATTAGAAAATTGTTTAATCTTTTCAATAAAATGATATCTAAAATATCGCATTTATAATAAAATCCAAAACCGCACTACTATAGTAGTCAATAGAGGTATACATGCAAGATGGTGAGACATATAGGCCAATGTACAAATGCTTATTGCAATACCACGACAACCAAATATGAATATCGTGGGGTGGCGGTGAGAACATTTTAACAACTAAAGTAAACTGCAACCCCACAAGGGGTAAATAGTGACACTGCAGTATGGTAGTGAAAAATCACTAAACCACTAGAATTAACCCATAGTACCATGAGATTCCAAAGGGGTGTGCATGGAGTGGTAGTATTGCTAACCCTACCATACCACTACCTCGTAGTGGTCTTGATATGACAAAGTGGTATGTCGATGAACAGTCACTCAACTGCTAGAATTAACCCGCCATCTCGTGGGAGTCCAAAGGGGTGTGCATAGGGTGGCAGTACTGCTAACGCTGCCCTGTAGTGGTCCTAAAATGACAGAGCGGTACTGTGATGCAAGTTGTCAAATCATTTAATGATTACACCATTCGATTTCCCAAGATCAAAGGCATGTACTCAAACTCGAAATATGGGCAGATTCTAAAATATTTTGCATGAATTGACATTAACAATGAGGTGACTGAGCTTAGAATGAAATATTACTTGGGACTTGATGACATTTTGGCAATCATTCACATAGCTCAGTGTACTAGAGGCAAGGGAGTTCAAGTAGGAAGACTTTGTAGCTTTTTTTTTGTAAGTTCATAGAAACCCTCTAAAGAAAATGTATAAGAATTGAATTTGCTTCTACAAGTAGAAACTTAAAGAAATCAAGTAGGAGTAAATTATTCATCATGAAATTCAAAATAAATCAACTTGTGAGTAAAAAGGAAGATTCCACAGTTTCTAAATCAGAGAAGAGGTCCCTACAACAATCCATTTTAGATGTGTTACCTATTTTTGTAGACAAAGGATTCAAAAAGTGTTTAAAGATACAACCCATGGATGTAGAGACCCAATTATCACTATCTCAGGGTGGGATATGTTTTGATACTTCTATGAAAAAGGGATGACAAGATTCTAGTTTCAAATCCTTGGACCTTAGATTTGGCCAAATTGATAGTCCCAAATGTCTTTGTAGATGTTGAGTTTATTAAATTATTGGCACAATATTATCACCTGGCTACCAGGACTATAAGAATGCCAGATTGTTCACCATGAGTAGTGCTCACTAAAGAAGCAATTATAAAGTGTTTTATGTTAAACAAGCAAGCTATCACTAAGATCAAATTGGATAGAAGTGAGTAGGATTATAGGAGATTGAGAAAAACCTACAGGAGTGATGAACTTACTTTACACATGAAAAAGGGTGTAAACAATAGGAGGATACCTATCTCCCCCTCCCAAATTGAGCCATTTTCCATAGAAGATTGCCAAGTATATTTCAAAAGAACTTATTTTACTTTGTTCCAAGTCCTTGGAATAGATGTTGAAGAGAGGATTCATATCTTATGATGATGGAAATGGAGATACAAAATCCTAAAGTCAACATTGAGTATGACTTTGCAGCTGAAATTGAGAAAGGGCTACATGAGGGAATTTTGTAAGTAAGAAGGAACTTAGCTCCCATCACTTTCAGGAAATAATATTTGTTGCATCATTTAAAATTGTACCAAAATAGAAATAGATGGACTAAAAGAATTTTTTTGGGAATTACTGATGATGAAGGGAATAGGTTGCTTGTACAAAATTGGTCTTACATATGGGATAGTAGATGTAAAAATGGTGATTATGTAATATTTCATGATGATTTTGTAATTAAAACCATGGCCAGTCTTGGTCATATTTCACCAAGATTGCCTAATAAAATCATGCAAGTATTAATACCTTTAGCATTGAAGCCAAAGCAGGGACACACTCACAATTTGAGTGACTGGTTCTTCTTAGCAGACCTAACATGGGTGTCCTCAAGCCCCACATGTTTTACCTTTTTTTTTTTTTTTTGAGTTGCAATTTTAGAAATTATGTGGCAAATGTTATGGATGGAGCATGATGTTATGAAAAGACAAAAAAAGGGGATATTCCTCCCTGACGTAACTGATTGTGAGGAGCTATCCATAGGGTTTGACACTCTTGAAGAACTGCAAAGCTATTTGAAGATGAGGTATCCATTGAAGTAGCGAGGAGAAAGGGTCTTTGATCTTGAAGGGCATATTAATTTTAGAAAGTGGACACTTCTCACTAAAGATGGGATTACCCATGTAATGGATTACAAATAAGATGTAATAAGAAATTTATTTACACCTCATGAAGTTTTTCAAATGAAGAGGAAGTGAGAAATCATAAAGAGGCTTGAGGAGGAGAAGAAGAAAAGGGACATTAGATTCCAAGGATTCTATGTTGAAGAAAAGGATCATATCAAAAGGATGAATGTAATAATTGATAACTTTGAAATATTATATGTTGAACCAAAAAAGAAACCTAAGCGTCAGTCTTCAAAACCCTCCAAGCTTCGCATTAAACCAATTGGTATTGTAATCATAGATCCCCTACCAGACACTGCCACAATACAATCAGAAGCATCCCTTGAGCAACCAATTCCTAAAAGGAAGAAGACACGTGGAGTGTCCCCCTTAGTGGCATATGAAATAAGTGAAGGAGTAGGGGATTCTGAAGAGGTAGCCGATGTAATTTTGAATTTTAAAGATGGTGAAGTTGATCAACCACTACCTAAGCTTGCAACTAATGCTCACAAAATATTTTAAAAAGTGCATGTACATGGGCATAATAATCAAGAAGTGCATGATGATGAAACAATGATTATTACCCTTAGATTTATTGAAGATGATGAATTTATTCAAACTCTCGAGTTTAAGGATTTTTGGTTTAAGATGAAAATGAAATAATTTGAGGAGAGACTCTAAATTTATAAGATGGGAAATGAGGAGTCACAACATGAACAGGTTGTTTCCCATACTTTTGAAGAACTCAATATTAATGAAATTACTATTAGCCCCCAAGAAGAAAGAGAATTAGTGTTACAAAGCAATATACTAATTATTCCTGGGATGGATTTAAAAAGGATATCTGTACTAGATCATGCAAGAAGCCAAGAATATCCCATGTTGGTTTTTGAATTCAATTCAAATGCGGGAATGCGTGGCATAGGTTACAATCCAATAATTGAAACCCTAGCCTTTTGGACAAAGCAAAAAAGAATAGAAAACCAAGATTGCTCGATGTTGTAAAAGATATGAGAGGGACTGCCATGGTAAAGACACTTCAAGACACATCAACATTGGAGGAAACTACTATGACAATGCTTTCAACAATGTTTACTTGGGATGCAGTTAAAGCTATGGAGCTTAGATTGTAAAAATATGAGAAAGCACAAACTGATATGAATGATGAAGTGAATAGGTTATTCATGTAAAATGTGAAATTGAAAGAGTAGTTGAAGGGAGCAGGACCTTTCCAAAGAACAAAATTAACAGTATACCAACACCTTTCCATCCAGACTGATACAGGTGCAATCACTATTGAACAAGTAAATATGCTAAAACAAGAAATTGAGAAGTTGAAAAAGACTAATGAAGATGCAAAGGAAAGAGCAAAGAGAGAAACCCTCAGGGTATTGGAACAAATTTTGGAGCATAGGGTTAAACTAATTATGGAAAAATTGGAAAATGTGTATGAATGTTATGTATCCTTGTCACAAGTAGTTGATCAGATGAACGTCCATGTACCTATATTGGACCCCTTATTCAAGAAATGGTAACCTATACATCACACCTTGACAACTTTGTGCAAAATTTTGCAAAGGAGTGTTGAGGCCCTTGCAGCTTTAAAGCCTACTAAGAAAATGGTCTGAATGATCACAAATGAATTTCAATACATATCTGTAAAAGAGAAAAAGATCAATTCTAGAATGGATTCATTTCACACAATAAATTAGTGGTTCATGGCTAAGATACTAAGGGATCATGATCAATTGAAAGGCTCCAAGGATTGGATAGATGATTTTAGCAAAATTATTCCCAACTGCCTCACTAATTTACAGAAGGATGGTGAGATAAATCTTCACTGCCTCAATTTAACCTTGGATGGAATAATTACACTAGATGTTGGATACTCAAAATTTCATCACAGATGGAAAAGTGCTATTAGACAAAAAATGAAAGAGTCAATTGGCCAACACACAAAAAATCCAGAAGTACAAATGGCCTCATGATTACACAGTGTACCAATGGGAGAAGACATATCTAGCTCCCTCAAAATAATAGGCCTTGCAATGAATTACCAAGCCTTGCTAATACTATCATGGAGAGAGGACCTTGCCAAATCTGAATGATCATGAGTTCCTTATGATGAGTTTCAGAATTTCATATCTTGTGAGTGCTCTGGACTTCAACATCTCATCATTTATCTTCATTTCTCATCTTTCATTGCTTTGATGTAATCCTATGTAAACAACAATAATTAAGACTTTTTTATTTATGTTAAAAGTGGGTAACTAAAAAGACACTTTTTGACATGTTAGTCAGGACAAATTTTGAAATGTATTGTAAAATATTTTTGAAGATCAATAGAATTAAGTTATAATTGGTGGCTGAATTTTGTTTTCAATTGTTTGTTGAAGTGAATTAATGAATTTTATCTTGTTGTCTCTAGATTGATCTTTCCTTGTTATTTAAATCAATATATCAAGGGTATATCTAGTTTAACAAAACACATTTGTTTTCAAAAAATTCATTTTCTACTATATTTTTGTTTCAAATTTTTGGTAATTATGGTTAGTTTCATTACATTCAAATTTTGAATTATGGGAAATTATATATAGTAAATATATTAATGGTTGTTTGGAGAGTGAAATTAGCTCTCTTAGAAATTAACTGAAATATATTGTCTCGAAATATCTAATTAATGAAGCACCAAACCTCAAGAAAATTTGACTAAATAAATATACCAACACTATCAACACACCTTCAAATCCATAAGACTTGAAACCAAAATTTGGAGAAACATGGAGAGAAAACATTTCTCCTAGACACCTTTGCAATACACTATTCACACGCTAGTGAACACAACTTCTTTTGCATAATGATTCAACACACCAAATTCTAAATGCAATATCTTTGAACACCTCTAGTCAACATATCAAAAATTCATAGGAAAATATTCAACCTAGAAGAAATTTAGAGCGGCGCTAGAACACTATTCTTCAACCCAAAACATACTGCAACTCAAAATTTCTTTTTTTTATCAAACTTTCTCAAAATAACTTGGAAACCAACACCAAGAATACATCCTTATTATCTTTGAATCACTTCCACAACCATACATAGAATCTTATGAAAATAATACTAGAGGTCGACACCAATAGCTTACTAATGACAACATAATGCAATTAATCAAAGCATCATCAATTCAACAACATAGTCAATACCAACAACTACACATACTCTTGCAACAATCTTCTTCTCATAAAATTGACATTAAGAACAACACAAACTTGTTGACATCAATGAAAACACCAACTACACATACTTTCAATAATCTCCCCCTTTATCATTGGTGGAAACACATGACATGAAAAACCATCAACAACATCTTTGTTCATACCTATTTCCTATTCTATTTTCTCATTGCTCACTCTCCCTTATTCAACTATATTATTCTCTCCCCCTTTCTCAATTGAAAATTGAATTTTTTTCTCTTGATTCTCTCTCCCCCTTAGCTATCATATCTTTCACATGACTCTCTCTCCCCCTTTGACATCAATGGCTAAGGAAAAAATATTTGCATCACTTGCATTTATCCTTTTCCATCAATCAACCTTCTAAAAACTACTCAGTATACTCCCCCTTAGGAGCACACACCATATTGCACTAATCAACAACTACTACATAATGACAACACATACTCCCTTTTACTGCAACAACCCTCAATGTAATTACTACCTACTCTCCCTGAGAGGTAACCACCAACATCAATCTAGAACAAAGAATGGATCTTGAAATCCACTGGACTGATGTATCTCCTTATGCATCTAGTTCAAGGAAGGAGGGGAAATAACCCCCAACTTCTCCTAGAGATACTCAAATGTATCCTTAGGGAGAGCCTTAGTGAATTTATCAGCAACCTGATCCTTTGTAGGCACATATTCAAGCTTTACTTCATTCTCTACAACCTTCTCTCTCAAAAAGTGATACCATATTGAGATATGTTTTTTCCTTGAATGCATTACTAGATTCATTTAAATATTGATAACACTTGTATCATCATAGAAGATAGCGATTGGTTCATTATATACCACCCTAATATCCTTCAATGTTTTCCTCATCCACAACACTTGTGTGTAGAAAGATGTTGCAATGTATTATGCGTCTGTAGTAGATGAAGATATTGAATCTTGTTTCTTGCTTAGCCATGACACCAATCTAAATTCAAGAAATAATGCACCACCACTTGTACTCTCCCTATCATCCACACAACCAACCCAATCTGCATCTATGTAAGCACTCAGAGTAAAATCAGTTTCCTTTGGATACTACAAGCCATGATTTAGAGTGTCTTTCAAGTATCAGAATATCCTCTTCACTTCTACAATATGTGACTCTAGGATCTTTTTGAAATCTATCCACAAGTGAAACAACATGCATGATATTTGGTCTAGTGGCAGTTAGATATAGTACTTCACCAATCATTTATCTATACTTGCTCTGATCAAAATTAGTTGATTCATCATTCTTGCTCAGCTTGCAACCAATAACCATAGGAGTACACATCGGTTTAGAATCTTCCATTTCAAACTTTTTCAATATTTCCTTAGGATACTTTGATTATGAAATGAAAATACATGTTTTTGTCTAATTCATTTGTAATCCAAGGAACAAATTAATCTCCTAGAACATAGACATTTCAAACTCTTTCTGAATTTCCTCTACAAACTTCTTGCACATAGCTTCATTTACTCCAAAATTATTTCATCAACATATACAACCTTGATGTATCAAATACTTATCCAACCTTGCATACCAAGCTCTAAGAGCTTGCTTCAATCTATATAATGTCTTGTTCAATCTGAAGATCATATCCAATTTTCCTAATAACTAAAATCCTTTTGGTTGTTCTATGTATACCTCTTCTTCCAATTCTCCATTTAGGAAAGAGAAATTCACATCCATCTAATAAAATTTGAAATTTTTATGTGCTGCAAAACCAAAAAACATCTTGATAGCTTCCATTCTTGCCACCAGAGAAAATGTCTCCTCAAAATCTATTCCTTAAACTTGTGAGTAGCCTTTACACACAAGCCTTACCTTGTTCTTACTACTTCTCCATTCTTATATAGTTTTTTTCTAAATATCCACTTATTTCCAATTACATTTTTATTTGTTGGTCTTGGGACAAGTTCCCAAGTTTGATTCTTCTCAATCCACAATACTTCTTCTTCCATAGCCCTAATCCAATGTTCATCCTTGCATGCCTCAATCACTATTTTAGGTTCAACTTTAGAAATTAAACATAGATTTACCTATCCTTCAATACCTTTCCTTCTTGTCAGTACACCTTTGCTCTTATCTCCAATGATCTAATCTTTAGAATGATTCTTCTACACATAGGAGTTTTAGGATTCTTGTTTGGATCTTTTTCATCTTCAATCTATACTTCTTCTTTTCTTCTTCTCTGCAAAAGGAATCATCTAATTCATATCCATCTACCATCATTGAATTCTTTTGTAGATGTTCATCAAATTTGACACTTACACTCTCAACAGTCTTTCTCAATCTTTTATTGTAGAATTGGAAGGCTTTGCTTCTATTAGAGTATCCAAGGAAGATACCTTCATTAGAATTTGCATCAAAATTTCCTAAGTTATCTTAATCTCTTCTGATACAAAATTTAATTCCAAACACTTTGATTACTTGGTAGTAGGAATCCTTCCATACCATAGCTCATAAGGAGTCTTTGCACTATTTTTTCTTGCTTGAACTATGTTAAGTATATAAACGACAATATGAATTCCTTCTCTCCAGTAGACATCAATAAATTTTCCTCTTTCATCATTGTTCTTGGAGCTTCTTGAACAATCCTATTCTTTCTTTCAACTACTCCATTCTACCGAGGAGTCCTAAAGCCAGAAAATTTCCTCTTTGTGCCATGAACTTCACAAAATATATTGATCTCATTAGAGGTGAACTATCCACCTCTTTCAAACCTTAAACATTTTATTTTCATATTCATTTCATTATCAACCATAACTTTGAATGATTTAAACTTGTCTAGAGATTTTGATTTTTCTTTGAGAAAAGTAACACATGTCATTCTAGAATAATCATCATTAATAGCATGAAATACATGTCACCTTGAAGAATTATTATTCTTGTAGGACCAAAAATATCTGTATGTGCCAATTCCAACAGTCTAGTAGAAGATTATTTATTGACTTTGAAGCTTCTTCTTGCTTGCTTTCCAATTTAACATTCTTTACAAACAAAAATTATAAGCTTTGTAATCTTTGGTATATCTCTTACAGCTTGAACTGAACCGATTCTTACTGTAGAATCTAAGCTAATGTATTCTAAACTAGATAGAACCTACTCAATTCAGAGGTTTAACTAACTAAATAATCCACTCCACTTTGCTCAAGACTACATTAAATTTTCAACCCAAGGCTTGTAATATTATGATGGTGTAACATTATATATGCCTTCAAAGACTCAAAACTCCTTAAGCTACCTTACTTAAGTTATTCTGCTTGTTGGAAACTCACAAAATTATAAAACAATAAAAGCATAAACCATAACTAGTTTCTATGGGTACCTACAACTTAGACTATAACTGAATTGTAACTAATGAAATGATGCTATAATGACTCAAAACTGATAAAAACTAATGACTCGACTAAATGACCCTCTAGAGTACTAATGGTTAACCATTGTATGCATTTTCATAAGCATTCATTAATAATAAGGAAGATATGAAATTCAAATTAACTTGCATATGATTCATGAAGTAGTAATAAACTAATAACATCTATTAAACATAAATAAATAACTAGAAAAATTAAGTGAGGAACAATACTTCGAGTGGCTTTCTCAAGTAATTGTTCTCACTTTAACCGAACCCAAATCTAACTAATAGATTCTACACATTCCATAAGATTAACTCCATTCATTGTATTTTCATGAAGATTACACAAGATCTTTCACATATTGTATTCAATCATTCTTAATATTTCATGTCTTGAAAACTAAAAGCAACTGATAACATAAAATTAAAAAACCAACTAACTATCCTAATGATTCAACCAACAACTATATACAAGCTTGAGGGAATCTTATGCAAAACAACTACCTAACCAAAATCATTACCTCCACTCCCAAATATGTAGAGCATAGAGTTAAGAATAATTTATCCAACCTATAACTAAAAGGAAAAGGAATCCTAATAGGACTAAAACTCTGTCAAAATAAAATTGCATGTAAACATACAACCATTTGTCAAAATCCTATAAGTGAAGGAGACCTCTTCTTCAACATTTATTAACTGGTTATATAATGACATGTTCAACCTTCATCGAGATCCTTTAATTAACAATCATCACATTTAGCTTAACCTGGAACTCCCTTGTTTTGGTGTCTGGTCATTCCTTTTGCTACGGGTTCATCCCGCAACTACTTTGCGCCATGATTCCTCTCTACCTGCAAACAAGTTAATTCCTCAAAATATGTTCACAAGGATAACTATCATAATTAACTCGTAGCATTTCGTCAACATTCCATACATATCTTCATATAAACCGTATAATAATAATATATTATAACCATAATTCCATTATCATATTTAAGGTTCAAGTCTGTATAATAGATATAAAAGGATAGTATAATGTAGGAACATTGTCTGGGAAGTGTATTTAAAAGTATCTCAAGATATGCATAAAAACAACAAAAACTAAGCTATTATATGGACCTATCACTTACTAAGTTATCAAAATTGATGTCATACATCCTCCTATTCCATAACTAGCTTTCATTAATCTGAGTCATAAAGAAATTACCATTATCACCCTTAAGTTGATAAACATTTGTGTTTGTCCTTCTTCCAACAACAACCACAGTTTCAGATCCTTTTCTGATCTCACATCCATCATCCTGAAACATAAGATTGTATAATTTGCTACACATTTGTCCAACACTCAAGAGGTTATGCCTTAGACCCTTAACATAGTAAACATCATCAGTATTATACTTTCCATCAAAACCGGTAGAACCTTTTCCACATATCTTAGTAGATGTATCATCACCAAATCTAACACATCCTCCATCATATTTTTCAATTTTAACAAACTTACTCTTGTCACCAGTCATATGATTAAAGCATCAACTGTCAATGATCTAGTATTTATTCTCATATCTAACATGAAAAGAATATACCAAAGCACCTTCAGTCTTATCATTTATCTCTGGAGGGCTTCCTTTCACATATGAATTCCCAGTTTCAGGTTGCAAAATGTGGTTTCAGTGACAAAATTTTCCAAATTTATGTCCTAATGCAAGTGAAATTAGTGACAAATTATGAAAAAAGTGACACTTTTTGAAATGCAATTTTGATCAAATTTGTGATATGAATGACTGAAAATGCACTAATATGCAATTACTATGCAAAATCAATGTAATATGCATGCAATTTTTTGGATTTTTCAGATTTTAAAGAATAGAAAATGCAAACTCAAAACCCTATATGAGATGCAAACTAATGCAAATCCTAGATCTAGGGTTTGAATGGACTCCAAATTAGAAAATTTATAGTACAAGAATATTAGGTTCACCAAAATGAAACGAAAGAAAATAGGTAACCCAAAGATGAAATGGGGGAATGGCGTGATGCACCTATCTTTCTTATTTCATTAGGAAAAAGAGATCCCAAAAGGAAAGATTGGCTTCTAACCCTTAGGCGAGTCAACATTAATGGAGATCTTACTCTTTTCCTTATGCAACGATGAGGTAAAATCTACTTGAACAACACTTTGGGGAAAAAAATAGAAAAAGTAAATGAAATCAATTGTGCAATGTGACACTTGAATCATCAATTTAAATCATAAAACTGTCAGAATCAAAAAACTTATGATAGACTTGAGAAGGTTAAGACATTTTGTACTTGTCAACAAAATCTTCTATTGAGTGTCCTCATAGGATAGATTCTCCCTAGGGCGAATGGTTCTTGCTACAAGGATCCAAAATTTGTTTTCATAGTCCTTTGCTCCTGGATTTACTCTCTTGATTCCTTCAAATCTCACAGTTGGAAAGTCAAAAATAAATTTTGTAAGTGAGTTTTTGTGGCTTGACAACTTTGAAAATTTTGAAAAATTACACTTTTGATCAATCTCCAATCCTTCTTCACTTGCAAATCTACAAACACAAAGAGAAGGAATTTTTTTTCTAGTCAATGGTGGTTTGCCTTGGTCAAATTTTTTTTTGGTAATTAAACCTTGAAATGAAATGAAACATGAATGGAAGAAATGATGAATGAACACTAGCTTGTTGCGACTCACCAAACCCTTGAATGAAAACCCTTAGAGGACTGAAGTCTAACACATCTCTCCAAGGTCTTGATCTTGCATGAAATGACTTGATTGGATGTTGATCTTGATGCTTGAATTGATGCTTGAATGCTTGAAACCTACATCATAATGTTAGCTTCAAAAACATGCATAGATGCAAATAACTTTGACAGGATGCTTGAGATCTTGAATGCTAATGTAGAAGACTGATAAATCTACTCTTGAACACTTTTGAAAATATTTTTTTCTATAGGAATTGATCTCTTGAAAATTATAGGATTTGAAATGATAAAAATACCTTGTATTTAAAGGTAATTCTCTAATTTCCTGACAATTAAGCATCAAAGGCCAACAATTTCAATTTGAATTTGAATCATAATTTTTTTTCCAAAAACATATTTAAAATTGAGATCCTAAACTTAAGGGGGACCCATTTTCCCTTAGGGAAATGGGTCAGGTCCTAGGACCTAAATCTAGGACATTCAATTTCCAAGGCAATTTAATTAATGTTTGCAATTGTTTAATATAGGTTCCCCTTTTGGAAAATGAGATTAATTAGACTTTTAAATGCATAATTGGTCTAATTAGAGGCTTAATTAAGTCTAATTTATTTAGGGACCCAAACATAGTGTGAAAATGTAAAGGTGTAATTTTTTCTCCACTACAGTAGGTACTAAATTTTTTTTGAGAAAGTGAATGGAAATGGATAAAACCATGTCCCTTTGATTTGATGAAAATTAAAATAAGTAACTTGGGCAATGTGAATGGATGTGGGGTGCATAAAAAATTATAAAGGAAGGAACAACTCAGTTTGGTGTAATTGGGATACCATCCTAGAGTACGGTGTAATTTATTATTGAATGTAATAAAGTTTTGAGTATAGGTATGCTTATTCACTGTTGTTTTATTGATACATTTTTTAATGTAATCATCATTATTCTATTGGTACATTGTGTATACACCTAAAAACGGTCAGGATAATAAATTAATTAAATAAAAATTATTTAATTAATAAACCTCTTAGTTCGTCTACTTATAAATTGATTTCAATTTATTTATATAATTCACGTTTTCTAATTCTGCTATCTTAAATCACATTCTTCTAATTTTAATTAAATAAACAAATGTCAATAGTTTGTTTTATTTAATTAATATCTCCTCACTAAATATGAATAATTCCAAAATTCAAATTTAGTCACATGTCTCCAAATTTTCCTCTTGCCACATCATCAAGTGTCTCATGAATTTAAATATGCCTAATATTTAAATTTGAATTATCCTCAACCAATTTTGAAACAACCTTGGACACTTGGCTCCTCCATTTCATTTATTATTCTAAACACTTGGAAAAGTGCTCTTTTAAAGGGAACCATCTCCATGATTCCCTCTAACTTATTCATTTTCCATCGTTCATCTTTCCAGTTGAAATCTTAACCATTGGTTGCTGCCACATCACAATATGCCTTGGAAATCTTATAAATACAACATCATTCTCCAACATTTCATATCCCATCTTTGAGAAAACTTACTCTGCAAAAATTATCTTAGAGCATTTAGAGCATTCAACATTTAGAATAGTAGAAGCATATTAATTTAGAATGATGGCTTAGTTATTAGTTGCATTTCTATTATCATAATATTTTTATATAGCCTTTGCATCATTGTCTTTAGCATCATATCCATTATCATATCACAATTATCATTTACAACATATCACATAGTTTATCATCATGTAGGGATCGATTTCCTGCATCTTTAAACATTTCATTGCTCAAGTTTCCATTCTAATAGTCATAGTGCATACACAAAATCTGAGAGCCAACATGATTTAATGAATCCCTGAAGATAGGAAGCAATGGAACGATTATAGGGAGTTTGTTGTGTTTTAATTAGATTAGTTTTTGATTTCAATTCTCTAATATAATGTGTTTCATTGATTGTGTGGTTTTATTATTCATTTACTCACATTACACAATTCACCACACGATACATTTTGGCGCCCACCGTGGAGCGTAGCCCATTTTATTAACGTTTTTCGGAATGTTGTTTTATAGATTTGCACATGAACTCTTAATTAGCACATTCGCTATTTCTTTCGGTGCATACGAAACATATTTTAACGCATCTAGTTCCTAGTACAACGCATCTGAGGCACCTTTCAATGCATACGACTCATCCTTTAGTGCATACATGGGATTTTCTAGCCCATTCAGTCTATATTTTAGCGTATTCAATAGTTTCTCTAGCGCATTTGGTAGTTCTAGTAGTGCATAGGAGTGAACTTTTAGCGCATCTGATGTTTGTTTTAGTGCATCTGGTTCATTTTGCAAAAAATCAAAATTCCATGAATTGATTTATGTTTTCTATTTTGTGGGTGCTTAATACACTGGTCAAAGACAATTATATCAAACTATTGATGATGTTTGTAGGGGCTAGAGTTGTTTTATTGCTTTCTTTTGATTAAATTAAGAACCTAGTTTAATTAGAAGGTTAATGAACCCCTTGTCTACTGTGCTTGTAAGGTGATAGGCCTATGCTCTCCCCTTCACTTGGTGAACAGAATGCCAGAATCACCATTTTATGCTTTGTTAACACCTTTAGAAGGCCTATCATAGTGGGAAAAAGTACTCACCCTATGGGAACTACCTAAGTAGGAAAAACTAAAGCCAATTTTTCCAACCCACTATAATCAAAAGTGAATTCGGGGAAACCTACAATTCAACGATAGTGTGCAAGATAACCATTCCCAAAGCCTTTGTTCTAAAGGTTGGGAGGTATCCTAAGGGAGTTTATATATTTTCACACCGAATGAAAACCCTTATTACAAACCTTAAGTGTAGAAGCCAACTAAGTTAGTCTCCGAACACTTCTAATATCACAGTGCAAGGGGATGGAAGAATTTTACCCCAAGACACTCACCATATAACCATCAAGGATTACTAGCCAAAAGTGGAGGATTCAACTTTGGTTAAGACCCGAGAAAGGCAAAAACATGGGTTCCCTCTAGGGGGTGACACGGTTGTGTGAGCTGACATGGTTTTAAGAT
This sequence comes from Sequoiadendron giganteum, assembly GCA_007115665.2. Taxonomy (NCBI): domain Eukaryota; kingdom Viridiplantae; phylum Streptophyta; class Pinopsida; order Cupressales; family Cupressaceae; genus Sequoiadendron; species Sequoiadendron giganteum. Next base: position 109,428,004 of record CM021104.1, on the reverse strand, counting down.
GTGGTTGTGGTATTTTAAGTGACACTTGGCATTAGGAAAGTGCTTGATATATACCTATGGAAATCGAAGAAATCGGACGAGATTCTTGAATACACACTCAATGTTTAGTTCCTAGGTGGAAACAATTGTTTTACAAATTGTTATTGTGTTTGAATTCAATATTCAAGAAATCGTCCATTTAAAACACTTAATTCCATAATTCACAAACAAGGAAACCACAAAAAATTCAATGTTCATAAGCATACCCTGCAAACATTCAGATTCATTGATTTAAACAACAAAATAACCAAACCGACTGTCAAAAACATTGAACACTTCCAGATTAGCGCATACATTCCCTATTCTGGCACATATACTACTCTTTCTAGCGTATCTGAGTCATTTTCAAGCACATCAAGTCTATCTTTTAGCGCATTAAGTGCATTATCCAACACATCAAGTCCGTTATTTAGCGCATTGAATCCATTTATTGGCACATATTGGGTACAATATAGCTCATCCAACCTATTTATTAGCGCATCCATTCCATATTTTAGCACATGTAGGCCTGGTTTTAGCGCATCCAATAAATTCAAAACTAGAGAGCTAAATTCATCCCATGTTCGTCAGTTTGAACCAGAATTAAGGATCCCTTATAGCACAAAATCATTCCTCAGATGCAACAGAGTCTTAAACTTGTTGAAACTGACATTTGCAAGTGAAATTATTCAAACTAAACCAAGATTTAACACCTAAAAGTGTCTAAACATCCATCATACCTCTGATTATTGAGCTAAGTTTCCTCATTAGGATCTATCATCGTTCATCATGAAACAAAGTTGTATAATCATATTTAACTTAGTCTTATCAATATAATTTGTCATTCTATTTGACTTCTTTATTATCCTTGGCACTCCTTCAAACAAAGATCAAAGTTTAGTCAAATTGTAACACTTGTATGCCCATTCAAACAAGATCACAAAGGAAAAAACTCAAAGAAACATAACTTGAAACTCAAAACACCATGGTTGAGACTGAAGAAAATTCTTTCCATAAACTCCACCAATTTGAAGGTGATGAAATAACTGAAGAAGACGTCCAACAAGCTCAACAAGATCCAAAATTTCACAAGTTCCTAGAAAAGATTTTTGAAAAAGATGGGGAAAAATTAAATTCTAATGTTGGCTAATCAAGGTATCAAACTTCCACATGAATTTGATGTCAATAAATTGAAAGCACCTCCTAAAAAGACTGAAACTAATCCACCAAATACAGATCCAATGGTTTCCTTAACTCATCAAATGAAAAATATCCAACAACAGATTCAAGACATGCAAAGAGGAACCATAAAAAGATACTTGATACAAGACATTTGCCCATATCCTTTTGATCAAACCATTAACATGATTCATTTTCCCAAACATTGTGAATTCCCAAAGTAAGATAAATACAATGGTAAAACATATCCTATAGATCATGTAAGGGAGTTTCAAACCATGAGCCTTGAATTTTCACACGAAGAGACTTATTTGATGAGATTGTTTCCACGCAACCTAGGTGGACAATGAATGGAATGGTTCTCCAAACTTTCACTAGGTATTAAGACATTTGAAGAGTTGGTTAATAAATTCATAACCCAATACTCCTACAACATCCAACACGAGATAACCATGAAAGACCTTTGCAATACAAAACAAAAAAAGGGTGAATCATTTCTCATATTTTTGCAAAGATGGAGAAGATTTTTTGCAAGATATTCTCGTCCCATACATAAAAAGGAAAATATAGGCATCTTCAATGACAATATAAATGATGAGATGAGCTATTGAATTGAATTGCAATGTCCACCTACCTTTGAGAAATTGATTGAAAATGGAATCAAAATTGAAGAAGGTTTGGTCAAGAGAGGAGTCTTGAAAATTTACAATGATAACAACTCAACAAACTCCTCTAATAATTATAACAACAATGATAAACCAAAGTTTTGGCAAAGAAACAAGAATGTTGGTAAAAATGATGCTTCAGCTGAAACAAAAAATGCAAAACCAGTATTTAACTTGACAACAACTACCACCAAGACCAATCAAAACAATAATCCAACCAACAATCAAAACAACGACCAAAACACCAATCAAAACAACAATCCAAAAAATGTTGAATCTAAACCACCACCATATCAAACATCCTCAAATTGAAGAAGGTTCACACCTTTGGGATAGTCACTCGAATCAACATTAAAGGAGCTTCTTGCAACCAAGGTTATAACATTACTAGAAGCAAGATATTAGGAACCAAGAGTTAAACCTTCATGGTGGAATGATGCACATTATTGTGAATTTCATAGAAACAAAGGACACAAGACAAATGATTGCATGCAACTGAAACATTTGGTACAAGATTTGATTGATAGAAAATAAATATTTGTGGAAGTACCCCAAACAAATGTTGATCACGAAGCATTCAAGAATCCTTTACCAAACTACGAAAAGGGGGATTCCTCTTCATCAAACACCAAAGGGAAAAATGTGAACTATGTTTATGATTCCACCATTCTCCATATTGAAGTAGTTGAAGATCAAACCAAGGATATTGAAATCAAGGGCCAAAAAGAGATCATTGCAACTAAGAATCAAGTCAATAACATCACAATTGAGCATGAACAAATAATTGTTACAGTTGAAACTCATCTTCATGACATTAACACCAAATCACATCAAATTAATGACATCATACCAATCAATTTGATCACAATTTTTTTTGCAAATGATAATCAAATTAATTTCATTAAAATCAAAGATAAACAAGATTATCAACCAGTTAACACAACCACAAGAGGGCAGGCCAAAGTAATATTGAAATGAGCTACATCTAAGACAGCTACTACCCCTGCAACTCAATACAATATAGTTGATCAATTATAGAAAATAACAACTCAAATATCCATATTGGAACTCCTCAAAATTTCACCAGCTCACAAATAAATTCTAGAAAAAGCTCTAGTAGCTACCACAGTACCAAATAATCTAGAAGTTTGTTGGTTCTAGGCTATGGTGGGACACTTGACCGTACCTCATTTCCTATCATTTTCTAAACACAATGACGTATCACTTACCCATCCACACAATGATGCCCTCCATATTGAGGTTTTAATTCACAAACACCGGATGAAACATGTTCTAATAGATAGTGGAGTTGGTTTAAATATCTATACTCTAAAGTTTATCCATGCACTAGGATATTCAAAAAATGCCATTGATGCTAGAAGAAAGATCACAATAAAAGCCTATGATGATGAAGAGAGATCCTCCCATGGATTGATTGTCTTACCAATTCAAGTGGGGCCAATTGTGAAAGATATAGTTTTTCAAGTGTTAGATAAGGAGTTGAAATACAATATACACTTGGGACATCCTTGGATTCATGAAATGCAAGCAGTATCATCAAAGTATCACCAATGCTTGAAATTTCCTTTCAATGGGCAAGAAATCACCATTTCAGCTGATTCCAACAATCCTCAATATTGCAATACACTCAAAACAGTCCAAGATTATTTTGTGCTACATAACAAAGAAGCTCACACTCCTAGTTCATCAAATAGTGAAAGACAACTAAATTCGGTGTCAAAGTGGGTTGAGAAAAAGGGGCAATCAAAGGATAAGGGTATCAATGATTCTACTTAATCAAGTAACGAAGGTTAATCAAATTATTCGTCAAATCAACCTAAGGAAAAGGTTCAATCAAAAGACAAAGGTGTTGGTGATTCTACTCCATCAAATCAGGAAAGTCAACTGAATTTATTATCAAAAAAAATTGAGAAGAAGATCCAGTTGAAAGACAAAGGCATGGGTGAATATGCAATAGAGCAGTCTTTGTGCCTTTCACAGTTACTACCTTCACCAAGATCCTATGGACAACCATCAACATCAAGACAAACATCTTCAAAATAAATCACACTCTTTGATGGTGGATTTGTAAAATCAGGCACTCAAGAGGATGAATTTGAGGATAAAGAAATTTTAAATTGGTTGTACAAAGATGAAGAACAATCACAAGCATCAACTTCTAATGTCCAAAAAAACCAATATGGTAAAGGGAAAACAATTTTAGAGAAGATGGGGTATGAAGGAAAAGGACCTATCGGAAAAAGACAAGAAGGCATTTTGGAACCAATTCAGCCTATCATAACCAATCCAAAAGACAAGACATGGCTAGGCTATAAAGAAGAAACAAAGGGAAACATAAAAGAGAAGGTTGTTGAGTGAATCCTATAGCTACAAGCTTGTTCTGAGACTGATTCAAATGAGTATGAATGGGATTCACCATCTGAGGAATCTTGTCATGAAAAATATTTTGGCATGATAAAAAAGTATACACCTACATGTATAGAGGTACAAAACTCGAGTTCTAGACCTCTTGAGTTTGGATCAAAACATATCAATGACTCTAGCGAAGATGATCAAACTTCGAGCGAGATATATCCTTCGAAAGAGAGTAACATCATAGACCTCAATATGACTATTGAACACTTTTATGACATTTCCATCATGACACTCACCTCTTTTGACCTTAGCCAATTTGACGATTCCTTACCATTAGTACACCCTGAACTAATTGAGTGGGACCAAACTGAGTTGCTTGACGTCCCCATCTTTCCAAATGATGACACTATTGTGAACTTCCTTTGTTATGATAATCCTAAAACATGTTTCGCCATTGAATCTCATAATGAAGTTTCAGACAAGGGGAGTGCCAAATCTCCCAACTATAAAATTGAAAATATAAAAAATTGATCTAATGGTGAAAACCATTTAATGACAGTATTAGATCAATAAAAATTAAAAATAAAGAGCACATCTATCGGTGAAAACCTTTCTGAGGCATCCAAAGATGGGATATTTGACACTCTTCCCGAGCACTATCATGAGAGATCTTTAGTTTTGATTGAACCTACACAGTCCATCAACATTGGTACAGTTGAAATAATGAGGACCCTACATCTAGCAACATCCATGACAGAGGAAGAAAAACCAAGATTCACCAAATTATTTGAAGAGAGACAAGTCAATTTTTCTTAGTCCTACATTGATATGCTAGGCATAGATCCAGGTCTTATCATGCACCATTTATCTCTACCACCTAGAGTGAAGCCACTGAAGCAAAAATTGAGAAAAATGCATCCGCATATCGCCTTGTTGGTGAAAGTTGAATTGAAGAATCTACTAGATGTAGGATTTATCCATCCTATTGATTATGTTGAATGGATCTCCAATATAGTACCAGTTTCAAAACTTGGCCAAAGCATCAGGATATGTATGAATTTCAGAGATCTTAACATGGCTTGTCTGAAAGATGATTTTCCTTTGCCTAGCATTGACATCATCGTGGATTTGATAGAGGGTCATGCAATGCTATCACTTATGGATGGATTTTCAGGTTACAACCAGATAAAAATAGCACTAGAAGATCAAGAGAAATCCAATTTCACCTGTCCCTAGGGTACCTTTTGTTGGAATGTCATGCCTTTCGGGTTGAAGAATGTTAGAGCTACTTATCAACGTGCAATGAACACTATCTTTCATGACATGATGCACACCTTTATGGAGGATTACGTAGATGACTTGTTGGAAAAATCATTCATTAGAGAAGGACATTTGGAAATCCTAGACAAAATCTTCACTTGGTTGAAGAAATTCAATTTGAAATTAAATCCCAAGAAATGTGTATGTAGTGTGACATTCGATAAACTTTTAGGATATATAGTATTACCTAAAGGAATTGAGGTGGATCCTACGAAATTCAAATCCATCATGGAGATGCCTCCTCCCAAGAATATCAACCAACTCAGATCTTTACAAGGGTGATTCCAATCTATTAGGAGGTTCATCACACAACTGCTAAATAAAACTCATCCTCTTAATCACTTGTTACACAATAATGTTTCTTTCAAATGGCATGAAAAATGTGAAGAAACTTTTAATCAACTGAAACAATATCTAATATCACCTCCCATACTAGTATTGCCAATGGAAGGAAAACAATTATTATTCTACATAGCAACAACTAAGAAAGGGCTATTTATTATATTAGCAGGACATTGAACGACTATGAGATCAACTACACATTTATTGAAAAAGCTCGTTTGGCGGTAGTATTTACTACTCAACAACTAAGAAACTACATGTTAACCCACACCATTAAACTCATAGAAAAAATTGATCCATTGAAGTACCTAATCAACAAAGCTACCCTGATAGGAAGACTAGCCAAATGGGTAATGATACTGAGTGAGTTTGATATCTAGTATGTGGACAGGAAAGCAATCAAGGGTCAAGCAAAAGTGGATCAATTAGTTGAAGAACCATTACAAGATGATCATCCCATGAACAATGAGTTTCCATATATGGATGCCCTTATAGTGTCAACACAATAGTGGATGTTATATTTTGATGGATCTTACACGCAACATGGATTAGGTGCACGAATATTGTTTATCATACCACAAGGACACACCATTCAAAATTCCTATAGGTTAATGTTTCCTTGTACTAACAACACAACTAATTATGAATAATTGATCATTGGTATCAAGACAACCGTAGACTAGAAAATCATAGAGTTACATGTCTATGGAGATTATCAATTGATCATAAATCAAGTGAATGATGACTGCCAGACAAAAGATGACAAATTGATGTCATATAAAAGAATGGTGGATGATTTAAAGAAGTACTTTGTGGAAATAAAATTTGAACAAATTCCAAGAGGGGATAATAAAGTTGTTGATGCTATGGTGACCATTGCCTCTCTCCTACAAATACCTGAAAAATGAGCTCGTTATGAGTTCATGGTGGAACAACTATTTAACCCTACCTATGATAACCCTGAATCCCAAGTTATATACCATCTATTCAAGGCCGAAGCTTCTATCTATGGGAATATCTAAACCTATCTAAAAGAAACCACCCTACCACCAGATCTATCCTGAAACCAAAAACGTAGCTTTATTCAACAAGATGCTCGACATTCCTTGATAGGCAATGTACTTTATCAATGAGGTCTTGATGGTACTCTCCTTTTGTGTCTTGAATATAATAAATCTAAAATGACCTTACATGAAGTTCATGAAGGTATCTGTGGAACTCATTCAAGTGGACTAACTCTAGCTAAAAAACTCATATGTTTGGGGTATTACTGGTCGAATATGGAAAAGGAGTCTTTTCAATTTGTCAAGAAGTGCCAAAAATGTCAAATCCATGGAAACTTGATACATGCACCAACCCAAGAGTTGCAACCATTTGCATCAACATGGAATTTTTGTCAGTGGGGATTGGATCTTGTAGGTAAAATTCATCCACCTTCATCAAATGGACACAAATTCATCATCACGGCCACATAGTATTTTACAAAGTGGATTGAAGTTCTTCTCCTAACCACAATCACTGGAAAACAAATTGCATCATTCATCCTAAATTATATCATCTTTCGATATGGCATTCTTCAGTCCATTGTCACTGACAACGATCAACCTTTCAAGAACCAAGACGTCCAAGAACTTTGTGAAAGGTTTCATATCCAACATTAGTTTTCTACACCATACTACCCTCAAGGAAATGGTCAAGTAGAAGCCTCAAAAAAATGATTTTGAAAATCTTAAAGAAAATTGTCAACGATGTTGGACGTGATTGACACATTCAACTAAACCCTACTCTATGAGCCTACAAAATGAGTATTCGCACCCTAGCAGGAGCCACACCATAAAATTTAGTCTATGGATCAGAGGCCATTTTACCTATTGAGGTTGAGGTACCATCACTTTGTGTGTCACTAAAGGGGATCATTTCAGATGAAGATTATCGACTGTCTAGGCTACAAGAGTTGGAATTATTGGATGAACGTCATCAACAAGCTATGGATCACCTAAAATCCTATCAACAAAGGATGTCACAAAGTTATAACCACAGAGTAAAACCAAGAACATTTCAAGTCGGTGACTTGGTCCTAAAAGAAAATCCTCGTAATCAATAGGATAAAGAGGAGAAAGGAAAATTTGAACCAAACTGGCTAGGTCCCTTTGTCATTGTATCAGTCTTTGGATCTGGAGCTTATCAGATGTCTACGCCTGAAGTGGATTTTTTTGACGAATTTATCAATAGTCTGAATCTCAAGGAGTTCTACACTTGACTCATCCAGTGCACATTAAAAGTCTTGAAAAAATACAAAAAAAATTAGAAAAGGTCCTGAAAAAATGGTTACCCTAATGAAAAAATGGCAAACAAGAGTCTTGGTGACAACAAAAAAAGATTAAAAAGATTAAAAAAAATCAAAAATTGGAAAAATACAAAAAAAGTGAAAAAGTCAAAAAAAGTCAAAAAAAATCATATAATTTGAAAAAGTGCAATAAAAACAAGTAGTGAAAACCTAGAAATAGGCACTATTTGTGATAGATTAGATTTTCCATCTATTTAAGCATGTGCCAACCATTCGCTTTCGCCATTGTTATGCTTGTCATTGAAAACCTCATGTACATATCCTAGCATCGCGATCATGTCTCACCCTAGATTGGGGGCAAAATCCTAAACTCACTTGGGGAAAATAAACTTTGAGTTTAAACCAACAAACAAACAACATTATGGCATCATCACAAACACAAAGATCACAATGAAACACTTAGCGTTGAAAATACATCAATCATTAAACGCATCACAAACACACATCCATATCAAACAACTAAAATCAATCAGATCAAAGGAAATCTAAATGGATGATGTTCTTTTGAATCATGGATTTGTCATGTTAGCATGAATGTTCAACAGTTGTAATTTTATTTTTGTTATCATTTCTCTGGAGTACCTCGATGATGTCCTGAACTAGAGGAGCTAAGAAGGAAAATGATATTTTCTTTGTCTGCTATCTGTGAGTTGATCATTACTATTGTGCAAATTGTTGCAAGAAATGCTCTACAAAGTATCATTGATGACGCTCCAAATTTGCATAGGAAAAGGATTAACTCTTTTCAGTTTACATAAGGAATGCTCAGGTCATCCATAAAAAAATTAGAATCATAATCTATGCATTATCATATCATCATTGCATCCATACATAATCATGTCATAATCATATAAGTAACATATAAACATCAGATAAGCATCATAACATAGAAATAAAATGCATTAATCATAGGAATTTATCATAAATCATATAAACACATATAGATCGCTAATCATCGCTCATATCATATAATATCAAGGTGAGAATGTTAAGTGTACAAATGATTTCCAAACATGTATTGAAATAAATCATCAAAAATGGTAGTGAATAATCAATGTCTCAACTGAATCGGTATATACATCATCAAGTATCTCGAGTACATCAATGAACATCATCATGGAGCTATGTGGTGCTCCTCTATATTTCATTGGCCTCTCTGAGCCTCCTGCTAAACCACCTGATGTACCTACACCTAATGGACCTATACTTGGATCCCTGCCTAGTGGATCTTTGTGAGGCGGATGTGTCACACCCATGCTGGTAGTCTGAGACTAACCCATGCCTGATCTCAATTGTTCATAGATAACTCACCACTCTACGAGCACAACCTCATGATATCGGCCTCTGTAGTACTCAACCTCTTTGGTAATCTGAGTAACCTCTCAGAGCATATCACCTATAGTGGTCCCCTCAGACACTCTCTGCAACCTATCATCCAAGGCCTCTACATGCTCTCCTCGTTATCTTGTTGCATCTCTCTCAGCTATCAAGGTGGTTATCTGTCCCTTTCCTATGCCAACAAAGTTTGTACCTATGCTAGTTGACCCTGCAAAGTCTACACCTGTCTTGTAAATCAGCTATCTGTGTTTATTGCTACTACAAGGGCAACTGAATCTGCACATGCTACTGTGCTGCAACCACTAGTGATCTCCTTCTTTGAGGTACCATAAAATATCATACATCCAGTACTACTCTGCCACCACCTGCACCACCAGTATCTTCGCCTCCATCCCCACCTCCATCACCACCTCCATCACCACCTCCATCACCACCTCCATCACCATCTCCATCCCCGTCTCCATCACCACTTCTCTCTCCCTCCTCCTCCTCATCACCCCCTGCACCCTTTGTCTCGGTGTCAGCCCATCTGGGCTTGATATCCATGGGAAGGGGTGTGCAAAGAAGTAATGTGCATACTCTTCTGACAAAGCAACCTCTATAATCTCTGGATGGTACTCCCATATCACTGGTTGTAATCCATAATACTCCTCAATTGTTGCATCATACGATGAAGTGGGTCCCCACTCTGGTATATCCTATCATCTTTGTGCATAAAGAGTCACTCCCTAGGGAATGCCCTATACCCTTCCATACTATCACAACACTCCCCCCAGCAGAAATATCTCTATAACAAAGGATGTCCTTCCAATCTGGTATCTGGCCGTGCATACATAGGGCATCTCGATATCATCCTCTGGCCACTATTCACAACCAAGATATGACCTCCACATAACTGTATCCAAATCATTCTAGTACTCTCCTTTAGTACTCCAGTTTTCCCAGCTTATGCTGGATAACTGGGCATGTATATGCATGAACCTATAGATGACCTACTGGACATTGTCTCTTAGCCACTAGACGTGTGACATCCATATACTCCCACGCCCATATCTATAGCAGTGTGACCTCAACTAAAAAAATGGCCCCTCTGAGGTAAACAACCTGGTGAAAATCATGGTATAAATGTGCAAGCATGTAGGATCCCCAAGCATATTTGGTACCTTGTGTGATCATACTCTCAATTATTTGACCCCAACCGACTGAAAGTCCCTTCGACCTACGATCGAGACATAGAAATCCCCTAATAAACCCAGCAAGCACACATGGAAATGTCACACACACATCAACCATCTCCTGCCATGGGATCTCATAGCCACATATCTAGTCATCCTCAAAAACTCTTTGAAGTGCATCAATTCTTCCCTGCTCATTCAAATCATACACAACTAGCTCTTCGACAGCTGGAATCCTCAAAATCCAGTAAACATCCTTCAGTGTCACTGCCATCTCACTAGTGGGTAAGTGGAAGGTGTTGTGGTCATTGCACCACCTCTCTGCCAAAGCGGTTAGAATTCCCCCATTAATCATATGATGGGGCATGTCAAGCAAAGAATTCAATCCGCATAGTCCAATCACATTTAGATCAGCCTGATCCAAATGTGGAATCAAATCCCAGGTCCTCGGGAACCGCTCCCGAGACTAGAGGGTCCTCACCAGCTCCTATCATCATAACATATCACATATCAGCAATCAATCAATCGAACATCAGTCAACTTATCAATCTAATTAGCTCTGGTAAGATTTTGATTATATCTCGTGAGTGTCCATCATTGATCCTCACCTATCATGAGGTCAATTATCATCATCCTATCATTGAATCTCACCTATCATGAGGTCAATTATCATCATCTTATCATTGAATCTCACCTATCATGAGATACATCATCACCTAATCTATCAAAATCATCAAACAAACATTAAAACATTGGCTGACGTGATCAAAAATCATCGAAAACAAGGAGAATAATCTAAAATTCATCATTTTTCCCTATATGCACTAAAACAGTGTCTCAAAGTGCTAAAAACATGGATGCGCCAGATAATTTCACCAATGCATTGTAAGAGGGTCTCTATGTGCTAAATTACCATATGAGCCATTCAATTTCATCAATGCGCAAAACTAATCTATGCACTAGAAAAGTCAACGAATGCGCTAAATCATGACCTAAATGTGTTACTTTACCAAATGTGCTAGAAAATTGACTTTATGCACTACAAAATATCACCTATGCGCTAATTGTCTATATGCACTAAAACCTAACATCAATGTGCTAAAATTTGGACCTTATGCGCCAAAGTTCCCTATGCGCTAAAACAAGAGCCCAATGTGCTACATCAGTGACCGAATGTGGTAAAATGTGACAAATATAATTTCAAACATGGAAAAAAGTGTGAAAAATGAGATTCAAAAATCACGAGGAGGTTTTTTAGGGTACGTATTGAAGGTCCATATGTTGTAGGGTGGTTGTGACATCGCACGTGCTCAAATCAGTGGGTCTGGATCAGAATCACCATTTTGCTTCAAAGTTGCTCAATCACTCAATTGCTCCAAATTTTCAAATTTCAAATGCACAAATGAATTTAAAATTACACGTTTTAACCTCTTAAAGGGTGATTAGTGGGATTTTTAATGGGATTGATTCATTTTATTTTTCAAAGGAGCTTAATTAATCAATTCATCACTTGGCAGGTTCAACATCATTTTTCGGGAGATAAATTATTTTTACATCATAAAAATTTGAAATTAACATCAAATCATTAGAAAATCATAAAAAAAAAAATCAGAAATTCCAAAAATCTGAAAAATTCAAAAATTCACCGATTTATATCTTGAGGGGGCATATATCATCATCACTCAAAAAAATCAATGTTTGGGGCATATCAAAAAAAAATTGTCGGCATCACCAGCAAATTTTTCTTTGAAGCAATGTGTAAACACATCACTTCAAAGAGGGGAAAAATGTATACACCTAAAAATGACCAAGATAATCAATTAATTAAATACAAGTTATTTAATTAATAAACCTCTTAGTTTGTCTACTTATAAATAAATTTTCAATTTATTTATATAGTTCACGTTTCCTAATTTTTCTATCTTAAATCACATTATTCTAATTTTAATTAAATAAACAAATTTCAATAGTTTGTTTTATTTAATTAATATCTCATCACTAAGTATGAATAATTCCAAAATTCAAATTTAGTCACATGTCTCAAACTTTTCCTCTTGTCACATCATCAAGTGTCTCATGAATTTAAATATGCCTAATATTTAAAATGGAATTATTCTCAACCACTTTTGAAAAAACCTTGGACACTTGGCTCCATTTCATATATTCTTCTAAACACTTGGCAAAGTCCTCTTTTAAAGGGAACCATCTCCATGATTCCCTCTAGCTTCTTCATTCTCCACCGTTCATCTTTCCAGCTAAAATATTGACTGTTGGTTGTTGCCACATCACAATATGCCTTGGAAATCTTATAAATACAACATCATTCCCCAACATTCCATATCCCATCTTTGAGCAAACTTACTCTGCAAAAATTATCTTGGAGCGTTCAACATTTAGCATAGTAGAAGCATATTAATTTAGAATCATGGATTAGTTTATTAGCTGCATTTCTATTATCATAGTAGTTTTATACAACCTTTGCATCATGGTATTTAGCATCATATCCATTATCATATCACCATTATCATTTACATCATATCACATAGTTTATCATCATGTAGGGATCGATTTCCTGCATCTTTCGACATTCTATTCCTCAGGTTGCCATTCTAACAATCATAGTGCATACACAAAATCTGAGAGCCAACATGATTTAATGAATCCCTCAAGATAGGAAACAATGGAACGATTTTAGGGAGTTTGTTGTGTTTTAATTAGATTAGTTTGTGATTTCAATTCTCTAATATAATACGTTTCATTGATTGTGTGGTTTTATTATTCATTTACTTGCATTACAAAAATCACCATGCGATACACATTGTATACAAAACCTAAGATGTTCACTACTAATTTGAAGTGCATTTAAATTTAGCTTAAATCATTCTTCTTAGTTTTCTTACTTTGGTTGAAAATTTGAAATTAATTTTGTTTAGTTAGAATATAATTTATTGTATGTCCTATATGTTATCTAGATGCAAACATATAATGAACATCTTTGATTTAATAATACATATAGATATATTAACATTAGGTAAACTAAGCCTACTCATTACAAATAAAGAAATGATCTCTTAGAAGCATGAAGTTTTCATAGTCCATGATAGTACTGTAATAAGATTTATGGATTGGAACTTTATCAATTTCTTACATCAACATTTCAGATCATACTCCATTATCCATCATCAGGATGTAATGTAGATAGAGAAAAGAGTGAAAAAATTAATAAGCAAGCTTGGGTATAAAAAGGTCCACTGATGATGGATCATGGAGTATGATCTAAAACATTGATGTAAAAAACTGATACAGTTCCAATCCATAAATTTTATTACAATGATCTCTTAGGTCTGACTAACACTAAAAACTAAAATTGAGAGACTATAAAATTAGAAAATTGTTCAATCTTTTCAATAAAATGATATCTAAAATATTACATTCCTAATAAAATCTAATACCACACTACTGCAATAGTCAATAGTCACAGGATGACAAGACATATAGGTCAATGTACAAATGCTTATCGCAATACTACAACAACCAAATATGAATACCGCGATGTGGCGGTGAGAACATGTTAACAACTAAAGTAAATTGCAGCCCCATAAAAGGGGTAAATAGTGACACTACGGTATGGCAGCGAACAATCACTCAACTGCTAGAATTAACCCATAGTACTGCAGGAGTCCAAAGGGGTGTGCGCGGGGTAGCGACACTACTAACCCTAACATACTACTGCCCTTTTGATCTTGTTGTCTCCAGTTTGATCTTTCCTTGTTATTTAAATCAATATATCAAGGGTATATCTAGTTTATCAAAACACATTTGTTGTCAAACAATTCATTTTGTACTACATTTTGGTGTCAAATCTTTGGTAATTATGGTTAGTTTCATTATATTCAAATTCCGAATTCTAGGAAATTATATACAATAAATAGATTGATGATTGTTTGGATAGTGAAATTAGCTCTTTTAGAAATTAATTGAAATCTTTTCTTGAAATATCTAGAAGGATTATTTTAATTAAAGAGGATTTTATTGTTATTTTTCTAACAATGATTAAGTGATTTTATAGTGCAACTCGCTTGCTATTTTAATTCAAGATACAAGTCATGATCAAAGTCAAGCACATACCAAGAAGATGGTACTCTACTTCAAACTCTCAACCTCAATTAGTTTAGTCTACTTACATGGGGATATTAAGGAAGTTGCTAAAAAATTAATATATATCATTTGTTGTTTGTGAAGGAGAATCCTATGAGATCCAATATGGTAGTGGATCAATATCTAGTTTCTTAAGAAAAGATGATGTCACAGCTAGGAAACTTGTTGTGAAACATCAAGTTAGTAATTTTTGGGTGTTAAAGCTTCCCAGTTGGATATAAAAGATCTTCTTTCATCAATTTAATTTGGAATTTATGTATAAATGGATTCTTTCATGGTGCAGGTCTTTACTAAGACAACACATGAATCGAGGTTGACATTTTTGTTGTCTAAGTTTAATGGCATTCTTGGGCTTGGTTTCCAAGAATTTTTTGTTGATAATGTTGTTCCAGTCTGGTTAGAGTTGATAACCTTCATTCTATAATATCAACTTCATTCTATAATCTAAGCATATCACCTTTCTTAAATTTTGAACAAGGTTTTGAAATCAAGGGTTCAATATGCATATTTCAGGCCTATGTTGAACACTTTGTTTAAGGCATTTGTTGACAAGGCTACAATTTTTTAAGATTCTAATTGGGTTATTGTTGACCGCATTGAAGGAGAGAGCTTCATATATGGGACACGATCAACACTCTCCTTCTTGGATTCTACATGTTACAACTTGCTCCAAGAATATTTCCCATGTTGTAGAAGTTTTAAAAGAGATGAAAGGGGAATATTCCCACATTGAAGGGCTCCAAGCATGTGCTTCCATAAAACTATCAGAATCAACAAAATTTTGACATACCTGAGCAAGGAAAACTTTAGTGGCGAATAATAGAAATCAAGACCTCTAGAAATGGCGAATAGTACAAGCTAAAATGGAGACTGAATCACTAGGATTTTACAAAAAATTAATTTTGTCTCGATTAATTCGCCTATGCATTATTTTTTAAACTAATAAATCCAATTTGATTCACCATGTAAACAATGCATCACTGGAATTGATTTGCTAGTAGTTTATACTATAATTACAAAAATTAATTATATTCGCTAGTAATATTATATTCCTACCATTAATTTTGGGCCAATATCTCCACAAATCAATCTAATCTTGAATGCTAATGTAGAAGACAAATCAATCTACTCTTGAACACTTTTGAAAATATTTTTTTCTATAGGAATTGATCTCTTAAAAATTATAGAATTTGAAATGATGAAAATACCTTGTATTTATAGGTAATTCTCTAATTTCCCGACAATTAAGCATCAAAGACCAACAATTGAAATTTGAATTTGAATCATAAAAATTCTACCAAAAACATATTAAAAATTGAGATCCTAAACTTAAGGGGGACCCGTTTGCCCTTAGACGAATGGGGTCCTAGGACCTAAATCTAGGACACTCAATTTCCAAGGCAATTTAATTAATGTTTTCAATTGTTTAATATAGGTTCCCCTTTCAGAAAATGAGATTAATTAGACTTTTATATGCATAATTGGGCCAATTAGAGGCTTAATTAAGTCCAATTTATTTATGGACCCAAACATAGTGTGAAAATGTAAAGGTGTAATTTTTTCTACACTATAGTAGGTACCAAATTGTGTATGATAAAGTGAATGGAAATGGATAAAACCATGTCGCTTTGATTTGATGAAAATTAAAATAAGTAACTTGTGTAATGTGAATGGATGTGGGGTGCATAAAAAATTATAAAGGAAGGAACAACTCAGTTTGGTGTAATTGGGATACCATCCTAGAGTATCAAATAGAGTATCCCAATTAGTATCCCTCATTTTCGTTCTTTGAGCTTTCCCTTTTTGTGTCTTATCTTTTCTTTTTGGAGTTTTATTTTCTTGGGCATGTGCTTCAATGATTCATCTTACTTGTTGGAATGAACCATTTGAGATTTGTATTGAAAACCTTAAGTTATGGGTGTATTCTAGGTTTTCACTATTTTTGGGAAAATACACCTTGGCCTGATTTTCACGGTTTCCTCTCGGTGCTTTGTCGCAGCTGATTTTTTTTTAGTCCAGGGAAATCCATCATGTCTGGATTTTTACGAAGTCCATTGCTCTATCGAATTCCTGGATTTCGGTCTTGCTCGTCATTTCGATCGCATTAATGGTGATTGCACGACATTTGGGGAGATGTTATATTGAGTTAGGAAACTTATTTTGTGTTGTATGGATTTGTACAAGCTTGAAATTCTCTGAGATCATTGTTGTAGATAAATATATGTGTTCCCTTTCATTTTCATTTGTTTTGAAGTGTTAAATCATTGTTTTGAATAAGTATAGGTATGCTTATTCACTGGTTTTTTACTGATACATTTATGAATGTAATCATCATTATTTTGTTGGTACATTGTATACAAAATCTAATATGTTCGCTACTAATTTGAAGTGCATTGAAAGTTAGGTTAAATCATTCTTCTTAGTTTTCTTACTTTGGTTGAAAATTTGAAATTAGTTTTGTTTAGTTATAATATAATTTACTGTATGCCCTATATGTTTTCTAGATGTAAACATATAATGAACATATGTTATTTAATAATACATATAGATATCTTAATATTAGGTGAACTAAGCCTACTCATTACAAAAAAAGAAATGATCTCTTAGAAGCATGAATTTTTCATAGTCCATGATAGTATTGTAATAAGATTTCTGGATTGGAACTTTATCAGTTTTTCATATCAATGTTTCAGATCATACTCCATTATCCATCATCGGGATGTAATGCAGATAGAGAGAAGAGTGAAAAAAAGAATAAGAAGACTTGGGTATAAAAAGGTTCAATAATTATGGATCATGGAGTATGATTTGAAATGTTAATGTAAAAAATGGATACAGTTCGAATCCAAAAATCTTATTACAATGATCTCTTAGGTCTGACTGACACTAAAAACTAAAATTGAGAGACTATAAAATTATAAAATTGTTCAATCTTTTCAATAAAATGATATCTAAAATATTGCATTCATAATAAAATCCAATACCACACTACTGCAGTAGTCAATAGAGGTATGTGTAGGAAGGTGAGACATATAGGTCAATGTACAAATGCTTACCGCAATATTGCGGCAACCAAATATGAATACCGTGGGGTGGCAATGAGAACATGTTAACAACTAAACTAAATCGTAGCCCCACAAGAGGTAAACAATGACACTGCAGTATGGTAGTGAACAATCACTCAACTTGTAGAATTAACCCATAATATTGTGAGAGTCCAAAGGGGTGTGTGTGGGGTGATGGCACTACTAACCCTACCATACTGCTACCCCACAATGGTCTTGATATGACAGAGTGGTATCGTGGTGAAGAGTCACTCAACCGCTAGAATTAACCTGTCGTCTCATGGGAATCCAAAGGAGTGTGCCTTGGGTGGTGGTACTGCTAATGCTACCCCACAACAGTCTTGAAATGATAGAGAGGTACTATGGTACAAGTTGTCAAAGAATTTAATGATTACACCATTCGATTTCCCAAGATCAAAGGCATGTATTCAAACTCAAAATATGGGCAGATTCTAAAATATTTTGCATGATTTGACATTGATAGTGAGGTGACTTAACTTAGCAACAAATATTACTTGGGACTCAATGACATTTTGGCAATCATTCACATAGCTCGGTGTATCGCAGGCAAGGGAGTTCGAGCGAGAAGACTCTACAACTATTATTTCACTGGGTAAGTTCACATAAATCCAATGTAGCAAGTGTATAAGAACTAAATTTTCTTCTACAAGTAGACACTTAAAGAAATCAAGTGGGAGTAAATTATTCAGCATTCCACCCAAAAGAAGTCAACTTGTGAGTAAAAAGGAAGAGTCCATAGTTTCTAAATCAAAGAAGAGGTCCCTGCAACAATCCATTTTAGATGTGTTACCTAATTTTATAGACAAAGGATTCAAAAAGGTGTTTAAAGATACAACCCATGGATGTAGAGACCTAATTATCCCTATCTCAGGGTGGGATTTGTTTTATACTTCTATGAAAAATGGGATGACAAGATTCTAGTTTCAAATCCTTGGACCTTGGATTTGACCAAATTGATAGTCCCAAATGTCTTCATAGATGTTGAGTCTATTAAAGTATTGGCACAATATTATCACTTGGCTACTAGGACAATAAGAATTCCAAATGGTTCACCATGAGTGGTGTTGAATAAAGAAGCAATTATAGAGTGGTTTATGTTAAACAAGCAATTCATCATTGAGATGAAATTGGAAAAAAGTGAGGAAGATTATAGGAGATTGAGAAAAAAATATAGGAGTGATGAACTTCCTTTACACATGAAAAGGGGTGTAAACAATAAGATACCTATCTCCCCCTCCCAAATTGAGCCATTTTCCATAGAATACTTCCAGGTATATTTCAAAAGAACTTATTTTTCTATGTGCCAAGTGCTTGGAATAGATGTTGAAGAGAGGATGCCAACGTATCTCATGATGATGGCAATGGAGATAAAAAAATCCTAAATTCAACATTAAGTATGACTTTGCTGCTGAAATTGAGGAAGGGCTACATGAGGGATTTTTGCAAGTAAGAAGGAACTTAGCTCCCTTTGATTTTAGGAAATACTCTTTGTTGTGTCATTTAATATTGTACCAAAATAGAAATAGATGGACTAAAAGAATGTGTTTGGGAATGACTGATGGTGAAGGGAATAGGTTTCATGTATAAAATTGGTGTTACATCTGGGATAGTAGATGTAAAAATAGTGATTATGTAATATTTCATCATGATTTCATAATAAAGATCACGGCCAATCTTGGTCATATTTCACCAAGATTTCCTAATAGAATCATGTAAGTATTAATACCTTTAGCATTGAAGCCAGAGTAGGGACACACTCACAATTTTGGTGACTGGCTCTTCTTAGTAGACCAAACATGGGTGTCCTCAAGCCCCACATGTTTTACCTAATTTTGTTTCTATTTGAATTTCATTTTTAGAATTTATGTGGCAAATTTTATGGATGGAGTAGGATGTTATGAAAATATAGAAAAAGAGGACATTCCTCCCTGATATAACTAAATGTGAGGAGATATTTGTAGGGTTTGACACTCTTGAAGAACTACAGAACTATTTGAAGATGAGGTATTCATTGAATTCATGAGGAGAAAGGGTCTTTGATCTTGAAGGGCATATTAATTTTACAAAGCAAACACTTCTCAGTAAAGCTGGGATTACCCATGTAATGGATTACAAAGAAGATGTAATTAAAAATTGCTTTACACCTCATGAATTTTTTTCAGAGGAAGAGGAAGTGGGAAATCATAAAGAGGCTTGAGGAGGAGAATAGGAAAAGGAACACTAGATTCCAAGGATTCTATGTTGAAGAAAAGGATCCTATCAAAAGGATGAATGAAATTATTGACAACTTTGAAATATTATATGTTGAACCAAAAAATAAACCTAAGCGCTAGTCTTCAAAACCCTCCAAGCTTCCCATCAAACCAAGTGATATTGTAATCATAGAGCCCCTACTAGACACTGCCACAATACAATCAAAATCATCCCCTGAGCAACCAAGTCCTAAAAGGAAGAATACGCATGGAGTGGCCCCCTTAGTGGCATATGAAATAAGTGGAGGAGTAGGGGATACTGAAGAGGTAGTTGATTTACTTTTGAATTGTAAAGGTGATGAAGTTGATCAGCCACTACCTAAGCTTGCAATTGATGCTCACAAACCAGAAGAAAGAGTGGATGTACATGGGAATAATGATCAAGAAATGCATGATGATGAAAGGGTGATTTCTGCCCTTAGGTTTATTGAAGATGATGAATTTATTCAAACTCTCGAGTTTATGGATTTTTGGTTTAACATGAAAATGAAAGAATTTGAGGAGAGACTCCAAATTAATAAGATGGGTAATAAGGATTCACAACATGGCCAGATTGTTTCCCAGACTTTTGAAGAACTCGAGATTAATAAAATTACTCTTAACCCCCAAGAAACAAGAAAATTGGTCTTAGAAAGCAATATACTAATTATTCTTGGGATGGAGTTAAAAAAGATATTCTTACTAGATCAAGTAAGAAGCCAAAAATATCCCATGTTGGTTTATGAATTCAATTCAAATAAGGGAATGAGTGGCGTAGGTCACAATCCAATAATTGAAACCCTAGCCTTCTGGACAAAGCAAAAAAGAATAGAAAAACCAAGATTGCTTGATGTTGTAAAAGAAATGAGAGGGACTGCCATGGTAAAGACACTTCAAGACACATGGGCATTGGAGGCAACTACTATGACAATGCACTCAACAATTTTTACTAGGGATATGGTTAAAGCTATGGAGCTTAGATTGGCAGAATGTGAGAAAGCACAAACTGATCTGAATGATGAATTGAATAGGTTATTCATAGAAAATGTGAAATTGAAAGAGTTGTTGAATGGATCAGGTCCTTTCCAAAGCATAGAATTAATAGTATACCAGCCCCCTGCCATCCAGACTGATATAGGTGCAATCACTATTGAACAAGTAAATGTGCTAAAACAAGAAATTGAGAAGTTGCAAAAGACTAATGAAGAAGCGAAGGAAAGAGAAAAGAGAGAAACCCTCAGGGTATTGGAATAGATCTTGGAGCATAGGGTTAAACTAATTGTGGAGAAATTGGAAAATGTGTATGAATGTTATGTCTCCTTGTCACAAGAAGTTGATTAGATGAATGTCCATGTACCTATATTGGACCCCTTATTCAAGAAATGTCAACCTGTAAATCACACCTTAACAACTTTGTGTAGAATTTTACAAAGGAGTGTTGAGGTCTCCGCAGCTTTAAAGCCTACTGAGAAAATCATTTGAATGGTCACAAATGAATTTCAATTTCAATACATATCTATAGAAGATAAAAAGATCAAGGCAAGAATGGATTCATTTCACACACTAAAGCAATGGTTTGTGGCTAAGATAATAAGGGATGATGATCAGATGAAAGGCTCCAAGGATTGGATAAATGGTTTTAGAAAAATTGTTCCCAATTGCCTCACTAATTTACAAAATGATGGTGAGATAAATCTTCACCGCCTCAATTTAACCTTGGATGGAATAATTGCACTAGATGTTGGATACTCAAAATTCATCACAGATGGAAAATCGCTATTAGACAACAGATGGAAGAGTCAATTGGCCAACAAAAAATAAATCCAGGAGTACAAATGGCCTCATGATTAAACAGTGTACCAACCGGAGTAGACATATCTAGCTCCCTCAAAATAATAGGCCTTGTAGTGAAGTACCAAGCCTTGCAGATACTATCATGGAGAGAGGACCTTGCCAGATTTGAATGATCGTGGGTACCTTATGATGAGTAACGGACTTTTGTATCTTATGAGTGCTCTGGAATTCAACATCTCATCATTTATCTTCATTTCTCATCTTTCATTTCTTTTATGTAATCCTATGTAAACAACAATAATTAAGAATTTATTATTTATGTTAAAAGTGGGTAACTAAAAAGACACTTTTGACATGTCAGTCAGGACAAAATTTTGAAACGTATTGTAAAATATTTTTGAAGATCAATAGAATAAAGTTATAATTGGTGGTTGAATTATGGTTTCAATTGTTAGTTGAAGTGAATTAGTGAATGTTATCTTGTTGTCTCTAGTTTGATCTTTCCTTGATATTTAAATCAATATATCAAGGGTAGATCTAGTTTATCAAAACACATTTGTTGTCAAAAAATTCATTTTGTACTACATTTTGGTGTCAAATCTTTGGTAATTATGGTTAGTTTGATTACTTTCAAATTCTAAATTCTAGGAAATTATATACAGTAAATAGATTGATGGTTGTTTGGATAGTGAAATTAGCTCTTTTAGAAATTAATTGAAATCTTTTCTTGAAATATCTAGAAGGATTATTTTAATTAAAGAGGATTTTATGGTTATTTTTCTAACAATGATTAAGTGATTTTACAGTGCAACTAGCTTGCTATTTTAATTCAAGATACAAGTCATGATCAAAGTCAAGCACATACCAAGAAGATGGTACTCTACTTCAAACTCTCAACCTCAATTAGTTTAGTCTACTTACATGGGGATATTAAGGAAGTTGCTAAAAAATTAATATATATCATTTGTTGTTTGTGAAGGAGAATCCTATGAGATCCAATATGGCAGTGGATCAATATCTAGTTTCTTAAGAAAAGATGATGTCACAGCTAGGAAACTTGTTGTGAAACATCAAGTTAGTAATTTTTGGATGTTAAAGCTTCCCAGTTGGATATTAAAGATCTTTTTTCATCAATTTAATTTGGAATTTATGTATAAATGGATTCTTTCATGGTGCAGGTCTTTACTAAGACAACACATGAACCGAGGTTGACATTTTTGTTGTCTAAGTTTAATGGCATTCTTGGGCTTGGTTTCCAAGAAATTTTTGTTGATAATGTTGTTCTAGTCTGGTTAGAGTTGATAACCTTCATTCTATAATGTCAACTTCATTCTATAATCTAAGCATATCACCTTTCTTAAATTTTGAAGAAGGTTTTGAAATCAAGGGTTCAATATGCATATTTCAGGCCTATATTGAAAACTTTGTTTAAGGCATTTGTTGACAAGGCTACAATTTTTTAAGATTCTAGTTGGGTTATTGTTGACCGCATTGAAGGAGAGAGCTTCATATATGGGACACGATCAACACTCTCCTTCTTGGATTCTACATGTTACAGCTTGCTCCAGGAATATTTCCCACGTTGTAGAAGTTTTAAAAGAGATGAAAGGGGAATATTCTCACATTGAAGGGCTCCAAGCATGTGCTTCCATCATTGCAAAAGTTTTTTAGAGAAGTTTCTTTCTTGCAGTCATTTTTGTGCTATATTGTAACTCATATTTTCAGTCTTGTGACTGAAAATAAAAATTGTAATACTCTATTTCTAAGTTGTAACTAAAGCACCTTTATTTTATTAATAAAGCTCACCAATTTTGCCTTCTCAACGGTTGTCTTATTGTGTGTAATTGATGATTAATGTGTATTTCTATGTTTTATTTTTTAATCCTCAAATATCAATCAATTAAAATGACTAAATATACTACCAAATTGATCACAATGATGATTATAATTAATGACTAAATACACTACCAATGCACAAAAATCAGTGAATAAAAATGACTAAATAAGTGACCAGTTAACAATAATCAATGATTAAATATATTAGTGAATAAAAAAATGACTAAATACGTGACCAAATTACAACAATCAATGACTAAATCAACAACTAAATAAGTGGCCAGTTAAATATATCAGTGAATAAAAAGTGACTAAATAAGTGACCAGATTACAACAATCAATGAATAAATATATCAATGAATAAAAATGACTAAATAAGTGACCAAATTACAACAATCAATGAATAAATCAACGACTAAATATACTACCAAATCGATCAATCAAAACAAACAATAAATGACTAAAAAGGTTTAGTCATCAATTTGGTCGCATTATAAATGACTGGCAATAAACTACTAATGGTCATGTGACCAAGTTCAATCATTTATCAACAGTTTTTAGTAGTTTATTGTTGTTTATGTACTAGTGTAGGAATTGATCTCTTGAAAATTCTAGGATTTGAAATGATAAAAAGACCTTGTATTTATAGGTAATTCTCTAATTTCCCAACAATTAAGCGGTACAGGCCAACGATTGTAATTTGAATTTGAATCATAAAAATTCTGCCAAAAACATATTAAAAAATGAAATCCTAAACTTACGGGGGGCTTGCTCGCCCTTAGGCGAATGGGTCCTAGGACCTAAATCTAGGACACTCAATTTCCAATGCAATTTAATTAATGTTTTTGATTGTTTAATATAGGTTCCCCTTTCAAAAAATGAGATTAATTAGACTTTTAAATGCATAATTGGGCCAATTAGAGGCTTAATTAAGTCCAATTTATTTAAGAACCCAAACATAGTGTGAAAATGTAAAGGTGTACATTTTTATACACTACAATAGGTACCAAAAAAAATAATTTAGAAAGTGAATGAAAATGGATAAAACCATGTCCCTTTGATTGGATGAAAATTAAAATAAGTAAGTTGGGCAATGCAAATGGATGTGGGGTGCGTTAAAAATTATAGAGGAAGGAAAAACTCATTTTGGTGTAATTGGGATACCATCCTAGAGTTCATTTCCACTTATGTGGATATATTTCTAGGATTCTTAAAGGATCGGGGAAATATTTTTAAATATAGAAATTTTAACAAAGAAACTAATTTGAGACTCGTAAGGAATACAATGGCACATAAGATAATTACCTTGGTGATAAGGATCAGCTAATTTAACACCCTCAAATAAAGGATGTTATTAGTGATTCCACTTCTGAGTTCCAGGGTGTTCAAGGATGACTAGTTCCAACCATCCTCCTTCTAGGGTTTGGGTATGGGGGTTCAATAGCTTGGATGTGTAGTGAATTGTAAGTTAGTATGAGCTACCCTACAAACAAGAATATAACCTTTCTTGTATGATTCATATTGAGAAAAGGTGGCTCAAAATTCGTCTTATAGAAAATAAAAAAATTGAATTGGAACAAGAAATTTGGGTATCCTTGAGCTCTTTATTGGTGGAATTATATTTTTGTGTTAGATAATTTATTTAGAGGATCTAATTTTGAAAATTGCAAGCTCCTGAAATAAAGATAGTGCAAAGCCAACGAGGGAGAAAATGAGATAAATCTATAAAATTTAATTAATTACAATTTGTTGCAAAGTGGGTTTAACTTTGGGGAAAACTCCATGGCTATTATAACATAGGTGGTATCTCTTCAAGCTAACTATTTAAGTGGTTAGTAGCTCTTCGAGATCAAACCAAATGCAATGTTATAGTAACACAGAGGTTACCCGCCATAAATAAAATAAGTTGGATTAGATGGCACTAGCCGGTAACTGCTTGAGTAATTTATTTCCAAGCCTCTAATAATGTAGTTTTGAGATTTATTTATTTTAGAGGTAAACATGTTTTGAAGGGGCCTCAAAACCATTTACAAAAAAGAACAGTTGAAGCGAAAGATAACTAAACAGAGCAAACAACAACAAAAACACAAGAAACCATCAACACGATAACAACGAAAAAGGAAGGACAACAAAAACAACAAAACTTCGTATTCTTCATAATTTTTGCAGCTTCCACATTGCTCTCAATAGTCTTCTAATGTGCATCCATGAATTCAAACATATCTTTAGCAGGGATCCTAGCCTGCATCTTGGTCTTATTACAAGTTCTAGCACCAGGCCCAACCACATTTACCTCATTAACCAGAACATTTTGTGAACCCGCAACCTTGTCAGTCGAAGCTTCCTCCACCACTTGTCTTTCACCAGCAACATCTTTCTCACTTGAAGCAACCTCCATTCAATTCTTGGCCTTCTCATTAAGGTATTTTTGAGATTTGTTTGTTTCTATTACTTTTAAAATTTTGTACTACCAATTTTTTGTTGGAGTTTATAAAGGATGAAAACTTTGATCATCCTCAATTTGTTGTTATTTGACGTCGGCCCAATCTTCCTTGTAATACATTTCATCCCATTTAATTTTCTTTGATTATTTATTTTAGATCTACCGAACCAAAATGGAAGTAGTTGAAACTTGTATCTAATCATTCATTAGATAAATAAGAAAATTTAGAAGTCGTCAACAACATTTCATTTTCAATTTATCTTTTTGTATCTTATTTCTATGGAGATGACTTAGTACTCCATGCCAATCACATGCAAGTATTTAATTTTTTCCTATTTTAAATTATAAAATTGTAATTAGGAGAGAAAAGAGGCAATCTTGAATATTTATGAATGGACTTTTTCAAACATTGAATATCGACACAACTTATAATCACAAGGGAACAAACACATACTAATTTGGGTGTGAAACCTTGTGTCGAAATGTAAAATCATTTAAATTCCTATATTAATTTTCAAATGGTTTTTCGAAAAGATTTGATAGTGGCAATTCTTAGCATGCAAAGATGCTAATTTGACGTCAATGGTTTACATAAAGATTATCTTTATCAAATTAATAACCTATTACATATTTTTAATGTATTCATCACAATTTAATTATTATATTCATTTAATGAATAAATTTTCAATGTATCAAGGAAAGAGTCATGACAAAGATAGTAGTGCAATGTGCATCAAATGATTCTTTTAGAAAATAAAAGGTGAGTTCACTCATACTCACTAAGAATTGAGTTAAGTAAAAATTAGACATGCATAATTGTATATTAATTTATATGCACAACATTGATGTTTAATATATCTAAATATAATTTAGATATCAAATGGTTTGTAAAAATATTGATTATTCAAATCTTTAATTTTTTTAGACCATTATTTCTATTAAGAGATTTCATCAAGTAATAAGTAATATTGATTGCAACTTGCAACTGTTGGGTGGGCGTGTATACAAAAGGTAAAATCATAGAGAAGGCATGATTTTTTGTTTAAAAAAGTGTCTCGCAGAGATGTCATTTCATGGTACACAAACGCTACAAATTTTGCAGAAAATTAATTTGCAAAAGAAGATTTTGTTAAAATGGCTTCATAAAACTTCTAGGGAACACATTTGACAGATTTAAAGGGAAGTTTTCTTAATCTCAGGAAAAAATATTTTTCTATTTGACTCTTTGATGTTGTTGCATGATTGTATAGTAGTAATGCATTTACTTTAAAGAGTGGCAGGAGGAAAATGTCTATCATAATTATTCGAAAAATGACTCAAATTGGAGATTCAATGTCTTATTTGATCAAAGCTTGAATCAAGGAAGTTGTAAAATTGTTGTTGATTATGGAGCATTGACTTAAAATTTTATAGAATAATATTATATAATAAGAAGGTAAGAAAACATGCTTTATAAATTAGATACCTGCTATTCAAAACATGTGTAGCGAATGTTCCATGGTGAAGGTGCTCATAAACATCAAACAACTAGACATGAAAAGCAAAGTCACTACCTCTTCAAAAAAGAGAACCTTGAATCACAACTAAATCTTCAAGGGCATGAATAGCATTAGGTTTGGTCACAACCAACAAACTCATCAAACTTAAATAATATAAGATAGGATAGAACTAGAAAGTCCCTATTGATTGATCCATTTATTAGTACTCAAAATTGTTCACTTTTTAAACCTTAAAAATAATTCAAGATTTGAGCCTAAATCTCAACTAGGGATTAAAATTTGTACTTATGATTGAATAAAAAATAACTTGGGCCAATGTGCATGAGAGAGGTAAAGTCTTTCCTCCTTTGGGCTTTGCAAAGATAAGGGGGTATTTTGTAAGGTTTGATTAAGGCCAATTATGGATAAATTAGGTTGTGGATGAAGGTTAGTGTTAGGTTAAATTGGGGTTAAGGTAAAGTTTAGGGTTAGCAATAGAGTTAGAATTATAGTTAGATTTAGGATTAGAACTAGAGTTATAATTAGGATTAGGGTTATCATTACAATTATATGTAATTTTAGGGTTAGGATCAAAAATATATTATGATTGTAACTAGGGTTAGGTTTAGGATTTGCATTAGGGTTAGAATTAATGCTAAGGTTATCTATAATAGTTAGGAATGGGGTGAGGATTAGGCTAATGATTACAATTATCGTTAGAATATAAATAGGTTTAGTATTAGGGTTCATGTAGACTCATGGATAAGTTTTAGAATAAAGCTTTGATTCATTGTTAGGGTTGGGGTAAGGGTTATGATTAAAGTTGGCGTTAGGGTTTGAGTTGAATTAGGTTTCAATTAGGGTAAGGTTTATGGTTATGGTTTAAATAGGGTAATGGCTAGAGTTAGGGTAGGGATTCAAGGTTAAGATTAACATTGAAAAAATGATGAAAATAGTCTCGAGAAGGATAACTCTCGGCGTATTTTATATATATTAACATTTAATATATGTATGCTAGTTTAGTACAGCGGAACGATAATGGAAGAGAAGAGGAAAACGACAAGCAAGACGAAAAAAGTTGTTGACAAAGAAGGTTAAATAAATTGTGCACGGAACGAATTGACATGCAATCCGTTGTAGTCTAGTTGGTTAGGATACTCGGCTCTCACCCGAGAGACCCGGGTTCGAGTCCCGGCAACGGAAGATTTTATTTTGCCGTGCAAAATATGACAGTAGATCACAGAGATTTTCACACGCAAATATAAAATCATATGACAGTACAGTACAGAGATTTTCACACGCAAATAGCGGAAAACATACCAAAAGAATGCGTCTGCCGGGAGTCGAACCCGGGTCTATTGCTTGGAAGGCAATTATCCTAACCGTTGGACTACAAACGCATATTTGATATTGTGACTTGCATTTATCATATTTCTTCGAGTGCGTCTTACTTGATTTCGCAGACGCTTTGTTATTGGAATGGATATTGCTCTCTAGCAAATCAACTAGAGAGCGAGTATCAGGTTCAATATGCTAGTGCATTCAATTCATTCTCAATGGTAGCAGATAACAGACATAAAAAGTTTATTACTGTTGAGGTTAATCACAAACTTTTCTCTACATGTTGTCTGGGTGGTGTAGTCGGTTATCACGTTAGTCTCACACACTAAAGGTCCCCAGTTCGAACCTGGGCTCAGACAACTTAAGTTGATCAAATTTTTTACTGAACAGGATAGCTCTCTTCTTTTATTAAACAGATCGGCGTAGGGCAAGATATTCTAACGGTGGTCTGCTCGGTTTGAATTCATGGAGGAGCTGATCGTATTAAAGATCAAATGCTTCCCCTTACATGTCAACAGCTCATCAGAGTGGCGCAGCGGAAGCGTGGTGGGCCCATAACCCACAGGTCCCAGGATCGAAACCTGGCTCTGATACATCGTTGGTGTCAGCTGAGGCTTCCTACATTTTCATTTTCGAAACCTCTATGTTCCATTGTCTTAAGAGTACGCTTAGGCTTCCAACAACTAATTGGTTTTGGAAGGAGCAGAATAGGCGTGCAGCTTCAGCTTCAAAGACGTCTTTGGTTGATGTATTCTCCGTGTTTCCACTTTATCATCACACTCAGAGGAGCTGCCAATCTTATTTCTCTATTTTTCTTTGAGGGAGCGTGACCATCAGGGGTGGTGGCGCAGTTGGCTAGCGCGTAGGTCTCATAGCTTAGTTGAGTGATCCTGAGGTCGAGAGTTCGAGCCTCTCTCACCCCATAGCACATTTTGCTACGAATTTAATTTGGAGTACTCTGATCGTTCATGCTCTTCACCTCCTTCCTCGTTAGACTTACCAAAAAAACAAATTGAATAATAAATAAAATGGTTAATTAATTGGTAATTTGTTTATTTAAAAACAAATTGAACGATTTTATACATCTAAATAAATAAAATGGTTAATTAAGTGGCAATTTGTTTCCTCTTCATAATTTTCAGCTTAATTGAAGACTCAAAGTTTACTTTCAAAGAAATTATATATGTTTATAATTCTTGTTTGTTTATTTTTAGTAAGTTTATGCTTTCTTTTAATTTTATTTGACATGAAATAATTACTTCCACATTACAATTTTTTACAACTTCAGGGTCTTTTCCTCGCACTATTGATCATCTCATGCACATGCATCCCCCCTCACACTATTGATCATCTCATGCATGTTATCTATATATGCATGTATTATGATGTATTTGTTATTTTTATCTAATTATTTGAAAGGATGCTAAGATGGTGAAAATGATGCTACACTATTTATTATATGAGGAGAGGTAATGCAAATAGATATAGATAGTATGATAAGAAGTGACGCATGCAATGATATGCAAGTAACATGACGTAACATTATCCCGAGAAAACCCTTCTACAAAACCTAGCCTCTAAAGTCAAACCAATTGTATTATGGATAACACCAATGGTTACAATACAACTCCAAGCTCAAACCTTCACGCAAGATCATACAAATCAATACAATGTTGGGGATATTTTCATAACATAACAGTACTTACAAAGCATTATGATAAAACCTTCAACCTAAGCACTCAATATATAGGCATGTACAAAACCATAAACCATAAATGGTTTCTAAAACCGTGTATTACAAACTATGAGCTATTTTAGGCATCAATATCCGAGCACAAATTCCAACACCCTAACAAAGCTTAGTTAACTAGTAGCTAATTAGAAATTGCCACTACCAGACTTGGGTGCTTAGGTAGTCTTACCCTACCTTTTCCATAACTCCATGATTTTCTCCAAGTTCGTAACTAACTCCCTCTCATCACACTCTTTCCTTTTCCAACAACTCTTACACACCTTACAAGTTGTCATGATTGCAATTAGAACCTTTCATGACACTCAATGATTCTTGTACTTTCCAAAATACAAACTACATGTGACACCAAGTGCCACTCCTAGCACGTGATAGCCCCAAATATGTGGGTGCAATTCAAACAAACAAATAATTAAATAAAATACTTTACACATTAGTATAACAAGGTGTATGACAGATATCCCATCATTCTCCTACTTGTTGTATGCCTTACAAGAGCATAGAAGAAATTGCATCAAATTGTGAACTAACTGCTAGAGGCCAATAGGACCACGGACTCACTACACCACCTAGATTTCTATGCGTGCACATGCTCCATTAATGCATCTCCTTTTCAAGAATCACCCTCCCATCCTCAACCATGTCACATATAAAACATGATATTGAACATCAATGTGCTTTTCATGCGCATGAAAAGTTAGGCTCTTTGACAACCTATTAGCACTCTGACTATTGCATCCAATCTAAATTTCTCCATGACTCAGCCAAACATTCAAATATAATCTTTGAAAACAAAGGGCCTCCATGAAGACATGAATAGCTACCATGTACTTTACCTATATGAAGGACATTTAAGTGACCACAACCTATCACTTACTCATCCAACTAATTGCCTCACCAAATAAGTGAAAGATGACCGCTGGTAGAGATCCTACTATCAACATATCTTGTCTAATATAAGTCTAAGAACCCTTGCATATTCACAACTAAAGTATGAACCTTGCTTGCTATAGAAATTTCCTAATGTTGGTTCACAAAGTTGGTGTTGATGAGGATCCAACTAATGAAGTTTGTGTTGATCAGGATACCTAATAGAGAATAGAGTTGTTTGTAGTACCCCACGGATATTTGAACACCCTCTTCACTATAGTCTAATAATCTCAACTAGTTTCCATCAATAAACTCAAGACTCCTACTACTTGTGCAATGTTTGGTCTAGTGCAAGCTATAACATACATCAAACTGCCAACTATACTAGCATAGCATATGAGACATACCCCC
Source organism: Sequoiadendron giganteum (assembly GCA_007115665.2). Taxonomy (NCBI): domain Eukaryota; kingdom Viridiplantae; phylum Streptophyta; class Pinopsida; order Cupressales; family Cupressaceae; genus Sequoiadendron; species Sequoiadendron giganteum. The sequence continues at coordinate 109,395,846 of CM021104.1, read as the reverse complement.
CTTCTTGTTAGATGTAGAAAAATAATGCTCAATCGATAACTAATCCCCCACTAAAATAGGGACGCTCATTGGTTTTTTGTTTTCCATGCTAAAATATTGTAACATAAACCCAACATACTTACTTTGGCCCAACCAAACATTTGTATTTTCTCTATCTCTTCTAATATCTATAGCTAAGATGAAATTAATAACCCACGGGTCCTTTATAACAAACTATACATAAAAAATGATATTTTCAAGTCCCTAATCATATCCTTATTATTACCAAAAATAACATATCATCTATATATAATGTGACAACAAATAAACAATCACCATCTTGCTTAAAATAAATACAATGATCTAATTTAGACCTCACAAATCCCAATCTTAAAACAAAAAATTAAACTTTTGATGCCACATTTTGAGTGATTGTGTGAGACCATACAAATATTTTTTTGTAATTTACAAGCCAACGAATCCATACCTTCTACAACATAGTTCTTTGGCTATGCTATATAAATTTCTTCCTCCAAGTCACCATTTAGGAAAGTTATATGAACACATCCATCAATTCTATCTCAAGATCATAAGTCGATGTAATAGATATTAATAACCTAATAGATGTTAGCTTAGCAATTATAATAAAATATCACCAAAGTCTATCCCCTCAACTCGGGAATACCCTTTTCACCATTCTCATCTAAACTAAAATTATTTTTGAAGACTCATTTACAACCAATAGAATTTATTCGCTCTAGTAACTAAACCAAGCCACAAGTATCATTGTTTTTTAAGATGTATCCATCTCCTCATCCATGGCTAATTACTAGCACTCATTGTTATTCATCTCAATTGCCTCTTTAATAGTTCAAGGGTCATTAGTGTTAGTAATTAGAGTGAAAATACAAAAAAAAGTGGTTCGTACCTCTCTAATTTAATTGTTTACGGATAGCCAATATGTTATACATCTTATATAGAATTATGCCTTCCACTCAAAAACCAAACACATACAATTGAGGTATCATTTCATTCGGTTGGTGTTGGAGGATGGACAGTTAAGGCCAGAAAAGATTCATATAGATGATAATACAATGGATATATTTATGAAGGCAGTGAAAAGGGGAAAGCTAAGCTCCTCTTCAACTTCGGTTTGCCTTCAAAGTTAAAAATAAATCAAAACAACAAGGTCCAAGGGTGCTAATTTCTCGTGGGAGTTGTAGGGGTAGCGGTGTTATGATCAGTCTCCAAGTGGGAGATGGTATGGTGTGGAGTCTGATTTATCTCCAAGTGAAAGATTGTTATTTTGTGGATCCCGATTAGACTCAAAGGTTTAATTTTCCCCACTTTTTTGGCATATTTTCCCCCCAAAATATTTAAAATACAGTTATAATTCAATTAGAAAATCGTCCAGATTTGAATAGTTTTTTCTTGCACGTTAGAAAAGAACAGTCACGTGTGGATTACCAATAGTCAAGGCACGCGTGGGAAGTAAAAAATCATGTGGAAATGGTGTAGAAGCTTATGGGCGTAAGTTACAAAATATGGTATTGTTGCAGGTCGTGTAAGAAAAAACAAAGGGTCACGGATTTGTGATAGGTATGTGGTGTAGGCATACAAAGAAAAAGCATGTGGTAAAAATTAGTGGTACAAAATGTTGAAAACCTTGCTGCAAGTTATTTGTAAATCATTTTATTGGAAGTAAACATTAAAACAGACTTTGGTTTTGTGGATGTAGCCCAAAGTTGGGCGAACCATGTTAATTTTGTGTTGTCTTCTTTCGCTGCAAATTATTTCTACTATTAATTTTTGTGTTTTAAATTTCGTTGTTTAATTCTCTATAATCTGCATTTAATTGGTATTGTCTTCCTGCTAACTCTAACATGAATCTCCTTGGGTGGCGTGAAGTGGGGGATTGTTGGACTAATCACCAACGTATCCCTTAGAATTTGTGGCATAGACTAATTGCCCCTTGTGGATCCATTTATCTCTGGCATTTGTATCAGGCGTTAACATGCTAATATTTTGGCGTAACGACAAACGTGTTCCAACAAACCCCACTAAGCATAATCTTAGCCCTCTTCATAAATGCAATGTTCATGTATTTTGTAACTTTATTTTTATAAGGGGTGTATATAGTTGTCTTATGCCTTTCTATTCCATTATCCTTAAAAAAACTATCAGAATTTATAGAATAATTATTAGCACCACTTAGAGTTCTCAACACCTTAATCCTTCTTCCCATCCAATATTTCAAGAGAGCCTTAACATCCCTAAACATGCTAAAGATATCATAGTTAATTCAATCAAATTACTATGATAACACAAGGAATACTCTAAGGTATTGCACAAATATCTGAAGACTCTTTTAACTACATCCTAATGAACTCTACCAGGATTAGACATATATCTGGAAAGAACTCCAACTTCTTGGGTAATGTCTGGTCTAGTACAAACCATAGCATGCATCAAACTTCCAACTACAATTTGGTAAGGCACTATACTCATCTCTTCCATCTTTGATGGATATTTTGGACAATCTGAAATAGATAACTTCGCTCCAACTAAAAAAGGGAACACACAATGGTCTACAATACTGCATGTTAAACCTCTATAAAATTAAATTGGCATACTTACTTTGGCCAAGCCATAGCTTTTTGTTCACTCTATCTCTTCTGATTTCCATCCCAAGAATGTGTCTAGCTACACCAAGGCCTTTCATTTCAAATTTAGTAGCAAGTTGAGATTTCATTTATGAAATCATACCCTTCCATTTACCAATAAATAGCATATCATCAACATCTAATGCAATAAACAGGAAATTATCACCATCAGTTTTACAATAAACACAATGATCTGATTTAGAACACTCAAATTCCAAACTCAACATATATGTATCAATTTTTTGGTACCACATCCTAGGACTCTATTTTAGTCCATAAAAATATTTCTTCAATTTGTAAACCAAATTAATTCTACCTTTCACCATGTAGTGCTTTGGCTGTCATATAAATATCCTCCTCCAAGTCACTATGAAGGAAAGTAGTTTTCACATCCATTTTCTCAACCTCTAAATCATAAGTAGTAGCAATAGAAATCAAAAATATAATGGATGTCATTTTTGCAACAAGAGAAAATATCTCACCATAATCAGCATCCTCAACTTGAGAGTAACCTTTCACAAGCAACCTTGCTTTGTACTTCTCAATACCTCCATCTGAACCAATCTTATTCTTGAACACCCATTTGCAACCAACATATTTTTGTCCTTCAAGCAATGGTACAAGATCCCATGTATCATTTTTTTGGCATCTACCATTTCTTCATCCATGGCAATCTTCCAAGATTTTGCATCATTCATACCTAATGTCTCTTCTATTGATCTAGGTTTATCCATGTTAGTATTCAAAGAAAAAATACATCTTCAACCATCAGGTGAATACCTTTTAGGTGGTTTTCTATGCCTTGTAGACCTACGAACAAGTTGAGTTGGAGGTTCTTCCTCCTCTTTTGAAGATTTAAAGCTAGCTGAGCTCTCCTCAACTTCTTGTATATCCATGGGCCTCGATTCAACTTTCTCAGGTGTAGAAGGAAATTGAATCACATCTTCTTGTTTACTTTGTTCTGGTTGCAATGTAATAGAAGAAGACTTAGTTTCTCTAAAAACAACAGTTCTACTATATATTACCTTATGTGCAACAGGATCCCAAAGCTTGTATTTTTTCACACCACAATTGTATCTGATGAAGATATATTTTACAACCTTGTCCAACTTTGTTCGCTTCTCCTTTGGCACATGTGCATATGCCTCACAACAAAAAAATATAAGATGTCTTAATGAAGGCTTGTGACCTGACCATGCCTCTATAGGAATCTTATCAACAAGAGCTGATGTAGGATACCAGGTAACAAGTAGTGGGAACAACTTCAGCCCAAAACCTTTGTTCTAGACCAACACCACTCAACATACTTCTAGCCTTCTCCATTACTGTCATGTTCATTCTTTTTGCAACTCTATTCCACTGAGGAGAATACAAAGTTGTCTTTTATCTATGAATACCACAATATTTACATAATCTATAAAAATAAGTAGAGAAAAATTCACTACCATTATCAATCCTCAAACAATTTATTTTCTTTCCAGTCAACAACTCAACCATTGCTTTAAATTATTTAAATCGACTGAAAACTTCAGATTTACTCTTTAGAAAATATACCTATGTCCTTCTACTATAATCATCAATAAATAAAACATAATATGTGGATTTACCAATTGAAGGAACATCTACAAGACCAAACAAATCATAATGAATAAGATCCAATACACCATAAGATTTATGAGAACTTGAGTAAAATTGAAAAATGGTTTTGTTTTCCATAAATGCAATGCTCACAAAAATAAAATTCAAGATTACAATCAAACAACCCTTCAAAAATTATTTTATTGTTTTAAGGTCCTTAGACCCTTTTCTCCAATGTGGTCAAGTCTCAGGTGCCATAACATAGTTTTCTCTATAGGTAACTTTTATTCAGAAGAAAGACCACCCTTCAGTACCCAAAATCCATAACCATTTGTTGAAGAAGAAAACATCACCTCTTCCACAAACTTTCTTTCTAGAGAAGTACTATTGCACTCAATAGTGCATGCATCAAGGTCATATAATGTGCCATATCTACCACCTCTAGAAATCACTATAGTATTGCAAGAATGAAGGTGTTGTCATTGATGTCATGGATGCAGGTTATTGGTTGTATATGTTGAAGATATTGAGAAAATTGTAAAGAAGAAAGGTTGTAGGTGTTCAGTGGTTTCTCTGGGTTTTTCTTTGGGTTTTGCTCCTATGTTTGTGTGGTTCAGATATGTTGATCATGGTTGTTGGAAGCTGCTATATCCAAATTTTTGGCTTCTTATTCATTGTACCATGTGAGTTATGTTCACCAGTTGTGAACTATGGTTTTTTGTGTAACTCGTTGAGGTCCGAGAGAAATGTTGTTGGTTTGGATTTATTTTTGGTTGAGTCTTATGACTTGCAGTTCTAGAGATAAGTTTTTATGATCGTGTTGAAGAAATTTTTGGTGTATGGAAGGATTGGATCGTGTTAATGGTTGTGTGTGCTTAATTTTTCTATGCTTAATTTTTCTATGTGTTTTGCACTGGTTTGGATGACCTTGTGTCGAACACTACTTTCAAAGTTGGTGAAGCGTGTTAGGACCTAATTGGTTCTTCCTCAAGTGTTTGTTTGGTTCTAGGATGTTTTGGCGTTGACCTAATTTGAATTTAATGATGGATGGCCAACTTTGGATATATTTCAAAGTTGAAGATAGTATAAATACAAGATTAGTTAGTGGTGAAAGATGTACAAAGAGATAAGTGCAAAGAAATAGAGTAAGTATATGGGAAATATATGTGAATCAGTGTGTATGTGATGTGAGTGTGACAGATCAATGCAAATTCTAAATGTTGAGTTTTCGAATGAAATGAGTTGAAGGTGTACTCTATCATTCATGCAAGTGGTTGAGTGAATTATAGTGGAAATATTTGTTGCATTGAAATTTTCTTCTCTCTGTAACATATCTCTTCTAGCTTCTTTATATTTTTGTGGCAGTGAGCCCTCCGAATGGTTAACCCTTGTTGGACAATGAGTCCTGATTCAGATAGTTAGTCTTGTTTTGCAAGTGAGCCTTTTTCTGACAATGAGCCTTTGTAATCAGTTTTGATATTCTCTATATTGTGAGCTAATCCTCACCGTGGTTTTTCCCTCATTGGGTTTTCCACGTAAATCTAGTGTTACTATGTTTGTGTGTTTTTTTTCAGTTTTTTCCCTTGCACTTAATGTTTAATCATTTTAGCAGAGTTAAGGATTTGTGATTGATCTAAGTTCTAATGAATATTTTAAAGGTTAACTTTTCTACAACTGATTCACCCCCCTCTTAGTTGTCCTATTTAACATATAGCACCTCTAACCATATTGCATCTTGCATCAAAAAATACTACCTGCACACTTGCATCTATTGGTTTTCTCATAGATAACAAATTTCATGCTAATCCATAGATATGAAACATGCCATTAATCCTTTTTATTCTACCATAAGGACACTTTATTCTAACTTTACCATGGCCAATAGTATTTAAATAAGAATCATCACCCAAGTACACCTTAACTCCATCAAATTCTTCATATTCAGAAAACCAGTCTTTATTAAAGGTCATATGGAAAGATGCACCTAAGTCAATTAACCATACATCATTACCTACATGATTTTCCAAAGCTACAATGAATGCATCACCATCTTCCTGCTCGGACTCAAAATCAAAATCAAATCTCTTCTTTTTATTTTTTGTAGTCCTTGTAAATATGTCCAAGCTTACCACAATTCCAACAAATAACATTGGACTTTCTAGGAGATTTAGATCTCCCCTTGGACTTGGATTTATCACACTTCTCATTCTTCTTGTCTTTTTCCTTAGGTGTTCCATGGAAATTTAAGGTTCACTTGGTAGTGATGGATACCTTCCTCCTCATCTCTTCAGAAATTAAATAACCCACCACATCTTCGGTCTTCAATATAACAGAAGTACTCCCAATATCCATAACAAGAGAATCTCATGAATCAGGCAAAGAACAAAGCAATATCTAACATTTCTCCCCCTCATCCATTTGCACATGAGCTGATGTCAATTGACCCACCAACATATTGAATTATTCTAGGTGGTATGTGATTCATCCACCCTCTTCCATTCTCAAGGAATGTAATTTCTTCCTCAAGAAAATCTTGTTCACTAAATAAATTTGGCTTGATACATTTCACCAAGCTTCTTCCATAGTTTCTCTACAAAGGTTTTTTCATGGACATTAATTAAAACAGATTCTTCCAAGCACGATCTGATTAGACCCTTGGCTTTATGAGAAACAAGGGAATTAGATCATTAACTTAAATCAAATAATTGTTGGTAACTCACAATAAGAATAGACTTAAAAATCATATCTGAGTTATCCTAGGGTCAAACATGACACAAACCATACTCAATTTGAGTGCAATTAGGGAATAAAAAAAGAAATACTTAGTGTGACATCTCTAAAATAATCACTATTGGGGAATAATTCAAACCTACATAATCAAGTGGAAATATATCCCTATACTTGTAACCAATCAACACACATGTCAAGTGTACCTATTCAATATATATAGCTAAAGAATAGTATAATCAACTAGTGGGATACAATATCATATAATTTAAATCAATATATCTACATGTCATATAATCATGATAACATTTAATCACAACATGAATAATAATACAAAAATCCATAAACTCAAAATATTATATGATAAACCAGGCATATAAGCATCACACATGCATCTCAAGAAATACCACAACTAGATGAACACATCCATTTCTCACAAGGAACTTGGCACATTACCAAACGCACATCTCAATGCATACTAAACACAAAAAACCAACATGTTGAGGAACCTCATCTCAAAACATGCAGGTGGTCCAAACACACCATATAGAGAAAAAGAATAATCCATGATGAAAATAGTGAAGCTAAAACACTAATCAACACCCAAGGAAACAAGCACGAGCACGAACTTTGCATCCCCTAATACATAGTCAAAATATAATGTTGAGACCTAACCATCTCAAGGTTGCAAATGGGAAGGGAATTCCAAATTTAATTCATTATGATATATGTTCATTCCTATAAATGTCCCTGTTATTATGTATCTGAATCATTTGAAAAAAGAAAAGAAAAATAGCAGAGGATTTCTTCTAATCTTTCTATCTTCTGGAGGTGGAACTTCCTACGAATAGAACGTAATATTCGATGAATCTACACGAATATGAGCCATCAACATATTAACATTCTTCGACCTAGCGAAAGAAGGTAAGAGAATTTTTTCAAGGATTCCTGAAGCATACCTAGATAAACTAGGGTTGTCTGAAGCAAATCCCATAGCAAGATCTTGGAAGGAATAATGTGAAGTTGCTCGACAAGATCATACTCACCAAGTGCTTTAGTTGTAGGCTTATGTGCTAGAGGAAGACTTGGTTGAGAAGGTGGTAAGAAAATAGGTTGATATTGTTGGGAAAGTTTGCCTCAACTTTTTGGTCTTTTCCTTTGAAGATTTAGGTGATTTCTTCATGTTTATGGCCTTTACCGCCATACCGCTACCTATTCTTTCCTTGGTGGCGCAGTTGTGCGGTTTACCGCCTTACCGCAGGCCTCTCTGTCTTGCGGTTGGGCAATGCTACCGCTATACCGCATAGGTCTCTTGGAGGTGGCGTGGTTGCATGGTGAGCGGGTGAGTGGCAGAGGTTTGGTTTACTGCCATACCAAAGGGTGCTCCTATTGGTGGTGAGGTAACGTGGTGAATGAAGAAGTGGTGGTGGGCTGGCAAAGGAAGCGATTAATGCCCTACTGTGGGGATATTTTCTTTAGCCACGATGGGTGTGGTAAACCGTTGATGGTTGGAGGCAGCGGTCTGGAGACGGTTACCACCCTACCACGGTTGGTGCTCGAAGCAACCACGGTGGCCGCAGTAAGGCCACCAGTGGCTTGGCCTGGCGGTTATCGCCTTACCGCGAGCTGTGGGTCCTCTCCCTGTGGTGGTCGCGGTGAGACCGCCACCAATTGGCTTGGCATTTACCGCCACACTGTAGGAAGGCTTTGGTTTGTCAATGGTAGCGTGGTAGAGATGGCAGTCAGCGCAGGCAGTTATCACCATACCACGGGATGGCCAATCGAGTTCGGTGGTAGTGCGGTGTAGTTTGTGTTTGGGCTCGATGAAGACTTGGGTGAGCTCAGGCGAGCTCACCGCCATACCATGAGGCGAGTCCAACTGGGCAACGGTAGCGAGGTAGAAGGCAGGGTGAGCTCGAGTGAGCTCACCGCTGTATCGCGGCTGGGTCGTGTGGGCTCGGCGGTAACGCGGTAGGAGCTCAGGTGAGCTCAGAACTTGGTTGACCAAGTTGGACCAGTTTGACCGACTGTCAAAAGCTGCGAACGAATGAGATGGTGACACGTGGAAGATCTTTATGATCTGGTTGGCCGAAGCTTTATTTCCTGATTATGATTGGGCTGCATTATTGGATGGAGGTTGACGGACATGTTTTCAACAACCTGTTTAATGTTGTGCGGCTCGATGCATGTTGTTTGAGTGATGCACGTTATCACTGAAGTATGGGTGCTTACAAGTCAAAAATTTATTATCCTGATGACCATTGAATGGCTGAATAGGTATGCACATGGTGTAAGATTATATGTAATCTTGTGTGCAGTTCAATAAGATGTATGAGAAATTGAAGTGAGAAGCAAGGAGTGTTCGAACAGTTCTGACTATGAACACTTTGTCTCTAAGTTCTGCAAGGATGTGAACCTATGGAGGCCAAGAGGCTGGGTTGGCCATGAGGCTGGCTGTGACAGTCATTTGTGAGGAGCTTAAGGGAATCTACATGATATGCCATTGAGGACATTGTAATCATGTGAAGATTTTGTTTTGTTGTAGTATGTTTTCTCCAAATCAACAAGATGTAATATCCTGAAGAGCATAGCTCTTTGTTTGTATTGTAACCATTTTAGTTACCGAATAATACAAGTGAGTTGAATGTTTTGGAGGTGGGGTTTTTTACCTAAAAAGGTTTTCCCCACGTATACCTATTTGTTCATAGTTTTTTCTTTCATGGTTGTTTGATTCATGTTCTTGAATCTTTGCTTGTGTTGAATTTTTTATGAGTTATGCCATTGCTTCTCTCAGAGGATCAATGGGGGATGAACTATGCCTACTTCCACTTTATGGCATAGTTGTTTTGTGTCTTTGTTGTGATTTTGAATTGAAATCACTAAGGCACTATTGTCTTAGATGTCTATCTTGATGACATAACCGACTTCTTATCCCCAACAGGTGGTGTCAGAGTTGGCTGAAGGAGGTCAAGGCTTGATGATACCAACCAGTGGTATCAAAGTCTTCTCCTGGTTGTTGAAGTTTTGGGTTTTCTCCTGTGTTGATTTCTTAGCCTGGAAAGCTTGAGGAAATCTGGAGAAATCGGTTGGTGATTGATCCTTCGATGAGTGGAAGTGTGTGCTTCTTTGATTCAACACACAGTTTGAAAGATGATGGAGATGATTAGAGTTGGTCATGTTGTTGCAACATGGTTTGAGGCTCCTGGCTTGTAGAAAATGTTCCTGATGCAAAGGGTGTGAGGTGTGTTCACGGCTGAGTTGCAACGAAGCATGGTGTTCATACTGGGTGTCTGTGTGAGAGGCTCCCTGGTGGTATGGACTTGCTTGTGTTGTTGATCAGCTATGGAGAGTTGTGCTTGTGTTGGATGTTTTTGACTTAATATTGAAGGCAGTTTCTCTGGTGCTTTGATTGCATGAAGGCTATGAAGTGACCTTGGTGGTCTGCAACTTCTGGAAAGCCTGGTTCTCCATTTTTCTTGTGCATGACTGTGGTCTTGGAACTGGTCTGAAATGGACCTATTGTTCATGTGTGCCTGTGTCTTGCACTTACATGGTTTCAAATTCACGTCTTTGGCTCTGAAGGTTTTGTGTAGATTTTCCTAAAAAGTCTATGACGCATATTCATGTTTCTTTTCATTGCTCTGGTTAACTGTGATGGTTGTCTGCAGACTCCTGAATCATCCAGATGAGTAGTGAATATGGAGGTGCATGGGTGTTTTGGAAACACTGTGGTTTTGCAGGTTTTGCACGGTCAAGAAAAACTTGTGTTTTGTGTGGAGCTATTGTCCGCTATTTTCTAGATCTTGGCTTCTGGGGTGTGATTGGATGATATAGATGCAGTTCAACATGGTTTGATGAGGTGTGATGTCTTCTCTGCATGGGAGTGTTGGTATGAGTTTCTCTTTCAGCATTCTTGTGGTGTGCTTGTTGGTTTTCAAGACTATGGTGCTCGAGTTGTGGACGTGACTGGAAAATCGGATATGTTGATGATCTGGTGTTTGAGTCATGCTTGTTTGCTTTGGTTGTTCTCTTTGTTTATCTCATTTTTGCAGTTTCCAATGCGATGATAGATTTGCAGGGTTTACATTTGGTTGCATCCACGGGTTGTGCAATGTTGTGGGTTGTCCTTACCTACATGTTTTTTGTGAGACAACTCGGAAGTGTACTATCTATAACCATGAGGTTGTAACTGTGTAGTGCAGATCTATTAGTTGGCCTTGTCTATGGTCACTTGTGCATTGGCATGGTTGTTTTGAGATGAGAGGAGGAATGGCGTTTGATTACCTGAATAGACAGTGATGCGGATCTGAAGCATGTGAATCATGATGTCATGGAGAGTTAGATACACTGGCTAGTGTAAGATTTTGACAGTGATGGGGTGGTCGGTCATGGTTCTTGGAAAGCTCGGTGTCACGGTTCATTGGGAGCTTTAGCAGTGACTTTGGATTCATCACTTGGTGGTGAATGATCTTCTTTGGTGTTGCAGATGCTTCTTCAGGACTCTTAGATCCTATTGTTGCAGAAGAGCTCTTTCGCATCTACATGGTCACTATTTGAAGATGTGCAGCATCTTGGAGCCATGGAGGACCTTGGTAGTCTTTGGCTAAGATGCTGGTGGTGCTTGATAGGTGATGTTGGTTTAGAGTTTGTTTGCTTTGTGTCATGTATACTCTTGCTTGTGCATTAGATTTTTGGCATGTTTCTTTGCTCTTGAGACCATGGATAGTTCACTTGAATCATGGTATCTCCTAATGGAGATGAATAGATCATGGTGTCATGTTAAGTTCTTGTTCCTAGGTTGTGGAGCCTTGATAGTGGTCTGGGGTTTCTCTATGTTTTGAGTGCATTGGTCATATGTTGGTGGACTTCATGTGTATTGCAGTGATGCATTTTGGAGTTAGCATGAGATTACAGGTTGCTGATACTCATGGATGCATGGAGAATAAGGTGAGGCTGGAATTCTTATGAGAATGTTGTTGTTACAGCTGAAAGTCTGAGAAGCCTGCGCCTTGGTTGAATGTGAATTCAACAAAGACCTTGAAGGAGAAAGCTCTTGGGTAAGTCACGATGACTTGTATATCTTGGAGGAGCATCCATTATTTTCTTCTTGGTCTGCTCGGTAGTAAAGTTTATTTGAAAGGTATTCACCCATTATATCTTTCAGATATGTGATATGCTTTATTTTTCATGGATATGAATCTTGAGTTGTTGAGATTCTGGAGGATTCATAATGAAATGTGGACAGCATTGTGTATCTCCTTGTGCTTTTGAGGACTGATAGGAGATGGTTCTATGGGTTAGTTTGATCTTCTTTGAGATGCTTACATTCTGTTGGATGTTGTTAAGGCTTTCCCTTTGGGATGTGAAGAAGATCATTCTTGATACAACTGGCTTTTAGAAGTGTATGTAGAAGGATGCTACATGTCTTGATTTGCAGTTTCTTTCTAATCTGGTCTTGTTCTTCCTGAATGTTCATTTGACTTTAGATGTTTGTGGAGTCGTGGTGTTTCCTTCTTCAGTCAGATATGGAACCTTGGAAGAATGTGGAAGACTGTTGAGAGAAATTTTTCTTGTAACAGGTGTTTGCAGGTTGTGCATATCGGTGTAGATGTACCTTGAAACTGCATGGTTACATTTCTTTGTGCAGGGATTGGTGGACTTTAAATGACTTAAACACTTGTGGCGATGCCTTGTTTGCATTCATCTAGATAGTACCTTTGCAGTGGGAGTACCTGGATGTGCTTGGTCATTTGACTGGTTGGCACATGGTGTTTTCTTTGCTCTTGATGGGTGGTTATGTGTTGGCATGAGTTTACTAATAGTCATACCTTTGAGGTAAGGGTGGTTGGATGATTCAACATGATCTATGGGTGTTTGTTTTCAATCGCGTGGATTTGATCAGTTGGATAAGGGCAGTCTATTTGTGGTTGCCTTTTTGGTTGATGGTTTGTCTTGTTCTGGAGAATTTTTCTCTTTCTGGTGTTTGCGTTGTGCTTTGTTGTTGTTGTTGTTGTGCCTTTTCCGCTTGGAGGAATAGATGTTTGCATTCCTAAGACTGGTGTTTTTTTGCCTTGGTGTGTTCCTATGTTTGGAGTTGTTGCCTGAGATGGTGGACATTTTTGGATGTCATTGCAGAGGTCTTGGTTGGAGCATAGAGTATGGTGTTGGTCTGTGTTTGGGTGTTTGGAGGAAGCCTGAAAGTCTTCGTCAAGTGGGAGATTGTTGGGAAATTTTGCTTCAACTTTTTAGTATTTTCCTTTGAAGATTTAGGCGATTTCTTCATGTTTATGGCCTTTACCACCATACCACTACCTATTATTTCCTTGGTGGCGCGGTTGTGCGGTTTACCGCCTTATCGCGGGCCTCTTTGTCTGGTGGTTGGCCGGTGCTACCGCTATATCACAGAGGTCTCTTGGAGGTGGCATGGTTGCGCGGTCAGCGGCTGAGTGGCGGAGGTTTGGCTTACCGCCATACCACAGGGTGCTCCTATTGGTGGTGAGGTAACGTGGTGAACGGAGTAGTGGTGGTGGGTTGGAAAAGGAAGTTGTTACCGCCCTACCGCGAGGATATTTTCTTTAGCCGCGGTGGGCTCAGTAAACCGTTGATGGTTGGAGGCAGCGGTCTGGTGACGGTTACCGCCCTACCGCGGTCGGTGCTCGGAGTGACCGCAGTGGCCACGATAAGGTCGCCAGTAGCTTGGCCTGGTGGTTACCGCCTTAACACGGGTGGTGCATCCTCTCACCGTGATGGCCGCGGTGAGATCGACAGTGGTTGGCCTGGTGGTTACCGCCACACCGCAGGAAGGCTTTGGTTTGTCAACAGTAGCACGGTGGAGATGGCGGTCAACGCAGGCAATTACCACCATACCGTAGGGTGGCCAATCGAGCTCGACGGTAGCGGGGTGTAGTCTGTGTCTGGGCTCGGTGAAGACTTGGGTGAGCTCAGGCGATCTCACCACGAGGTGAGTCCAACTGGGCAATGGTAGCGACGTACAAGGTAGGGTGAGCTCGAGCGAGCTCACCGTTGTACCACGGCTGGGTCGTGTGGGCTCGGCAGTAACACGGTAGGAGCTCGGATGAGCTCGAAACTTGGTTGACCGAGTTGGACCGGTTTGAACAACTGTCAGAAGCTGTGAACGAATGAGATGGCGACACGTGGAAGATCTTTATGATCTGGTTGGCTGAAGCTTTATTTCCTAATTACAATTGGGTTGCATTATTGGATGGAGGTTGATGGACATGTTTTCAACAACCTATTTAATGTTGTGCAGCTCAATGCATGTTGTTTGAGTGATGCACGTTATCAGTAAAGTATGGGTGCTTACAAGTTGATAATTTATTATCCTGATGACCATTGAATGGTTGAACAGGTATGCACACGGTGTAAGATTATATGTAATCTTGTGTGTAATTCAATAAGATGTATGAGCAATTGAAGTGAGAGGTAGGGATTTTTTGAATGGTTCTGACTGTGAACACTTTGTCTCTCAGTTCTGCAAGGATGTGAACCTGTGGAGGCCAAGAGGATAGCTGTGACATTCATTTGTGAGGAGTTGAAGGGAATCTACATGATATGTCATTGAGGACATTGTAATCATGTGAAGATTTTGTTTTGTTGTTGCCTGTTTTCTCTAAATGAACAAGATGTAATATCCTGAAGAGCATAGCTCTGTGTTTGTATTCTAACTGTTTTAGTTACTGAATAATACAAGTGAGTTGAATGTTTTGGAGGTGGGGTTTTTTACCTAAAAAGGTTTTCCCCATGTATATTTATGTGTTCATAGTTTTGTCTTTCATGGTTGTTTGATTCATGTTCTTGAATCTTTGCTTGTGTTGAATTTGTTATGAGTTATGCATTTTCTTCTCTCAGAGGATCAATGGGGGATGAACTGTGCCTGCTTCCGCTTTATGGCATAGTTGTTTTGTGTCTTTGTTGTGATTTTGAATTGAAATCACTAAGGCATTGTTGTCTTAGATGTCTATCTTGATGAGAGAACCGACTTCTTATCCCCAACAGATATCAATTTTGATGATTCCTTCTAGTATTGCAAGTATGAGCTATAACTTTATAGGAAGAAGTTGTAGATTGCAAGAATCTTGTGTAAAGTTGTAACAAGTCAATAGTGACTAGAACCCCACGAATAGAATGAATCTTTTTAGGAGATGGGCTAGCTGGAGTCACATAAATTATGGGTCTCTTAGGTCTTTGAGGAGATGAAGAGACTACAAATACATTCACAGACTCTTTGACTTGCAAAGAAGAAGAAGATAGTTGTGATGAAGAAGTTTTTTTTGGAGATATGCAAATAGAACAAGATGCCTCTAAGAAATCATCTAGGGAAACATCCAATATATCAAAATATTCTTTAGAAAAAGCATTATCAAAAGCACTAAAAATTTGAAGAAAATATTCAACATGATTTGGTTCATGTCGGGTTCACTAAAATGTAAATGGGAGGATTCACTACTCCATAGTCTTTAGGACAAGGAAGAGTCTATAGGGAGAAAATATCCCTCGATTACCTCAAAGTACAAGATCAAATGAGAGGGTGTAAAGTAGATAAATATTGCAATAACTTATTAAATGAAATAATCAACTAGGAAGGTAAAACTATATGTTAACAAAATTTGGCGAATAATTACATAATATAAATTACAGAGGCAAAAAGATGAAGACACAAATTTTTTCCACAAAATGACAGAGTCACGACCAATGAATGATCATAATGCTTAGTAGCTTTCATTGCTAAATTTAGACATTGGAGGGACATGGGAAATCCAACAACTTTACCCAACCTATTCTTGACTATTTCCTTTGCTTGTCTAATGGCATTTGTACTAGCCATTTATTGATTAAACTTAATGAGGTTGATTTATCCCAAATCAATATCTATAATAGTTCCCCATCTTGAGGTGAGATTTGATTTAGGGGTAACTCCTTTAAATTTGTACTTCATTTCTTTAGCTATGTACATCATTAATTTCTACAATTCCAAAATTAAAAACTTCCATCATTTAGTTTATTTAACCTTTAGAAGTCAAAGTTTCATAGTTAAACAAATCAACCTTTTTCCCTTTTTTCAATAATTTGCATTAGAATCGTAATTTTCTTAAGAGTGAAGTTCAATTGGAAGTGAAGTTTAATTGATCATAAAATTTTCACAAAATAAGTTATGAGGAATTTCATGTAGAAGTGATTATTTGTGAAAGGATAGGTCGAGTTTAGATGAATGCCAAGAGTTTAGATGAATGCCAAAATTTATCAAATGAAGTTGCAAGAATTTGCTTCAATATAATATAAAAGAGTTAATTTATTGATGAAGGTTGAATTTATACAAAGGAAGTTGAAGGAATTTCATGTTGAAGCACAATTGGATGTGAAATTTTAACTTTCCCTTCAGAACTATACATTTTCACTAAATTTTTATAAACCTATCAAATCATATTCAAATAGAGCTTTCATTTATGAAAATTAGTTTATTTGGTGAAGTTTTTAAAAGTGGTTAATAGTATATATCACTCGTGGTAGAGTTTTGAAGTGACTTGTAACATTTGTATGTTTAATATAGTGGTCTTATATTTATTTCCAATTCTCACATATTTCTTTGAATCTTGCATCTATAATGCTAGTGGTAGGCTTGTATAATGGATCACAACATTGTAGGTTGAATAAATTTCACCAGATTCTCCAAATTGAAGGATTTAAAATCAAGTGTGGTAGATGAGCTATG
The DNA here is from genome assembly GCA_007115665.2 of Sequoiadendron giganteum. NCBI lineage: Eukaryota > Viridiplantae > Streptophyta > Pinopsida > Cupressales > Cupressaceae > Sequoiadendron > Sequoiadendron giganteum. The sequence goes on along the minus strand of CM021104.1, from coordinate 109,379,169 downwards.
CTAGGGTTTATTGTTTCTATGGTCACCCTTGGCCTCTCTTACATCATACCGCGCCTTAGGCACATGATTTTCATTTACTCTATGTTGTACGACCATATTTAGTGCAGATTTTTGTTGTTTCATTATGCCTACGGTCGACTCCAACCCAATAGTTATTTTTGTTGTTAACAGTTCAACGGCTCTGCACAATGGCTCCTCCTCCAAACAAGAAACCCCGAAAATTTATTTTGGAAGTGTTCCATGAGGTAAGTCTTTTGATTCTTCGGCAGATGTGGTTATGCCCATCCCAGATTTTGATTTTACATGTCAATGGTTAGAAAAGCATACTCTTGGTCATTATTTTGGGAGGACCCCACTTGAAAGTGTGCTTAAAGAATAGGTTCAAAACACCTGGGTCCCTCATGGGGTCCACCTTGATATGATCCAAAATTTGACCAAAGGATTTTTTCTTTTTTGTTTTGCAGAAGTTAGTCAAGTTTAGGAAATCCTGAACCATGGTCCTTGGTATGTCTAGTCCTCTTTGTTGGTTTTCTAGCCCTAGACCCAAGATTTTCCTATTTCTGATGATAGAAAGTTACGAGTTCTAGTTTGGATTGAATTTATTGGTTTACCTTTTCCATGCTTGCATTTTCTACAACATATAGCTCCTCTCTAGGGAGAGTCATTTGTGTCAAACTTGACAGGTTTTTCAAGCTCGCCCTCAAACGCAAGTTTGTGTCGAAGTGGACCTTTCCCAATATTTGAAAGAGCCTATTGATATTTAAATTGGTAACTTTTGGCATACCCAAAATTTCACATATTTCAATCTACCCAACACTTGTTATCGATGCCAATATGTTGATCATAATATCAAATATTGCCCTCTTGCAGTCCCCCGTACTCAATCTCCACCATAGGAGGCTGAAAATCCATGTCATGTGAAAGGCTCAACCGCTGAACAAGAGGGAAAATGGACAACAGTTACAAACTAGAAAACAAGTCCAATAGAGTAGGGGCAGTTCCCAAGACCCTTGAGTCATTAATTGAGGTTTCAAACCCTCCAACGAAGGGGAAAGAAGCTCAAGTTGCTTCTAATAACATTGCAGCTCATCCAAGGCCCTCTGCCACACCTCAACCATCTTTTGTGATGATAGCTCAATCGACTATGTCTCCTCTTATGTTGGGAACTCATAAGATATCATGTAGTCCTTCTCAACCTCTTCAAGAAGGAGATCAACAAAAACGAAGGAATTCATCTCCTCCAATTGAAATTGAGATAATCCCACTAGATTTTTTTGCAAAATCGTTATTCCTCTTTATAAGAGTTGGACTCTATTGTCATGGTCGATTCCTTAACATGAATTTTCTCTCCTGGAATGTTCAAGGTCTGACAAACCTCTATAGGAAGTATTCTATTAGGGATATTCTTCATAAATATTCTAGTTTTGAGGTTTTGTGCCTTCAGGAAGTTAAAATTGTTGGCTTTTTTCTTTCCTCTACTTGCCAAGCTATTTGGCTAGCTAGTAAAATGTTTTTCTTTGATCATGATGTTGGATGTGGCAGTGCAGTCACCCTTTGTCCCCCTAGTGGCATGATTGTGATCATGGATCTGACCCCACACAATGACTTGTCTAGATTCTTCTAATCATTGATAATCGTTCCTTTGGAATTATTAATTTTTATGCCTTGAATAATGTTGTTGAAAGATCTCTTCTCTAGCGATGGATTGTAAACTCATTTCCAAATGCCACCTAGATTCTCCATGGGGATTTCAATATGGTCGAGCTGGTGTACGACAAAGATGGTACTTTACCATTTAGGTGGGCAATTGGCAAAAGAGAAGTCGGGTTTTACATGCACAATAAATTGGGTCTTTTCGACCCCAATATTGGTCATCGCCACTCTCATTCTCTCTAGCACACTTGGTGCAACTATCAAGTTGGGTCTGATAGGTTCTTTAAACGTCTTGATCATGCTATGGTTTCTACTCAACCATTATTATTTTTCTATCTCTTCTCCACTTTCGGTTATGTTGTTAGTGGATGTCACTTTGTCAAATCATTTCCCCATTCATTTTTACATTGAATGGCAAGTGGGGCTACCTCATGCCAATAAGAGTTTTTTTAAATACCTTTTTGTTGTGTCACCATCCCACACTAGCGCACATCAGAACTATTTGGAATCTTGAATGTAGACCTACCATTCCACAAGTTGGGTCAAGTGGTGGAATGATGCCATCACTTGCACCGCGAGGTTTCTTCACATCTATGGGCACCAACTAGCCATTTTTCATAGATGATCTTATGAAGCAACCACTTCTGATCTTCAGAAAGTCATTGAGTCTTTAGCAACTAGCCCCTTTTCCTCTTCTCTACAAGTTAGGGTTGTGGAGCTAAGACATCAAAAGCAAGTGGTTGATAGTTATGCTTCCATAGGTGCACAAATCAAAGCTAGACTTCATTGGCGTAAAATTGGGGACCATTCCTCGAAAAAGTTCTTTATGGCTCTTTGTGCCAGACACTCATCGCTTGGCATCAAGAAAATCAAAGAAGGCAATAATGTGTTCACTAATTTTCCTGACATTCTCCAAGCGTTTGTTAAGCACTCTGAGCAAGTTTTCATTGCCCAAAATTACACACTAGACTATACCAATGAACTCTAGGATTGAATGGTGTTGTGCTGGAAACGGGCTTTTTTTTGCCTAGAAAGCCTTCTGTGAGAAATTACTCATGATTGAAGACCTCAAGGAAGTTGTGAGCACAATGGTGGATGAAAAAGCTTTGGGAATTGATCAGTTCCCGTGTGAGGTTTACAAATCCCTTTGGGATTGTGTGGGAAATGATCTGCATAAATTTTACCTAGATGCTTTTCATTCTAACTCCCTAGGTAATCTCATCAACATAGGCAATATAAAATTTATACCTAAAACTGGTGATCCCGAGGACATTTGTAACTAGTGGCCCATTACGCTCCTCAATGTTTCTTACAAAATTATAGCTAAATCCCTTGCTTTAAAGATCCACCAACTTCTTCCTCAAATTGTGCGCCCTAAGTAAACTGGTTTCATTAAATCCAAATTTATTCTTGATAACATAATTGTTGTTTGGGAAGGTATGGAATGGACTAGACGCTCTAAACAAAAAGCCATTTTTTAAAGATTGATTTTGCTAAGGCTTATGACCGCATTGAGTGGCTCTTCATTTTGGCTATGCTTTGTATGTTGGTCTTTGGTTCCAATTTCATTCAATCTATGAAAATTATTTTTTCTTATGCTTCTACTTGCATCACCATTAATGACCGCCAATCTCAATTATTTTCTTTGTTTCGCTCCATTCTCCAAGGATGTCCACTTGCCCCTTTTTATATGTTCTTGTTGCTGAAATGTTTGGCTATCTTCTTGCCCATTCTATCTCTCATGGGTTGGTTGGGGAATTTATTTTCCTAATTCATCAACCCAGCTTGTTAATGACCACTTTTTTTGATGATTCCTTCCTTGCTTTTTTGGAAGAAGAGAATAATGTCACAGTTCCCTCAGTTGTATTGAGACCTTTTATTTGGCCTCTCGCTCTACTATCCAATGGCACAAGACTTGATGCTACCATCAGCCCTTCCTTCCCAGCGCTCTTTGGATTCAAAATTATAGCTGGAAGTGGATTGCTCAATGTAAATCTTCAGATTTCCTAGCATCCCTTTCACTTTTCAAGCTTCCTCTTCTAATTTATGGCAAGTGCTTCTTTTTTGAATTGAGCAAAAATTGGCTTTATGGATCACCAAGTTGCTCTCTCTGGCTGGTAGATTCTAGGTGTGCTCTAAAATTTTGGCAATGACTCATGTGTATTATTCTTCATGTTGGGCCCCTTCCAAGGCCTCTTATGCAAAGCTGGAAATATTTCCTCATAATTTATTTGGGCCTCTTCTGAGTCTCATAGAGGCTTTCATCATGTTGCCTGGGAATTCTATTACATCCCCAAAGAATTAGGTGGGCTTGGCCTTCTTTCCACTCAAAGGCAAGGGAAAAATTTGTGTGTCAAATAGATTATTCATGCCCTTAATGGTAATGGGGCTTGAAAAATTCTTCTCAAACATTGCATTTTGGTGGGATATCTCGCTCACAGACCTTCCTGGAAAGGCATTGGATTTCACACCCTTCTCATTATGAAGGAGCCTATTCAGATTATGGGCACTTTTGTTGCCAAAATCATTTGGTGTGCCTGGGAGGTTGTCAAGCCTTGAATTTGATGGAATGGCACTAGGAAAGCTTCCTTGACTTAAGGCTCTCAGGTTCCACAAAAAGGGTACATCCAATCTCCTCAAGACTTTTTTTCCAAACCCACAATAAGCATTATGATGTGGGGAGCTTTTAGAGCCAAGTTTGGCTTGTACATAACCATGATCGGGAAACTTTTGAAGGTTTGGTTAGTGCCATTCCAACTGATATGCTTCACAAATTTGGTGTTCGCTCCACTAATCCTTGGTGGAAATATTGGAAGTGGATTCTTGACACTCCTTTCAGGAGCTACAATCCTCGACTTGGATACCATTTCCTTTCGCCTCACTATTCGATGATTAACAGTTTGAACTAGAGGTGTCATCTTCACTCCCTGGTGTTTTTTTAGCACCAAAGGTTTTCTTCTATGTGGTCCACCATTATTGAGCCCAAGCTCACCCACTTCTCTTGGTGTATTATTTTCTAAGGAAAACCAATGGGGTCTTGGCTTTCCCATTTGGGGGTTCAGGACCCTCGTTTCCCTTTTTGTGGGTAGTTCGATTCTTTTATGCACCTGTTTTGGTTTTGTACCAGAGTTGAATAGTTGTGGAATTGGATTCATGATTTCTTTCGACCCTTCTAGTCAAAGCCTTTCTCTTGGCATATGGTGTTGCTAGGAGACTCTCCCCACTAAGTATACCCAAATTTGGCACACTTTCAGGGTGGAAATCCTCTTCAATATTTGAAAAGATATAAATTCCTACATTTTTTCTCATAGCTAGATTGATAAACATTTTTCTCTTTATAATAAAGTCGTTATATGTTCTAATATAAGTTATTACAGATTCAAGTGCAAGCTAATAAATTTATGCTTGAGGTGGCTCACCTTCAGGAGCTCTTGGACCATTGGGGGAATTCCCCCTGCACCGTGGCTCAAAAACCTCCCTCTTCCACTTCTTCTTGGGGCCGTTCGCCTTCACATGACTGGCGAAGGAGTGGTTCTGCTAGGGATTTTTAGGCTCGTCCTCATTCTCAAGCTCCTCCTCGTAGTGGCTCGCGTACTCACAGGTGTTCGCCCGAGTCTCCTCCTCCTCATGATGACCTAGGGTGGCCTTCTGGAGGAGTGTTTGGAAGAGGTGGTGGTGCTTCTAGGTGGCCTTCTAGCAAAGCTTCTAGCAATGTTTCTGGTTGGCCGACTAATACTACTAAATGGCTCTCGCATTTGGATTTGGTAATCTCTCCTTAGCGAGAAGATAAAGACAAGGGTGACAATGGTTGTGATCTTCCCAACATCACTCTAGACCCCACTGTTGTATAAGGTATAAGTCAGATGACAAGGACCCGCCTCCCTCTATTGGCACTGCCATGGCCACTTTGTGACCTTTTATGTTTTTTTTGTAATATTTCCTACTTTTTGGGTGTGGCCCAAGTGACTTTATGCTTTCTAGGCTCTGCCCATGTGACTCTCGAGGTGTTCCTATTTACCACCCAAAATGTTTTTTTTTTTAATATGTGTAATCTTAAATCTTATAGATATAGACGCCTATTCATAAAAAAAAATTAAGTGTAAAATTGATTCTCTTATTTTCATTTTCTCTTTAAAATCCTACCTTTATATATATAGATATATAAATATATATATCCATATCTCTCTCTCTCACTCTCACACACACACTCCCTATTTCCCCCTCCCTATCTCTATCTCTATCTCTATATCTCCCCCTCTCTCTATATCTCTCTCCTTTTCTATTACTTGTCTCTATTACCTCCTTTATCTCACTCTTTCCATCTTTATCTTCCCAGCTATCCTCCCCCCCCTCTCTCTCTCTCTCTATCTATCTATCTATCTATCTCTATCTCTCCCTCTCCTTCTCTCCTCCATCTCCATCTCCATCTCTATCTTCCTCTCTAGATCACTATCCTCTATCTCTATCTCTTTACTCCTCTCTCTATCTTCCCCCTCTATCTCTCCCTCTTTTTATCCCTATCTCTCCCTCTCTCTCTCTCTTTCACTATTGTAAACATAACATGTGCCTTTTGGTACAATGGAGTCTAATTATCCTCCGAATTCAAAAAATTTGTTTCAATCATGTTTGGATCCCTATAAGTTGATGCATATAGTTGATTTGAACCTATCCCTTTTCAATTGAAATCTTTGTTCCACAAAAAACATACCCAAAGTACTACACAAATGTATGTAAAAAATATACTAAGTTTTTTCCTAGCATTCCACACCTCTTCTATGTACCCGTTGCACACCAAGGTGCAATTGCTAGTATGATAAGTCATCCACTTTTGCAATTTCCTATACTATGGATTAGTACAGTAGAAAAGAAGTTGACAGAAAAGAGGAAAAAATTATTTACCAATTAACAAAATTATTCCAACTTATTTTGATCATTCTTTGCCTTGAATGGTGACGTATTTTTTGTTTTGATTTATGAAACTTGGTTTATTTGGTGAAGTTTTTAAAATTGCTTAATATTATATATTACTCATGGTAGAGTTGTGAAGTGATGTGTAACATTTGTGTGTATAATATAGTAGTCTTATATTTATTTCCATTTCTCACAATTTTTTTTTTAATCTTGCATCTATAATGCAAGTGGTAGGGTTGTATAATTGATCACAAAATTGTAGAATAATTAATTTTCATCAGATTCTCCAAATTGAAGGATTGAAAATTGTGTAAAGCTGATTCTTTTATTTTTATTTTCTCAAGTTAAAATCTTTCCTATATATATAAATATATACATATATATATATATACACACATATCTCTCTCTCACTCACATACACATTCCCTATTTCTCCCTCCATATATATCACTATATCTCTCTATCTCTCCCCCCTCTCTCTCCTTTTTACTTGCCTCTATTAACTCCTTTATCTATCACTCTTTCCATCTCTATCTTCTCATCTCTCCCTCTCCCTCTCCCTCTCTCTCTTATTCACTCCATCTCTCCTTTCTCTCTATATATCCCTCCCTTTAGGTCTCTCTCTCTATATCACTTCCTCTCTCTCTCTCCATTTCTCCTACTTTATATATCTATCTCTTTATCTCCCTCTCAATCATCTTTCTATCTCTTTCTATCTCTTTCTATCTATATCTTTATCTACATTTATCTCCCTATATCTTTATATATCTCTCTATCTCTTCCCATATCCCTCTCTATCTCTCTATATCACCCTCTATCTATATCTTTCCCTCTCTCCATCTTCCTCTCCCTCTCTCCTCCCTTTTTTTCTCTCTCCCTCTCTATATATCTCCCTCCCTCTATCTATTTGTCTCTTTATCTCTCTCCCTCTCCCCCTCTCTCTATATCTCTTTATATCTCTATCTCTCTATCAATCTATCTCAACATCTATATATATATATATATATATATATATATATATATATATATATATCTCTATCTTTATCTCTCCCTCTACCTCTCTCTTTCTCTCTATCTATTCCTCCCCCTCTTCCTCTCTTCCTTTAAATCTTCATCTCTACCACTATCTTTCTCTCTCCCCCTCTATCTCTAGACATGTCTCCCTCTCTATACATCTAGATCTCTCCCCCTCTCTCTCCCCCTCTCCCTCTCCCTCTTCCTAGACCTCTATATCTATATCTCTTTGTCTCTATATCTCTCCATATTTCTTCTTTCATCCCTCCCTCTATCTCTATCTAGTTATCTCTTCATCTCTCTCTACCCCTATATCGCTCCCTCTCTCTATCTCTCTATATATCACTTCTTGTCTCTATCTTTATCTTTCTTTCTCTCCCTCTCTATATATTTATATCTTCCGTCTATATCTATCCCTCTCTCCTCTCTCTTTATCTCTCCCTCTCCTCTCCATCTCCATCTCTATCTCTATCGTCATCTCTTTCTCTATCTTCCTCTCTATCACTATCCCCTATCTCTATCTCTTTACCCCTCTCTCTCTCGCTTTCGCTATTGTAAACATAACATGAGTTTGTTGGTAATGGAGTCTAATTATCCTCCTAATTCAAAAATAATGTTTCAATTGTGTTTGGATCCCTATAAATCGATGCATAATTGATTTGAAGCTAATCCCTTTTCAATTGAAATCTTTGTTGCACAAACAACATATGTAAAAAAATATATCAATTTTTTTCCTAACATTCCACACCTCTTCTACGTACCCATTGCACACCAAGGTGCAATTGCTAGTGAGATAAGCCATCCAGTTTTGCAATCTACTGTACTATGGCTTACTACAGCAGAAAAGCAGTTGACAGAAAGGAGTTAAAACTCAAACAACACAACACATTTGCAATTCTTGCCCGTTGTAGTCTAGTTGGTTAGGATACTCGGCTCTCACCCGAGAGACCCGGGTTCAAGTCCCGGCAACGGAAAAACGTTTTGCCGTCCAATTCAAAATATCAGACCAGTGATGGCGCGCTTGCAAGGAGCCAAACCCAGATCTATCGTTTGAAACGCACCTGTTTTCGTTTACTTTAACAGTCTTATTTGATTCGCAGACATTCTGTTACGGGAACGAATGTTGCTCTTTAATGAATCATCAAGAGAGAGTATGAGATGCAAATGCTTTCATCTAATTCTTAATGGCAGCAGAGAATAGAATAGTAAATGTTTATCCGAATTTGAGATATCGCCTAGATTCAATTAACACTTTGTACAAAAAAGAGCAAAGTGCCCCAGTATTTGACGCGTATAATGGCCATGTTAGCTCTCACAAGCATCCAAGATATGCACAGAGCGTCTTCAACAGGGTAAACTGCACTTCTATGACGTGTATTTAGCACATATTGTTAACATGCAACAGAGAACAGAATAGTAAATGTTTATTTGGAATTTCAAAAATCCAGTAGCTAAATGGATCCGTTGTCTGGGTGGTGTAGTTGGTTATCACGTTAGTCTCACACACTAAAGGTCCCCAGTTCGGAGCTGGGCTCAGATAACACTGTAATACTTTTTTACTTTTACCAAAAAAATCGTCGTTAACGGTGCTCTGTTCTAATCAAACCTACCCTCAGACATTATGGCAGTTGTTTCCTTTCACGGAGTAACTCATCACATAACAAGATGTTATAATCTTATTCATCGTTTAAATTTTCATCAGCACCAGCAGAGTGGTGCAACGTTGACCCACAGGTCCTAGGATCGAAACTTGGCTCTCATATAGAGTTGAATATCGGTTGAGGTTTCCGGCGTTTGATATAGTTCCCAGTAGCAAACTGGGCCTGTAGGTTCCATTGGCTTCTACATAACATAAGTATCAGAGTTGTCATTTCGATCTTATATCTATCATTTTTAGTTGAAAAACTAATGTTTGTCGTTATGGGTAGTGGTACAGTTGGCAAGCTGGTAGGTCTCGCAGCTGAGTTCAATAATCTTAGTGATAGGGGAGAAGATCGAGTAGTTGTGCATTTTAACTTCACGCTTCTCAAAATCTTACATGGAAATTCTAAATCATTCCCATATATTTTACAGCAGCTTATTTGTCAAGTCCTCTGCTTATAACTTTCGTTTCAGGACCACATCATCAAATATGATGCCACATCAGCATGCTTTTTGTCAAGGTGTCCAGAAAGGCCCAAAAAAAAGTGAGACCAATACTTCTCCATTCACATCATGGGTAGTTGAGCGCTGATGTGGCATCACATGATTGGTTGCTTTTTAGATCAAAGGAATACATTTTGTTTAATTATGGGTAGTCAAGTCACAACTATTGGACATAATATAAACAACTACTATCACAACTATTGGACATTATATAAACAACTACTATCACAACTATTGAAACATGCTCGACTATTGGGTCCTCTCCCCTATGATCCCCCTCCTTCGTTGTTAAACTTGTCATAAAACAATTTGTTTGTGTTCTACATCGCAATCAATGAATGAGGAATATGTTTAATTCAATAAGATGCATATAAGACTCAACATAAACTAATTTACATTAATTATTTATAGTTTTATAATTTAATTGTTTGAGATTAAAATTGGATTTTCTTTGTTTATGTTATGTTTTAAATTTTGTATCGAACGTAAATTTTTTAAGGGTTATCTATCATTTTGGATTAATTCTATAAGCATAGATCTATTTTTGAGTTAGAAATGTGATCTTATAATTTATGTACTTTTGTTCATTGCTCATCAAATTCACTAATATCTTCTTTTTCATAAAGATTGGTAGTATTTAAGAAGACCTTTAGAGGGCTATCAAATTGCTAAAGGACACATTCTCCTAGCTCAACCCTTGGAAAAAGGTTGGCTTTATAGTTGTGCTAAGGATTAGTAGGCAATAAGCAAGCATACAAATGTCATAGATGATAATGTCGAAGTAAATAGTGCTCTTCCAAATGCACCAAATCAAAGTTGTCTTCTAATAAATATTTCTTGAATGTGAGTGATGTAGGATGAGAGAAGATTATAAATGAATGCAATTGAATTAATCATGCAAGTATGTTTTTACTTGGCTTATAACAGCTAGTGAAATGGGTGTAAACTGACCAATTTTGAATTTGAATTTTGGAATGTTGGGGCTTAAATCCATAGATGTGAGATAAATCCAACGATTCCCACACATTTAGGATTGACCCAAGATAAAGGAATTATGATTTCCATGTAGTGAATAAGTGTATATAATCATGGAGGATGCAATAAATTTCAAGTACATGCGAAGATGTGTATAAATTGATAAATTATGGCTGAGTATATAGGGATGTGTTTAAATAGGGGTAGATGAAGGCTAGGGGAATAAGCTCAACTTTGCAAAAGTTTGCACCATTTTTTGATATGTAATTGCACTAAGACATTCTCTCAAAATTGATGCAAAAATAAATAGGAATTGGTTGGTATGTAAATTTCACCATTACATTTTGACTCCCAATTTGAGGTGCATATGAATCTTCTAATGATCAAGTATCTCAAATTTTGTAGTACTCACAAACATGCATGTGACTTAAATATTTAGGCATAGAAGGATATTCAAGTCCATATAAAATAATGGACTGCACAAGATATGATATTATGTCTTTGTCCTTTGACATGCATGCTCCATTGGAACTTACAAATTATTAAAAAAATATGCAATGAGTAGCTTATGTTATGCAAATAACAATAATCTCAAATACAAGTTAAATTTTACTATCAAAAATCATGAAAAAGAGAGCAAAGAGTAGGATTGGAAAAAATTTACCCATATGGAAAGTGATATGATGTGATGTTGTGTGGTATAGTGAACTATGTCATGCTATGTGATAAAGTTTCATTTAATCATAATAATTGATCTTTGTTTAGGTACATATAACTATTTACAATCTCAAGATAAGAGTGTTAGGAATAGAATATGCCCCTTGTAATTGATTGCATCCATAAGATGCACGAAATTAGAGGAGGACAAATAGTACATAAAATGTAATTGTAATCTTCTCATGTAAGCATGTAACTCATGTAAAGTGTGGATGGGAAATAGATAATTTAATTAAATCTAAGATGATAAATTCCCCATTTTTATTATCTATCCTAATATTCCACTAAAAATCTAACATAAAAGAGTGTATCTAATTAAATCAAACATGTATAACTAGATTATTCCATGAATTGATGATACTTGTCCTTTAAATAAATTTCTTACTATGTTATACTTATATTAGTAATCCTACTCTAAATAGAACTAAATTGGGATATGGATTTACACAAATAGGAAATTGATTTACATTAAATGGGTGTTAATGTTTAGGGGAATTAGACAAGTATAAAAATTAGAAATGAAACCTATGTAAGTTGATTGAAATGAAGGAACAAAAGGATGTTGAAGAGAGAGTGAAGATATCTATTAGAAACTATAAGGAAGACACTAGTCTCAGGATGGTAGTGCACCTATGACGAGGTTAGCATGATCATACATGTGTCTTGCATAGAGAAAAAATGAGCATTATAAGTGGAAAAAACATAAACTTGCTAAAAAATAACAAATTACAAGAACATTAAATCATAAATAAATTAGTGAAAAGAAAGGAAAGAAAAAGGGATGGAGACTAGATCATTTGGTTTCTTGTTGAAGATGCCTATTGAAGTAATGAGTGGTAAGAACACTAGTGAATTAGAAAAATTGTTAAAAGTACTTGGTAATAACACTCTTTGATTGGATGTGAAGCTAATGATTGACTAAGTGTGGCTTAAAATATGTTATTAAGGAAGACACTAAAACAAGTACAAATCATAATGTAGAAATTGTATAGGGTGTACAATTTCTAGCATTATATTTTGTCGCCACTTTAAAAGGCTTATATAATTGTTTTAAAAGCTATGCTAAAATATCAAAATAGAAATTGTTATTATGAGGTAACCTGTATAAATTATGTAAATTCTTTAGGATGTATAAAAATGATACACTACTTTTGTATCTACTCGATAGCTTATATTCTTGGGTCGGAATCTACAAAACAAATATGTTAGGAAAGGTGTTTCCTACAAAAAAATGTGTTAGTGCATCATACATGTACACATACATTCATACAAACAAATGTGTTAATTTTTTCATCCTTTTTCACATATGAATTGCTAAAGAAAATATTTGATGAAGGTATAAATATAGAGATGTAATCAATGATTGTGTTGATGAAGAAAGAATATGTGGGATGAAGAAGAGGAGACAAGAAGAGGAAAAGGATGTAAAACAAATATGTTAGGAAAGAGTTTTCCTACAAACAAATGTGTTAGTGCATCATACATACACATGTATACATGCATGCACACATACAAACAAATGTGTTAGTTTTTCATCTTTTTCACATATGTTTCTAAAGAAAACATTTGATGAAGGTATAAATATAGAGAGATGTAATCAATGATTATGTTGGTGAAGAAAGAAGATGTGGGGTGAAGAAGAGGAGACAAGAAGTGGAAAAGGATGTACTAGAGAGAAACAATGATAAGTACCCTTAAATTATCCACAATAAGGAAAAGGGATGTTTCCATGAAAGAATCATGCACATAAATTTGTGCCCATAAAATGAAATGAAGGAGGGGTCAATGCCATATAAAAAGAAGCAATAGCAAGATATAAGGCACATAAATAGGTTTTTACATGTCGAGTTTAAATTTTTTTATGATGTGGAAAATTTATAATGACACATGTCATCATTCCTAGATGAAAAGACTAAAAACACAAAGGAAGAAGGAGTGTAATAAAATAAATGGATAAAAAATATCATATTATACCTTATAGCATATCATTTCTATTTGTGCAGTTTTACCATGCTTATGGAGCTATCTCTTTTGAGTAGAGGCATCTTTCTCTTCCCAGTATTTTTTATATGGTATCATTGCTTATCTCATTTACATTAAGAGGCATCAAATCTTCCCCCCCATGACCTCTTGATTAAATTCTTAGATCTATGATATCATTAGGAACCTATTGGCTTACCTCTACCATTATGTGTTCATACCCTTATTCACCACATTGGAAGCACATGCCCATCATAGTACCTTATGCACATATATAGGTGTTTTCGAATATTGAGGTCCACATCATTAGATTTTGTATTTCCCAAGTTGGAGGTACATTTGCACCTTGACATTCATCTCTAGCCCATCCAATTCCCATGCCTCATCTTCTTACATATTTTACTTTCTTATTACATCATGCATTTATTTAAAAAATTACTTTACATGAGTTAAATTCTCACATGCTTAGATTATGATTATATTTCATATACTAATTTTTCCCTCTCCTCTAATTTTTTACATCTTATGGATGCAACCAATTGTAAGGGCGTATCATATCCCTAACACTTGTATCTTGATACTATAGATACTAATAGCCTGTTTTTACACAAAGATTCATCATTATGATCAAATGGAGCTTTATCACATAGTGTGTCATTGCTCAATATGTTGGACACAAAGCTAAGTTGTATCACTTTCTATGCAAGTAAAAAAGTCAACCCTACCCTCTTCTCTCAATATAACAAATATTTTACATAAAGATGAATGTCATTGTGATCAAATGGAGCTTTATCACATAGTGTGACATTTCTCAATATGTTAGACACAACACAACATTGTATCACTTTCTATGCAAGCAAAAAAAATCAACCCTATCCTCTCCTCTCTTTTTCATGGTCATTGATAGTTTAGCTTGTATTTGTGATTATTTTTACTTGTGTGACATAAGTTAATCATAAATTTTCCCTCTATTTTCATGTTCCAATGGAGTCTGCATGCCAAAGGACAAGCACACATGATGGCATATATTGAGATCCATTACTTTATATGGACTCAAATATCCTTTTCAATTTGAATATTTGCTTAATGTGCATGTTTCTAAGCTACATATTTTGAGATACTTAATCATTCTAGGATTCGCAATGCATCTCAAAGTGAGTAGAAAAATATAACGGTGAAATTTGTACATACCATGCCAATTCCCATTTATTTCTGGCCCATTTTCAAAGACTATTGTAATGCAATTATATATCAACAAATGGTACAATCTTGTGTGAATCTGGCTTCATTCTCCTAGTCTTCACCAACCCCTATTAAAACACATTCCCACATATTTAACCACACATTATTCATCTATGCACATCTTCCCATGCACCTAACACATATGCACCCTCCATAGTTAGACATTCATTCCTTGCATAGATCATCAATTAGAGCAAGCTTTTGGATTAAACTGGGTATGCTTTTCAATTGAGATTTCGAATCACACTCAATGATCCATCATCAAGAAGAGGAAAGTGTGAAATTGGAGTGCAGATAAGGCCTTATAAGGGGGAAGAGATAAGGGAGGGATAAATAAACAATTAAAAATAAAAATAAAATAAAATAAATTAGAATATGAAGAAATATGATCTGAAATGTCGATTGAAAAGCATGCACAGCTTAATCCAAAAGCTTGTTCTAATTAACTTCATGGATTGTGGAAAACTCATACCACCTAGATCATCAATGTTCAAAAATTGGTTGACTCTTACCCATCTCACTAGTTATAAACCAAATATATATGTTCTTGTATTCAAAGACATTCCATAGCATTCATTTATCTTCTCTCATCTTAGATAACTCACGTTCATAAGAATAAAGTATTTATAAGAATAATGCTTCAATTTGGTGCATTGAACAAGAACAATGTCTACTTCAGCATCATTGTCTAAGACATCTTCACACTTATTTTTTGCCTATCAATCCTTCACACAACTGTAAAACTAACATTTTTAAGAACTGACTTAAAAGAATATATCTTAGTAATCTGGCAACCCTCTAAAAATCTACCTAAATACCACAAATCTTAATAACAAAGTAGACATTACTAAATTCAGTGAACCAAAAAACACACCCATAAATTATACAATCAGATCTATACTAGATCCACATATGTAAAATTGATTAGCTGATGATCTTCAATATCTAGAAATAAGATTAAATGACATCTATTGAGGTTATAATGTGGAAACAGGGAGAATACATCACAGAAAGACAATTGAAGCTACAACGCCCCTTCTCCTCCTTCCAAAACTAGTCGCTTGATTGCCTCAGCGTACTCCTAAGAAAATGGAAGCTACAGCTCCCCACTCTGCTACTGGCAAAATCAAATGACGGATGCCACAGCTGATTTCAACCAGCTATCAGAGCCAGGTTTCGATCCTGGGACCTGTGGGTTATGGGCCCACCACGCTTCCGCTGCGCCACTCTGATGAACAGTTGAAATCTTACATTACAAAATTTGTCCTATATAAGATCTCATACAATGAGTGGCTTTAGAGAATTAAAGAGTTGCCACAATGTCTGAGTGCAGGTTCCAACTGGATAGGCCACCGTCACAATGTCTATCCAATATGAACAAGACCAACCTGAAAATATAATCAACGGCTTACATTTATCAATAAACCTTGTCAACGATTGAACTGATAGGGCCATTTATTTATCCCGCCAGTCTCTATACTGTTTTTAATTTGCAACTTGCAGTTAGGCGGCTATGACAACAACTTCATCTTTATTATTAAAGGTACATGCTCAGAATTCACGTGGTTTTAACTGGATGCTTGGTTTGCTTTGCATCTTCTTATCCTGTCATTGTTGAAGTGAAAAGAAAGAGCAATTTGATGAAACGATCCCAACTGACTACAGCAATCAACGCTGTACAGGGCTGGAGAAGGGATGCAAGGCGATCGCTCTGATCTAATCCTTTGAAATTTTAGTGCCTGCCAACTAATTTGGTAGTGTCCTTGCAATAAAATTTCCGGTATTCTCAAACTTCACTTCTGCTCAAACCCAATAACCTCCCTCGCATCTGCCACAAGATCGGCAAAGAGAAGATGGTTTAATTTTCTAAACTTGGTCTGCTCCACACCCATGCACGCCATCACACTATCCTCTGCGTTTACATTTCTATAAACTTCGCTTTAGCCATGTAACAACTGCAACGGTTGAGAGGAACCACCAATTGCTATACATTTCTTTCATTGGAAAGAGGGACCACCATGTGCATAAAAGGTTGTAAAAAGGTAGTAGGCAAGGCACACTCTTGAAATTCAATAGAGAAGCCTTGCATTGAATCTCAAAGTAAAATTTCTCAAGTCAGAAAAGAGACAATAATCAACACGAATGAGAGGAATTCTCAATAGCTAAGCTCCAAGGTAGAGATGCTAGAGTCATTAAATCTTCCTTCCAATGGCGGGCTTCATTCCTTTTCTTCTTGGCTTAATACGTAGCCAAACTCATTTCCAATGACTTCAATAGTCTTTTCTCACCATTCCCACGCTTCTATTTTCCATCTATTTTAAACTTGGCATGTTTAATCTTGGCGGACTTCCTTCATGTCTTAACCGCGGTCTCTCGGTCTCTTTTTACCACTGTGCCCCTTAATGATCAATTTCCTTCAAGGCACGACAAGTAGGAATTTCTTTGTTTCTTTCTAGTTCCTCCTTCCTTTCCACCGCAACCTTATTTCCCTTCCACCGGCGCCCTGCTTGCCTTCACTTCTAGGCGTTGCTCTTTACATTAACACGGCCCCTAAACCACCTTATATCCTTCTTGCTGTCGCGTTTTGTTCACCCAAAAAATTAAATCTTTTCCTACTTATTAGCCATTGAGTTGTTCCTTCACCTCTATCTCTATCTCCTTACCCCCCTCTCTCTCTTCTTCCCTTTATCTCTCCCTCTTTCTATTTTTATCTCTCTCCCTCTCTATCCCTCCCTTCTTATTGTAGACATAACATGAGTCTCTCGATAATGGAGCCTAATTATATCCCCCATTCAGAAGTTTTATTTCATTCATATTTGAATCCTTGTATGTGGATGTATAGTTGATTTGAAGCTATAACTTCTCCATTGAGACCTTTGTTGTGTAAACATCATTTGTTGAATAGTCAACCAATTGACCAAAATTAGTAATTAGTAAATGTATGCATAAAAATGGCCCAAAATTTATCCTAATTGACCTTCCACACTTCTTCGACGTATCCATTGTACACTAACGTGCAATTGCTAGTTTGATTTTTTAATTATAGTTCAAGTCAACTACCTATTGTCCTCCATTTTCCCGTTGTAAACCAGACCAGTAAACTGGATAAGCAATTACTAGAAAATAAATAAAGACCATTTGTATCTAGGTTAAGGAGCATAATCTTCTTTATTGTATGTTATACATGTTACATATAAGAAGTTTTAGAAAGTAAGTTTGTTAGTCAACTCTTTCAATGGATTCAAATTTATAAATATTTTGTTCTACCGTTTACTTACTAATTTCTTATATTTACAATTTAGATAACATGAAAGAGCTCTTACAATTAATGGAGAGATTGGTTTTCACCACATTTTGTCTTTCACTTTTGAATGATGAGTATTACATCGACATTAAACACCATCAATAGTCCATGCCCTCTGAAATGTTTTCTCCTATCTTATATATGAGACCCTAGTAGCAACTCTATATCATTTACATTTAGTTTTAGGATTTTTCTTTATAATTTAAATTACATAACTTACATACACACCCACATAGCTTAGCATTTCCATGTTGAATGATTTAGCATCATCACATTTTTTTTAGTGTGAACAAAGGTATTATCAAAGTAGCTAGCTTTTAGCCTACTTAGTAGAGTTCTATTCACATTGCATTTAAGCTCACTTAGAGGTTATCTAGACTTTTGCCTTACCAAATATCTCAATACTTGTTCGTAGAGTCCTATACTTATTTCATACTTGAAAAGGTAGCCAGAGTTTGACTCCTACATTTTACAATATATCACATCATTATGATATTTCCTCATTTCGCATACATTCAGTTTTAGATTGTTTTGAAATTGCAAGCAAATCTTCGCTCCAACATGGTAACAAATCAAGCTTGCAACTTTGATCCCTTTCTCTTGAATTTGTGAGGTTTGTAGATATTAAGTATCAAATGGTGTATTTTAGAAAAAAATTGGTGTCAGGATTGCACTTAGAAGGGTCAAGAGATGACTTTTGATATACAACATGGGTGCTCCAAGAAAAAATGAGTTTTTGGAGGTCCATCTATGGACGGTCGTACAAAATTTGTAATGATCCATATGATCATACAATCACAATGCCTGCAATTGGCTTGAAAATATCAAGGTAGTTTGCACCTTCTCTCTTGGGAATGACAGCTAGAAATGTAGAATTCATGGCTTTCAACATTGTTTACTATGTTGTGACTTCTACATAACCTCTAGAATATCCCACTTGATAATCTCCTAAAATTCCTAAAAAAAATCATCCGGGAACCCATCCAAACTAGGGGCCTTACCTTTTTTCATATTGAAAACAATCTCCTCCAACTCATCTAGTGAAATAGGTTAATTGGCACAACATTTGCTTCAAGGGGAACATAGAGGGAACACAAGCCAAAACTTGGTTCACATCCCCCAAATCCTCAAGAGAGTCCTTTGTGAATAAGGAAGAGAAATATTAAGTAGCTTCCTAAGAGATATCCCGGAAAGAGGATAACTAAACACCTTGGGAGGAAACAATTGAAGAAATTAAATTTCCATGCCCCTTGGCTTTGACAAAGTTATAGAAGAAGGTTGTATTCATATTCTCCCACTTGAAGCCAATCTATTCTTGATTTTTATTTCCAAAACAATTCCTCCCGCAGTTCCCATTCAAATAACATCTTCAAAGCAGTTGCTTCATCTTTGAGGGATTCTTACAAGTAGTCCCATAATCTCTATTTTGTCTAGAGATTGAATTCAAACGATTATGTGTTGTTGATTTCTCCTTAAAGATTCCCAAAACATTCCATATTCCACTTCTTTAACTGAAATTTCACAAATTGAAGCCTCTTGACAAAGGCATACATTATTGTCCAGAGTGATGGAAAACCTCTAAACCACCATTCTTTCATAAGGTCCTACATAGAAGGCTCACGCAACCACATTAGCTAGAATTTAAAAGAGGGATTTTTAGCACTATCCCTCCCATGTGCTGAAAATTTTATAAGCCGGTGATCAAAACCCCTCCAATCAAGAATTTTTGAACTAGAGATCCATTGATTGCCAATCCAAAAACTAGAAACCAAGAACTTGTCTAGCCGCTTAAAGATAGAATTATCCCCACATCTCTTATTACTCCATGTGAACATACCATTGAGATGCTTTGTATCAATCAAGTTCAATAAAGCTATATTTTTTTTTTCACATATGAATTTCTAAAGAAAATATTTGATGAAAGTATAAATAGAGGGAGATGTAATCAATGATTATGTTGATGAAGAAAGAAGATGTGGGATGAAGAAGAGGAGACAAGAAGTAGAAAAGGATTTACTAGAGAGAAACAATGATAAGTACCCTTAAATTATCCCCAATAAGGAAAAGGGATGTTTCCATGAAAGAATCGTGCACATAAAGTTGTGCCCATAAAAATAAATGAAGAAGGAGGGATCAATTCCATATAAAAAGAAGCAATAGCAAGATATAAGGCACATAAATAGTTTTTCCATGTTTAGTTTAAATTTTTTATATCATGTGGAAAATTTATAGTGACACACATGTCATCATTCCCTAGATGAAAAAACTAAAAACACAAAGGAAGGAGTATGATAAAATAAATGGATAAAACATATCATATTATACCTTATAGCATATCATTTCTACTTGTGCAGTTCTACTAGATGCTTATATGGAGCTATCTCTTTTGAGTAGAGGCATCTTTCTCTTCCCACTATTTTTCCTATGTCATCATTGCTTATCTCATTTACATTGAGAGGCATCAAATCTTTCCCCCCATGACCTCTTGATTACATTCTTAGATCTATGATATCATTAGGAACTTGTTGCCCTACCTCTACCATTATGTGTTCATACTCTTGGATGCCACATTGGAAGCACATGCCCATCATAGTGCCTTATGCACATATATAGGTGTTTTTGAATATTGAGGTCCACATCATTAGATTTCATATTTCTCATGTTGGGGGTACATTTGTACCTTGACATTCATCTCTAGCCCATCCAATTCTCATGCATCATCTTCTTATATATTTTTCTTGCTTATCACATCATGCATTTATTTAAAAAATTACTTTACATGAGTTCAATTCTCACATGCTTAGATTATGATTATATTTCATATACTAATTTTTCCCTCTCCTCTAATTCCTTGCATCTTATGGATGCAACCAATTGTAAGGGCATATCCTATCCCTAACACTCATTTCTTGATACTATATATACTTATAAGTGTTTACACAAAGATTCACCATTGTGATCAAATGGAGCTTTATCACATAGTGTGGCATTGCTAAATATGTTGGACATAAAGCTAAGTTGTATCACTTTCTATGCAAGCAAAAAAAATCAACCTTACCCTCTCCTCTCAATATAACAAACATTTTACATAAAGATGAATGTCATTGTGATCAAATGGAGCTTTATCACATAGTGTGGCATTGCTCAATATATGTTAGACACAACACTACATTGTATCACTTTCCATGCAAGCAAAGAAAATCAACCCTACCCTCTCCTCTCTTTTTCATGGTCATTGTTACTTTTGTGACATAAGTTAATCGTACATTTTCCCTCTATTTTTCAAGTTCCAATCGAGTCTACATACCAAAGGAAAAATGCACATGATGACATCTATTGAGATCCATTACTTTATATGGACTCAAATATCCTTTTAAGTTTGAATATTTGCTTAACATGCATGTTTGTAAGCTACATACTTTGAGATACTTAATCATTCTAGGATTCACAATATACCTCAAAGTGAGTACAAAAATGTAATGGTGAAATTTGTATGTACCATGCCAATTCCCATTTAGTATTCTGCCCATTTTCAAAGACTATTGTAATGCAATTACATATCAACAAGTGGTGCAATCTTGTGTGAATTTGGCTTCATTCTCCTAGCCTTCACCAACCCAAGTATTAAAACACATTCCCACATATTTAACCACACATTATTCATTTATGCACATCTTCACATGCACCTAACATATATGCACCCTCCACAGTTAGACATTCATTCCTTGCATAGATCATCAATTAGAGCAAGCTTTTGGATTAAACTACATATGCTTTTCAATCAACATTTTAGATCACATTCAATGATCCATCATCAAGAAGAGGAAAGTGTGAAATTGGAGTGCAGATAAGGCCTTATAAGTGGGGAGAGATAAGGGAGAGGGATTAATAAACAATTAAAAATTAAAATAAAATAGATTATGAAGAAATATGATCCAAAATATCAATTGAAAAGCATGCAGAGCTTAATCCAAAAGCTTGTTCTAATTAACTTCATGGATTGTGGAAAACTCATACCACCTAGATCATCAATGTTCAAAAATTGGTTGACTCTTACCTATCTCACTAGTTGTTATGAGCCAAATATATATGTTCTTGTATTCGAAGGCATTCAATTGCATTCATTTATCTTCTCTCATCTTAGATAACTCACGTTCATAAGAATAATACTTCAATTTGGTGCATTAAACAAGCACAATGTTTACTTCAGCATCACTGTCTAAGACATCTTCACACTTATTTTTTGCCTATCAATCTTTCGCACAACTGTAAAACTAACATTTTTAAGAGCTGATTAAAAGAATATATCTTAGTGATCTGACAACCCTCTAAAGTTCTACCTAAATACCACAAATCTTAATAACAAAGTAGACATCACTAAATTCAGTGAACCAAAAAAAACACCCATAAATTATACAATCAGATCTATGGTTCACATATTAGATCCACATATGTAAAATTGATCCAAAACCACGAACTTAACTCAAAAATGATAACAAATAGAAAATATCTAATTTTAATCTCTATGATGAGATATACGTGATAGCCCCTGAGTAGCTGTTGATGTTCAATAAGATTAAATGACATCCATTGAGGTTATAATGTGGAAACACGGAGAATACATCACAGAAAAACAATTGAAGCTACACGCCCCTTCTCCTCCTCCAAAACCTTGTCGCTTGATTGCCTCAGCGTACTCCTAAGACCTAAGAGAATGGAAATTACAGCTTCCCACTCTGCTACTGGCAAAATCAAATGATGGAAGCCACAGCTGATATCAACCACATATCAGAGCCAGGTTTCGATCCTGGGACCTGTGGGTTATGGGCCCACCACGCTTCCGCTGCGCCACTCTGATGGACAGTTGATACCGTACTTCATAGAATTCATCCTATAAAATATCATACAATGAGTGGCTTTACAATTAAAGAGTTGCCATAATGTCTGAGTGCAGGTTCCAACTGTATAGGCCACCGTCATAATGTCTTACCCTGGGACGATTTACTAAGTGAAAAATGTACTAATCTGACTGAGCCCAGCTTCGAATTGGGAACAGTTAGTGTGGGAAACTAACATGAGAACACCTTACACCACCCACATGGTACTATTATGGTTTGAATAATATATATTTTATCTAAATATTTGCTATTAAGTTTCTGATATTGGGAAAATAAAACAAATCACATGTATAAAGGGGTTCATAAGACACAATACTTGTTGAAGGTTTTGCAAATGGAGTTGCAACCTAAGTGGGCTTAACTTTGGAGAAAACTCTATGGTTAAGCACGCTTGAGCTAGAGCAATACTGGGATGGGTGACCTCCGAGAACGGCCAGTGCTTCACCTTGTGAGCATCATCTAGATGCAATGAGTGCTAAGTGAATCATTCATTATCAAAAAAGATAGATTCTTGTGATCCACTACTTATGAAACATGATCAATGAATTTGACTCGAAAACTATACACTTAAATTCTGATAGCAATATCATAATAAAAATCTCATGTTCAACCTCCTACTTTGTCTCTTTATAATTGAATTATTGAAGTGATGTTCCCATCAAACTCTAGGTATTCATCATAAAATTTATCACGTTTTCCGTACGCGTTTGTAGTCCAACGGTTAGGATAATTGCCTTCCAAGCAATAGACCCGGGTTCGACTCCCGGCAGACGCATAAGCGATATTATGTATTTTGTGGAATGTATATGAAAATTTATCTGCAACATAAAATGTATACTGTTTTGCAGGTTGAAGATTTTTCGAACCCGGGTCTCTCAGGTGAGTGTCGAGTATCCTAACGAACTAGACTATAAGAGAGCACGTTTTAAATGGCCTTTTGTTTCGTTTAATTTTTAAATTTAGTTTTTGTCAACTCCCTGTTGTCCTCCATTTACCCGCTGTAAACCACAGTCCGGTTACACAACAAATACTAGAAAATAAATAAAGACCATTTGTGTTTGGGATAAGGAGTATAATCTTCTTTATTATGTGCTATACATTTTACATATAAGAAGTTTTAGAAAGTAAGTTTGTTAGTGAAATTTTTGAATGGATTCAAATTTATAAATATTTGGTTCTATGATTTACTTACTAATTTCTTATATTTACAATTTAGATAATATGAAAGAGCTCTTGCAATTAATGGAGAGATTTGTCTTCACTATATTTTGTCTTTCATCTTTTAATGATGAACATTACATCGATATTAAACATCATTAATAGTTCATGCCTTTTGAAATGCTTTTTCCTAACTTATATATGAGACCCTGCTAGCAGCTCTATTTCATTTACATTTAGTTTTAGATTTTTTCTTTCTAATTTAAACTACGTAATTTACATACATACTCACATAGCTTAGCATTTTAATGTTGAATGATTTAGCATCATCACATTTTTGTTAGTGTGAACAAAGGTATTATCAAAGTAGTTAGCTTTTATACTACTTAGTGGAGTTCTATTCACATTACATTTAAGTTCACTTAGAGGTTTTCTAGACTTTTGCCTCACTAAGTGTCTCAATGCTTGTTCATAGAGTCCTAGACTTATTTCATACTTGAAAGGGTAGTCAAAGTTTGACTCCTATATTTTCACCTCTTCATCTTTACCTTTATAAGCAAGGCTCTTTAGTAGATTTTACAATATATCACATCATTATGATATTTTCTCATTTTGCATACATTCATTTGTAGATTGTTTTGAACTTTTTCAGTTTGCAAGCAAATTTTGGCCGTTGCAACATGGTAACAAAGCAAGCTTGCAACTCCAATCCCTTTCTTTCTTGAATTTGTGAGGTTTGTGGACATTAAGTTTCAAATGGTGTATTTTAGAATAAAATTGGTGTCACAATTGCACTTAGAAGGGTTGAGAGATGACTTTTCATATATCACATGCGTGTTTTAAGAAAAAATGAGTTTTTGGAGGCCCATCTATGGAGGGTCATACAAAATTTGTAATGATCCATATGACCATACAATCACAATGCCTACAATTGGCCTGAAAATATCAAGGTAGTTTGCACCTTCTCTTTTGGGAATGAGAGCTATAAATGAAGAATTCATGGCTTTCAACATTTGTTTACTATGTTGTGGCTTCTACATAACCTCTAGAAGATCCCACTTGATAATCTCCTAAAATTCCTAAAAAAATTCAGTCGAGAACCCATCCAGACCAATGGCCTTACCTTTTTTCATATTGAAAACAATCTCCTCCAACTTATCTAGTGAAATAGGTTGATTGGCACAACATTCGCTTCAAGGGGAACAATAGAGGGAACACAAGCCAAAATTTGGTTCACATCCCCCAAATCCTCAAGAGAGTCCTTTGTGAATAAGGAAGAGAAATATCGAGTAGCTTCCTAAGAGATATCTTGGAAAGAGGATACCTAAACACCTTGGGAGGAAACAATTGAAGAAATTAAATTTCCATGTCCCTTGGCTTTGACAGAGTTATAGAAGAAGGTTGTATTCATATCTCCCACTTGAAGCTAGTCTATTCTTGATTTTTATTTCCAAAACAATTCCTCCCGCAATTCCCATTCAGATAACACCTTCAAAGCATCTACTTCATCTTTGAGGGATTCTTGGGTAGTCCCATAATCTCTATTCTATCTAGAGATTGAATTCAAACGATTATGTGTTGTTAATTTCTCCTTAAAGATTCCCAAAACATTCCATATATTCCACTTCTTTAACTGAATTTTCACAAATTGAAGCCTCTTGACAAAGGCATACATTATTGTCCAATGTGAAGGAAAACCTCTAAACTGCCATTCTTTCATAAGGTCCTACAAAGAAGGCTCATGCAACCACATTAGCTAGAATTTGAAAGAGGGATTCTTAGCACTATCCCTCCCATGTACTGAAAAATTGTATAGGTCAGTGATCAAAACCCCTCCAATCAAGAATTTTTTAACTAGAGATCCATTGATTGCCAATCTAGAAACTAGAAACCAAGAACTTGTCCAACCTCTTAGAGATAGAATTATCCCCACATCTCCTATTACTCCATGTGAACATACCATTGAGAAGATTTATATCAATCAAGTTCAACAAAGCTATATTATCTCTAAATATTGATGAGGAAGACCCCAAACGATCCAACCTGTACCTCTCTTTTCATCAAGACTGAGAATAGCATTATAGTCTCTTGCCACAACACAAGGAACCAAAGGAGCAAGGGGTCGTACATACCTTAAATGATCACACAGGTGAAGTTTACCAACCAAATCAGTTAGAGCGTAGACATTAGAGAACAACACGATTTCACTTAAATCAAAACTTGAAGCAACTATGGACAAGGAGCGCCTACCCTAAATCCACCGAAGAGGGGAAATATTTTTCCTACCCCAAAGGAATGCAATCTCACCAACACTATCTTGTACCCAATGCATTGACACTGACCTTTGCACCAAAGCTTGTCGAGGTGAGCTTGACCATACCCTCCACTGACAACTTAGTTTTATGAATGAATAAAACATCGAGGGAATGAGCCTTGATCATTTCTCGAACATATTTTATCTCAGGGGGATGTTGTTCAATCCCCTCACATTCCAAAAGAGAACAATCATTTTGGAAGGTTAGAAAAATGAGAGTCGGTAGTCTTAACCGACCCTGACTCTACAAAATTCTCCCTCATTGCTTTAATTTTGTCTTAATCTTTCTTTCTCCCCACCTTAGAATATTTCTCTGAGTTTCTTTTTTTTAAGGTTTTCTACTATAAACCAAAAGGAGTAACAATTTTGTTGCTTTTATAAGGTTCCAGAGACACTGCCTCTATCATTGAATCCTACAGAGCCAATACCAAACCATCACCCAACTCCTTATCCCTAGGCGAAAGCACCTCCCCAGTACACAACTAAGCTTGGTTAGTATCCATCTGAGAGTCCAACCCAACACCCTCCATACTTGAAGGCTTCCCTTTGGGCCCTAACAAGCCCTCGCTTAAAATATATGAACCAGGAAAAATATTCTCTTCAAGTTGATCCATGTCTTCTAGAGCTTTGAAACAGTTGAATGACACATCTACCCACCTATCCTTTAAGGTTTTGTTTAGACCTCTTCCCTTGTTACGAGGCTTAATAAGGGTAAATCCCTCCTTATCTGTATCCCCCCTAGAAACAGGAGCTTTCCCTTTATCCAGAGGAGGGGGTGGGTGAGAAGGCAATTTGGAATGAAGTTGCACCCACAAACCCCCCCCCCCCCATCCTCCTCCCTACCCCCCAAAGAGCTGAGATGCCCAATTTAGGACATTTCTTTTGAATGTGCCCATATTCATGACAAATCTGACAACTAAATGGAAAAGCCTCATAATCCAGTTGTTGAACCCAAGAAGTGGACCCAACCTAAATCTCCATCAAATCTGGTAAAGGGTTAGTAAGATCAATTTCAACACAGATGTGTGCATATGAAATTACCTTTTTATGGAATGTTTGTTGAGATGGCCTCAACAATTTTCTTAGAAGTAGGGAAATCATGTGCAGAATGCCATTCCTCCATAACTTCAGAGGTAGCCATGGGAGCCTCACCCAAGTCGAAACCTTTGACAATAGCTCTTCAGTCAAATTAAACCCTATATTTCAGGGTTTGATAAACAACCCACCTGATTGTAGAAATAAGGGCCTCCTTCAAAAGCCTTACTTTGATTCATCATGAAAGAGAACACCCCCATGAAATAGTTATTAGCAACCTACATAACTTTCATATCCCCTTCAGGATTCCACATCTTATAGGCCCACTACTCCAAAAATGGAGAAAAAAAGAGGCATGAATACTCATTAACTTGCAAATCAAAACATGGTTGCTCAAGTAATTAACCTCTTCAACCATTGAATCCGGTTGGATTACCAAAACAGGCTGAGACGAGCTCCTCTCCAGATACCTATTAACTTTTGATGCACACAAAAGCTTGCCTTGCAAAGGTCCCCCAACATTTAAAGTCTTATTTAATAAGTTCATTGCATTGGCATGATCAAAAGGATAACAAACAACTCTCGCTACCATTTCAAAAAAAGACCGACCAACATGCCCACCCAAACCTAACCTCGACTCCATGTAAAAACAACGAAACAAAAAAAAGGAAAGAAAAAACCCCCAACTTTAAACAGAACAAACCCGGCATCTTAGCATTAAACATTCCCCAGACCATTGCACAAATCCCACCCAAGCTTCAAACACCAACCTTTCCACCTTTGCCCACTATCCCATATGCATGCACGCAAAAAATTTAACATGCATGTCACACCCATTACAGACCATGCACCCACATCCTTTGCGCCAGCAAACGTACCATCATCCCTAGAAAAGACCTTCTTTGAAATAGCGCATCTAATCAATTTGAATTGAAGGAATAGGAGAATTGAATAGAATTTTTAAGAGTTTTATATTCTATGCAAAACCTTTTCTTATCTCTTTCTCTTTCTACTTCTTATTGACCAAAAATGTTGGGCATGAGAATGGATTTACTTTTTATGATGAATCCTCATTTTAGGATCTATTTAGGTGTGCATTCATTTCGTTAACTTTATTGGCTTAGATGATATGTTGGTTCATGAGGAATGATGTGGGTACTCTAGAAAAATATGAATATCACACTCTTCTTGTTCTTTTCTCCACAATTTTAATGGATAAACATTTCTTTTCAAGTTTTTATTGAATTATATACAACTTATTGTCTTCCATTTATTCATTTTTTTTCTTTCGATTTTTTCCTACTGAAGAATCCAATGATGTTCTTGCATTCCCTTTGTTCTAATCTATGCCTAACAAATTTTAGCATCAATATTTTATTTTCTCTCCATTATTTCTAATAGAAATTTGAGTTTTTCTTAAAACAAAAGGCTCATACCCCCTAAGAAAATTGTGACCAATTAAAACACAATTATCCATATCATTGAATTTTAATAAATCTATAGTAAAAAATTTATAATTGATAATCACATGGGCATCCTAGGCACACTTGTCTATCTTCAAAGGTTCTTTTGTACTTGAATTCCCTTAAGAAACTATATTCTTTCTTTCCAATAATTTTCTATAAATACTTTGGCCTTAGCAAAAACAACTCAATGATCCTCAATCCACAAAAGCATCAAACTCTAAAAGCTTTTATTCAAGAAAATCAAAATCAATCATTATATGCAAAAAATTATTTACAAAATATACAACTAATGCAAATTTTGTTGAGGCTAATTCTTTTTTCAAAATCTTCTTATGTATTGTTGTTTCCATCTACTCGGAGAAAACTTTTTTATTTCTTTCACTGACTCTCGAGATCTCTTGATTTATCTCTATTGATCAAAAACCATGCTTTTAATTCTTTTTGTGTGATCTATGATCATTTTTAATTTTTTAATATGACCATTTTTCCATCATATTCATCAAAACTCTAATTTCCTTTTCTTCTACTTGTAGATATGTTTTCTTTATTTTTCCTCCAACCAAGTTCTTTATATTCCAAGATATTTTTGGCATCATTTTGGTTCTTTTTTTAACTATTCTTTTTTCCTCATATTTATATGAGTAACTAAAAAGAAAATTATATTTTACCTTTGTTTCTTCCCTTGTTGAAGCATCTTTATAAGGATCTTTATTTTCTTCAATAACTAATTTCCTTTCTATGGTTGTTAATTTTTTGGGGTAGTGTTCCTATCAAATCCTCTTCATCCTCATTTGAATTTTTTTCTAAAGAAAATTGCTTCTTTCTTTGTATTTCTTTTACCATGTCATTTTTTTTGCTACTTCAATAAGCTTGTAATGTTTTTCTTCTAGATTCTATAAAGTTTGTTATGTTGTAATTGTTGTCACGAGAATTGTACCCTAGATGCTAAGCTTGAAGCTCAGCAATCCCATGAAACATGGAAACACCTTCGAGCCTATGGGTTGCTCATATTGAAGGTGAATCTCCAGATTGTGGGTTGGTTCCCTTTTGATCTCCTAGAATTTTAAAGATTTGTGTTGGAAAAGGGAGAAATAAACTGAAGGAAAATTGAATGGTAAACTACTTCTAAGAGGTGATGCACTGAAAAATTACTATTATGCAGACTTATTCATAATTTTTTACAGCAGCTTACTTGGCAAGATCCCCCTCCTTTGTGGTTAAACTTGTCATAAAACAATTTTTTTGTGTTCTACATTGCAATGAATGAATGAGGAATATGGTTAATTCAATAAGATGCATATAGGACTCAACATAAACTAATTAAGATTAATTATTTATAGTTTTATAATTTAATTGTTTGAGATTGAGATCCGATTTTCTTTATTTATGTTTTATTTTAAATTTTGTATCGAATGTAAAGTTTTTAAGGGTTGTCTATCATTTTGGATTAATTCTATAAGCATAGATCTATTTTTGAGTTACAAATGTGATCTTATAATTTGTCTACTTTTGTTCGTTAGCTCATCAGATTCACTAATATCTTCTTTGTCATAAAGATTGGTAGTATTTAAGAAGACTTTTAGAGGGATATCAAATTTCTAAAGGACACATTCTCCTAGGTCAACCCTTGGAAAAAGGTTGGCTTTATAGTTGTGCTAAGGATTAGTAGGCAATAAGCAAGCATGCAAATGTCATAGATGATAATGTCAGAGTAAATATTGCTCTTTTCAATGCACTGGAAATCGAAGTGGTCTTCTAATAAATGTTTCTTGAATGTGAGTGATGTAGGATGAGAGAAGATTATAAATGAACACAATTGACTAAATCATGCAAGCATGTTTTTACTTGGCTTATAGCTCAGCTAGTGAAATTGGTGTAGATTGACCAATTTTGAATTTGAATTTTGGAATGTTAGGGCTTAGATCCTTAAATGTGAGATCAATCCAACAAATCCCACACATTTAGGATTAACCCAAGATAAAGGAATTATGATTTACATGTAGTGAATAATTGTATATAATCATGAAGGATGCAATAAATTTCAAGTACATGGGAAGATGTGTATAAATGGATAAACTATGGTTGAGTACATAGGGATGTGTTTAAATAGGGATAGATGAAGGCTAGGGAAATAAGCCAAACTTTGCACAAGATTATGCCATTTTTTGATACGTAATTGCACTAAGACATTCTCTCAAAATGCGTGCAAAAATAAATAGGAATTGGCTGGTATGTAAATTTCACCATTACATTTTGACCCCCAATTTGAGGTGCATGTGAATCTTATAATGATCAAGTATATCAAATTTTGTAGTACTCACAAACATGCATGTAACTTAAATATTTAGACATAGAAGGATATTCAAGTCCATATAAAATAATGGACCTCACAAGATAATATTGCGTGTTTGTCCTTTGACATGCATGCTCCAGTGGAACTTACAAATTATTAAAAAATTGTGCAATGATTAGCTTATGTTATGCAAATAACAATAATCTCAAATACAAGTTAAATTTTGCTATTATAAATCATGAAAAGGAGAGGAGAGAGTAGGATTGGAAAAATTTTACCCATATGGAAAGTGATATGATGTGATGTTGTGTGGTATATTGAACTACATGTCATGCTATGTGATAAAGTTTCATTTAATCACAATAATTGATCTTTGTTTAGATACATATAACTATTTACAATCTCAAGATAAGAGTGTTAGGAATAGGATATGCCCCTTGTAATTGATTGCATCCATAAGATGCAAGGAATTAGAGGAGGGCAAATAGTACATAAAATGTAATTGTAATCTTCTCATGTAAGCATGTAACTCACGTAAAGTGTGGATGGGGAATAGATAATTTAATTAAATCTAAGATGATAAATTCCCCATTTTTATTGTCTATCCTAATATTCCACTAAAAATCTAACATAAAAGAATGTATCTAATTAAATCAAACACGCATAACTAGATTATTCCATGAATTGATAATACTTGTCCTTTAATTAAATTTCTTACTATGTTATACTTATATTAGTATTCCTACTCTAAATAGAGCTAAACTGGGATATGGATCTACACAAATAGGAAATTGATTTACATTAAATGGGTGTTAATGTTTAGGGAAATTAGACAAGTATAAAAATTAGAAATGAAACCTATGTAAGTTGATTGAAATGAAGGAACAAAAGGATGTTGAAGAGAGTGAATATATCTATTAGAAACTATAAAGAAGACACTAGTCTCCGGATGGTAGTGCACCTATGACAAGGTTAGCATGATCATACATGTGTCTTGCATAGAGAAAAAATGAACAATACAAGTGGAAAAAACATAAACTTGCTAAAAATAACAAATTACAACAATGAAATAATTACAATAACATTATATCATAAATAAATTAGTGAAAAGAAAGGAAAACAAAAGGGATGGAGACTCAATCATTTGGTTTCTTATTGAAGATGCTTATTGAAGTAATGAGTGGTAAGAACACTGGTGAGTTAGAAAAATGGTTAAAAGTACTTGGTAATAACACTCTTTGATTGGATGTGAAGCTAATGCATTTGGGTGATCCCACAATAGTGGTTTACAATTTTTGGCCAAACTTGACACTGAAATTATTATTTTTAACTAAATCTTCACATTCAGGCACCTATAACGGCCAAACCGTGAGGAATTTGAAGATGATCCAAACTAGAGTCTTATCAAATTTTGTTTGTAGATTCTAAAAATATTTTTTTCAAAATTTTTGGAATCAGATTGCACTTTTTTTTCCATCTCCCACGAAAACTAGTTTTTTTCATAAAACAACATTTTTAAAAAGTGACACTCACCGTATACAACATAATTTTTTTTTGTATGAAGGATAAAATTCTAATTTTTTCGAATTTATATTTGTAACTACGATATCTAGCACTTTCATTTGGTCTCATAGTTTTTTATTGAATATTTTCTCCTTAACCAATTTTCGAAGTCAAACCAATTGCAATTCAGACATAGGCGGATTGTATACAACATAACTTTTTGTGTATGTATCAAAATTTAAAAAAAAATTAATTAATTGATCAAGGACATCAATACCCAGCACAAACATATTTTTTTTTAAATTATTTTGATAATTTGCTATTTTTCCACATGTGCAAAACAAAGAGCTTAATTTTCAATGAAAAATCTATGTTTAATAAAACTAAAAAAACACATACATAATAAAACTAAAACATATTAAAATTATATTCGTTGGATAGCTCGTTCCGAGGACTACCATCTTCCAGTTGGGTCTGTGAATTCTCCTCCATTTTCATCCTCAACCCGCACTTCAAAGGGCAAAAATCTAGAAGTTTTTTGTGAGAGAGGGTGGGAAGGTGGGAAAAGGGGGGTTCGAGCGAACCTAAAGAGTTCGATCGAACCCCCATGGGTTCGCTCCAACCCCCTTCCACAATGGAAAATGGATGTTTCCACATTCAAAGGGGTTTGATCGAACCCTGGTTCGACCAAACCCCTTTTGGGTTCGCTCGAACCTTGAGTTCGTTCGAACCCCTCAAAATAATTTTTTTTTGAGTGGGGGCATTTTTTGGAAGTTTTCCTTCCTCATTTGAATTGTAAACCACTTTTGTGGGTTCACCCTAAAAAAAGTACAAATAATAATGTAGAAATTGTATAGGGTGTACAATTTCTAGCATTATATTTTGCCGCCTCTTTAAAATGCTTATATCATTTTTGCAAAAGCTACGCTAAAATATCAAAATATAAATTATTATTATGAGGTAACCTGTATAAATTATGCAAATGTTTTAGGATGTATATTAATGACACACTACTTTTGTATCTACTAGATGGCTTATGTTCTTGGGTTAGAATCTACAAAAAAAATATTTTAGGAAAGGTGTTTCCTACAAACAAATGTGTTAGTGCATCATACATACACATACATACATGCATGCACACATAAAAACAAATGTGTTAGTTTTTCATATTTTTTCACATATGTTTCTAAAGAAAATATTTGATGAAGGTATAAATATAGAGAGATATAATCAATGATTATGTTGATGAAGAAAGAAGATGTGGGGTGAAGAAGAGGATACAAGAAGTGGAAAAGGATGTACTAGAGAGAAACAATGATAAGTACCCTTAAATTATCCCCAATAAGGAAAAGGGATGTTTCCATGAAAGAATCATGCACATAAAGTTGTGCCCATAAAATGAAATGAAGGAGGGGTCAATGCCATATAAAAAGAAGCAATAGCAAGATATAAGGCACATAAATAGGTTCTTACATGTTGAATTTAAATTTTTTTATCATGTGGAAAATTTATAGTAACACGTGTCATCATTCCCTCGATGAAAAGACTAAAAACACAAAGGAAGAAGGAGCGATAAAATAAATGGATTAAAAAAATCATAAATTATACCTTATAGCATATCATTTATATTTGTGTAGTTCTACTATGCTTATGGAGCTATCTCTTTTGAGTAGAGGCATCTTTATCTTCCCACTATTTTTCCTATGGTATCATTGCTTATCTCATTTACATTGAGAGGCATCAAATCTTCCCCCCATGACCTCTTGATTACATTCTTAGATCTATGATATCATTAGGAACCTATTGCCTTACCTCTACCATTATGTGTTCATACCCTTGGATGCCACATTGGAAGCACATGTCCATCATAGTGCCTTATGCACATATATAGGTGTTTTCAAATTGAGGTCCACATCATTAGATTTTGTATTTCCGATGTTGGGGGTACATTTGCACCTTGACATTCATCTCTAGCCCATCCAATTCTCATGCCTCATCTTCTTATATATTTTACTTTCTTATTACATCATGCATTTATTAAAAAAATTACTCTACATGAGTTAAATTCTCACATGCTTAGATTATGATTATATTTCATATACTAATTTTTCCCTCTCCTCTAATTTCTTGCATCTTATGGATGCAACCAATTGTAAGGGCATATCCTATACCTAACACTCATATCTTGATACTATAGATAATAATAGGTGTTTACACAAAGATTCATCATTATGATCAAATGGAGCTTTATCACATAGTGTGTCATTGCTCAATATGTTGGACACAAAGCTAAGTTGTATCACTTTCTATGCAAGTAAAAAAGTCAACCCTACCCTCTTCTCTCAATATAACAAATATTTTACATAAAGATGAATGTCATTGTGATCAAATGGAGCTTTATCACATAGTGTGACATTTCTCAATATGTTAGACACAACACAACATTGTATCACTTTCTATGCAAGCAAAAAAAATCAACCCTATCCTCTCCTCTCTTTTTCATGGTCATTGATAGTTTAGCTTGTATTTGTGATTATTTTTACTTGTGTGACATAAGTTAATCATAAATTTTCCCTCTATTTTCATGTTCCAATGGAGTCTGCATGCCAAAGGACAAGCACACATGATGGCATATATTGAGATCCATTACTTTATATGGACTCAAATATCCTTTTAAGTTTGAATATTTGCTTAACATGCATGTTTGTAAGCTACATACTTTGAGATACTTAATCATTCTAGGATTCACAATGCACCTCAAAGTGGGTACAAAAATGTAATGATGAAATTTGTATGTACCATGCCAATTCCCATTTAGTTTTCTACCCATTTTCAAAGACTATCGTAATGCAATTACATATCAACAAATGATACAATCTTGTGTGAATTTGGCTTCATTCTCCTAGCCTTCACCAACCCCTATTAAAACACATTCCCACGTATTTGACCACACATTATTCATTTATGCACATCTTCCCATGCACCTAACATATATGCGGGTAAAAGCACAAAGCTGTGTCACACTTTATAAAGGAAACGGCCAATGTTGACCAACTTTTAAACTTGAATCACTAAAAAGTAGCATATATGTTTTAAATTTTTAAATGATGTAAACTAGTAAAATATGTATTTTTTAGTATATTTTATGCTAGTATTTTTTATAAGAAATTAAAAAATTATTTTAAACTAGTTTTTCATAAATTAACACTATAATTTATTTGCTGATAAAATGTTGAAAAATGAAATTGCACGGGACGTCAAACTTTTTATAGTAATTTTTTTTTTTTTCTTTCAAATTTTTTGTGTGTATTTATAACTTGAAACTTTAGTGCATGGATATATTTTTTTCCAATTTTGATAAATATATATTTGTATATAAGTATTTAAATGTGCGTGAATAAAAAACAACTATTTCCATCGGACGTCAACATTCATATTAAATATCTATCTAAAATGGAAAAAAAATTATACCATCTTGAAATAGATTCTTTTATCTAGTGCATCATATTTTTTTCAATTTTTTTTAATAAGTTTTAGTATTTTTCCTTGGCATGGTAATCAACCTAATATTTTTTGTTGATAACCTACTTTTAGTATAAATAATAATAATAATTAAACTATTAAAATAAATATATTTTAGAAAACTACACTTATGGATCTACAAAAGGGTATTTTTACATTTTTTTTTAAATGTTATTTACATGAGGAGGAGTTATTAAAACTTCAATTTTTTCAAATATATATATTTTTTTTTGGTAAATTGGATTCAAAGTGGTGCTCCATATATTTTTAGCCAACAATTTTAGTTGAATAAATTGTGGAAGTATCTAACTTATCTACAATGAACCTTACTAGGTCATATGTTTGACCAATATTGATTTTTAGTTATAAATACTTAAATTTAGTTTTGCTGATATGTTGGTTGAAAGTGTGACACAACTTTGTGCTTTTACCCATGCACCCTCTGCATTAGGCATTCATTCCTCGATAGATCATCAATTAGAGCAAGCTTTTGGATTAAACTACATATGCTTTTCAATCGACATTTCGGATCACACTCAATGATTCATCAACAAAAAGAGGAAAGTGTGAAATTGGAGTGCAAATAAGGCCTTAATAAGGGGGGAGAGATAAGGGAGAGGGATAAATGAACAATTAAAAATAAAAATAAATTAAATTAGATTAGATTATGAAGAAAAATGATCTGAAATGTCGATTGAAAAGCATGCACAACTTAATCCAAAAACTTGTTCTAATTAACTCCATGGACTGTGGAAAACTCATACCACCTAGATCATCAATGTTCAAAAAATTGGTTGACTCTTACCCATCTCACTAGTTGTTATGAACCAAATATATATGTTCTTGTATTCGAAGGCATTCAATTGCATTCATTTATCTTCTCCCATCTTAGATAACTCGTGTTCATAAGAATAAGGCATTTATAAGAATAATGCTTCAATTTGGTGCATTAAACAAGAACAATATTTACTTCAGCATCACTGTCTAAGACATCTTCACACTTATTTGTTGCCTATCAATCCTTCGCACAACTATAGAACCAACCTTTTTTAAAAGCTGATTAAAAAAAATGTATCTCTTAATGATCCAACAACCCTCTAAAAGTCTTCCTAAATACCACAAATCTTAATAACAAAGTAGACATCACTAAATTCAGTGAACCAAAAAAAACACCAAATACAATCGGATCTATGGTTCATTTATTGGATCCACATATGTAAAATTGATCTAAAACCATCAACTTTACTCAAAAATAATAACAAACATAAAATATCCAATTTTAATCTTAATGATGAGATCTATGTGATAGCCTACTTCCCTACGTAGTTGTTGATCTTCAATATCTAGAAATAAGACTAGCAATTGCACCTTGGTGTGCAATGGGTACGCCGAAGAGTTGTGGAAAGTCAATTAGGGTTTCTTTTGGTCTACTTTTTGCAAACATTTGTGCAATACATGAGCTCATTTGGTAGGACATTTATAAAATGACTTTGTGCAACAAAGGTCTCAATGGAACACTAATGGCTTCAAATCAACTACGCATCCACTTATAGGGTTTGAAACATGATTGAAACAAAACATTTGAATTAGGAAGATAATTAGGTTCCATTACGAACATGCTCATGTTATGTTTGCAAGAGAGAGAGAGAGAGAGAGAGAGAGAGAGAGAGAGGGAGTGTGGGGGAGAGGGGGAGGTTGGGTAGAGGGGGAGAGAGAAAAGGGGGGAGAGACAGAAACATAAAGAGATACGGTGACAAAGAAAAGTAATAGAAAGAGAAGTATGGAGAGAAAGGGAGAGAAAGAGGGGGGGAAGATAGAGATAGAGATAGGGAGTTTGTGAGTGTATACAAGTTATATATATTAATCCTCTCTCCTTTTTTATTCTCATATATATCGCTATCTTAATTAACCTTTTTCCTAATTAACCTTCCACAAATATTTAACCTAATTTAATTGTTTTTTAATAATTTAATTTAATTAATTATAATTATATAAATTGAGAGTACAATTAAATAATCCATGGACACATTGTTTCATGTTAGTATGCTTAGATGAACCAAAGCATGAAAATTTGTAAGGAACAACTTATTAATTACTCATACAAGGGGTTTACGTCTCAAAAAGATCATGCATAAGATGCTCTTGTTCACATAAATCCAAGTCGTTGAAGGGGAAAACATACTAATTACACATTCCAAATCGATGTCAGATAACCTCAAACACTTCCATATGAACCAAAAAGTTCAATCTCGCCACCAACCAAATCCACATATTGTTTGAACACACCACAAAGTTTCCATTGTTATGGTGATATGCCTTCCACGTTATTTCCTATTACCCTGTACTATGAAAGGAGACAATGAATATTATGAAAACACCACAAAGAAAACCCAATTACTAATACATAACTTCACTAATTAAATAAATTAATAAATTATAATAATAGAAAATAACAGTTGTTAAAGTCTAATTAAAAAATAATTCAAAGTCCATTGTAATTGTTTAGTTGGTCTAATATTTAAAAACCAAAAAACCAAGAGAACATACATTTTTGTCCCACATCAATAATTTTTTGACGTCGTAACAATGACATTTATTTGCTCTCTTCAATAAACAAACTCAA
The DNA here is from genome assembly GCA_007115665.2 of Sequoiadendron giganteum. Lineage (NCBI taxonomy): Eukaryota > Viridiplantae > Streptophyta > Pinopsida > Cupressales > Cupressaceae > Sequoiadendron > Sequoiadendron giganteum. The sequence continues at coordinate 109,340,416 of CM021104.1, read as the reverse complement.
AGATGAGAAATATACAAATGTTTAACACCAATAGACGAAATACAGGAGACAACCAACCATAAGGGCAACAATCAAAAATTCATGGACTTGACATGGACATAATGAAAAGATAGAAAATGAAGTTACCTTACTTGCATTATCATTGTTCATATAAAAAAATCAGTTTTCCTTACGGTTCGATACTCTAATTGTGGAATGTCCCATAGTGATGTGGAGGTGAAACTGTATCCCACCTTACCATTGTGTGGGCTTGAACCTACATAGAAAATTTTAGAATCTACCCCACTGTAAATAATGAACAAGTTCATTTACCCATATATTAATATATTACTTTTCCCAGATTACAACACAGACTGTAAATTGCATTTTGCACCTATATAGCACCCTCACAAATGTAAGCCATTTTAAACATGCCACAATCTCACTTACCCATACTTCAGCAATGTTTGCTCAAGGTTTGTGAGGGGCTATGAGTTGTCTAATTGCAATGTAGAGGCAAGATTGTTCAAACACTTTTTGAGTGGGGTTGAACCTAGATAACATACTTAAAAATGTACCCCATTACACCATGCGGCTTACCTTTTTTGCAGGCTGGGGATTTGAACCTTGGTCACTAATACAAAATGAACCCCTTTACCATTATTGAATCAACAACAACATCTAGATTGTTTCCTTAAAAACAAACTACGTATATGCTAGAGTTTTTACTTAATGTGTATGTTGTGTAGCCTCAAGGCAGCCAGAATAGTGTGCAAGATAAGTCAAACATATTACAAATCAATTCCTTAGCAAATTTTTCCATGCAGAGCACTCCCTCCAAAAGAGTCACTTTATAAAAAGAGAGTATGTATGGAGAGTATGTAGGAAGCAATTTCCCTGAAGGCGTCGCTGAACCCAACCATCCTGAATTTTGTGAGGTGTTCCTGCTAATCTATAAGACAAAGGCCTGCTATTTCATCTTGTGTACGAAGAGAATTGATGACTTCTCTATTAGCATAGCCCAAGCAACTGTGAAAAGTAGCATTGTAAATAATTAGTTCGCAACTGATAAAGCCAAACCTATCTCAGAATAGTTACTAGTATGATTGTTAAGAGTTGATTCAATTTTTTGAAAAGACTGCAAATGCTCTCTTGAGACAGAATCTGAGATACAATATCTTGAACTTTACAAGAGGTTGAGTGCTTCTGAGATCTTCATAAACTAATTATGACAACCAGAGAAAAAATATAAAGGAGGTTCAAACTTTGACACTCCTCTACGCATGTAGGTCTCCAGGTGTAATTCTCTACATTATCTATTGTATGTGGCACTCTGTTGTTGACAATTGGAATTTCATTGACCTTCCATCCATCTTCCACGTTTTTTCTAGGCTTAAATTGTTCAAGTTATTATTATTTTATACAGTTGTCTTGATTTTCAACTCATCTTTTGTTCCTCTATCCAACATATTGTAAATATCAACAATATTTTTTTCTCAACACGTGACCACTATTGTTAGACCAAAGCTATTAGTATTTTCAGAATGCTCTTTATGATGCTAACACAAGTAGTCTAGATGTTGGTGGAGATGGTAAAAATCGCAGAAAGAGACTGAATCAATATGAATTAGTGTTGTAGTGGTAGATGCATATATTTCCTTCCAATGTTTCAAGTAGGTTCAATAATTCACTTATTACAGACATAAGGATTAGATGGCAATATCACATTTCTCGCAACCGGTGCATGGTTGGGGTTAAACATTGAATTAAAAAAAGGTATGTAAAGTGTCAGGACATCCGCAACCCATTATTTTCCGCTAACCCTTAAGAAGAAGAAATAACACCAATAAGGGGTTCATAATATGATACCTTTGTTTTCCTCAATGGTCTGTTATCCTACATCTACATCTTATTTCTTTTTGTATTAAAATGGACTGTTGGTATTGGAGCCATATACGAGACCCAATTCATTAAATACAGGTCTTTTGGTGTAATATTCAAACAGGTAGAATTAGGGTTTTCAACTTGGATGAAAAAATTACTAATTTAAAAATTAAAAAAACCTAGACCCTGAATTATCTCCTTGCATCCCCTCTAAGAAATCCGTGAGATCAAATTAAAACATCAAAATAAATTTATTTAAAAAACTGTTATCTATTGGTTGGCTACTTTGGGGAGCAGCTATCCATTGCACTATACAGCTCCTTCCTTTCTATCCCGATCTCCTTTAGAATCATGGCTCACCCAAACACATTCATCATAGAAAGGATATGTAACGTTGCAAAAGTATGAAGGGAAGAAGGCTACCCTATTGTGCACGGATAAATTTAAAAATGGGAATGAATGATTATGTCAAAAAGAAAAATATGTTTTCTATAAGTTTTTAAAAAAGAGGAAGAGTCCTAATTGTATTTGTTCTTATTATAATTAGTTCAAGAACAAATTTTAAATGGAAAATTCTCTAAATAAACCTTCAATTTAGTCTTTTTTTAACCATCTTCATTATATATGTTTCATGAAGACAAATTCAAAACTAATATATTCACAACTTCCTTATATACAAGTGTTTGTTTGAATGTTGCTTTGATGATATTCCCATGTTACCAATATTATAGTCTCTCACTTATAACTCCTTTGCTAAACACATACTTTCAATTTTCTATAATTAGTACCTTTTACATAAAATGAGTCATGCATTAATGATATAAGTCCACTAACTTATTGTTTCATTGTGAAGGAACGAAATAAATGAAAAACCAAAAAGTATTTTCCAAGCTCATTTCATACAAGCACAACAAATCATCAACTAAAAATCCTCAAAAAATGAAATTGTTACAAATCTTTCCTTTAATTTGTTATAGTAAAATATGCAATACAAATATTTTTTGAATTTAACAGACATGATTGTATACATTTCAAAGTTGTGTTACAAAATTATATATACAATAAAAATACACTTCCTTAGCATGTTAACTTACATATATTTCTCTATTTGTGTAACCATTGCACCTCTCTTGGTGCAAGTAAGTAAGCTTAACGATTACTTAAGCTTTCTTAAGCGAAATTGCACAATATGAATTTGTTAAAAAAATTCTACAGGCTTTCAAGAAAATGCAATTGGTAGGTGTAAATCCAAATCTCATAAATGGATTTTAGGGTATGAGTTTCTCGAGATTCTAATTTTGTTCATGGACAACCGGATACACTTTCTATGTAGCAACCATTAGATCTCTTCTTCCCCTCTCCCTTCTCTCTCTCTCTCTCTCTCTCTCTCTCTCTCTCCCCTTCATTTCTTCCCCTCTCCCTTCCACAAATTAGATAGGTGTACAACAAATTAGCAATTCCACAAATGTTTTGATAATATCGAGATAAATTTATCCTTATTTGAGAGGCATTAAGGTACTAAAGTAAATTGTCCTATGTCCAAAGTCAATTAAGAGTAATTGAGGCATGGAGTAAGCCACCGTTACCCTTGGGAATGCAGGTGACCACCCACCATGGACTATTGTTGGAGCAAATAAATTAAGGTCAAGCTCCTGTAGTGAGAATTTGTGACCAATTATAAAAATCGTTCCCTACGAGCATAGGTATAGGGCCATTCATAATTGAGTTGGTTTAAGCATATCCTTATGCCATAAAATGCATAATAATTACTAAGATTTGACATCTCTTATTCGCCTTTTTCCTTCTTATGTTCTCTTTCAGCAGAGGCAGATGGCCAAGATGTTATCCTTCAACTCTAAACAAGGTCTAATTTCTCATAATTCTCTGATTCAGGTTTTTCATAAAGCATCTCTATGCCATAGAGTAGAAATAATTTTATTCAATTGTAAAGTCTTTGGTTGGATTTTTTGTAAGAGATTCTAGCATTAACTAGTTTAACGCACATTTAGCTCCTGAAATAGAAACAAAGTTTTGGATGCAATAGCTTATCTCATTGATGTACATTGTAGACCACAATAAACAAAAGCTTGAGTTGCCTAAGTATGTTGACCATTAGATGAATTGAACCTCTGAGAAAACACTTACAAGTTGTAAAATTTTGCATTCTTTTCATCTCTTGGGATAACCAAAATGATTTTATAATCACCACAATTTTCCTACATTTGGAATTGCCAATCTCTAATTTACAATGCTACTTTTGCCAGAATTATGTTGACAGAACTATGTCCTGCCATATGCAAAATATCTCTTTATGACAACATTGGATGAAGAATATGCAAGTTCAAGATTTGGTAATCATACATTTGACAGTCATTGGACTTTGCTTTAGCCCAGCTTAAAAACAAAATTTGCCAGCCACACTGCAGCACTTTCTCAATGACACCATATAAAGAGATTTCGATTGTCTAGCATATGGTGTTTTTACTTTTTAATAACATATTTGAAGGCTCGATACCAAATCAGATATCAAATATACTTTAATAGGGTACAACACATAGATGGGTGTATTTTTTTTTTATAGCTCAATAAGCCAAAGTAAGTTTTTTCTCTACTGCCTGAGATATTTCATAAAAAAGACAAATTTGGCATTGAGCTAAGCGCAGGCATCATATTCAAAGTTGGTTGCTTTACACGTTCGATTGTACCATTGGATAGCTTTTACACAAGGGATACGTGTATGCCAGGTTAATTGGCAAGTGTCAACCATGCAGCTCTGCTTTTCCTTGTGATAAGACCAGTAACTGTAAGTCTGTAGACTAGTGAATTTATCATTCAAGGAACAATGGAGGATGGGGTTTTTTGGTCATCCATTTTATTTCTCTCTAAGCTTTGTGAAATAGTTTCCAATAAAACAAATACACATTCCCTCGGCTGACGAAATTCACAATATTTCATGAATTTGTAATATGTTTTTGATTAGGTAAAAGGGGTTCAAAAGGGCTTCAATTTGTTTTAGAAGGTATTCTACAATCATTGCAGTCCATGGGATGGGATTTTTTTCAGGTATTCTTTCAAACAGGTAACGTGCCTTAGTAATACTTCCACTTTTTGCATGTATGTCTACCATGGCAGTCACGACTATAATATCTGACAAAGTTCCTATGTTTTTTGTGCTTCAATGGATGTAAGTACTATTCCAAAGCTCCCATTTTGGCATGGGCATGGAGGATGCTAACAAAGGTTGCGGAATTTGGCTTTAAACCTAACAATTGCATTTGCTTGGAATTTTCTAAAGCCTTCTCAACAATTCCATTTTGTGCATATCCTGCAATCGTAACAATCCACAACCCATCTCTCTGAGGCACCTCGTCAAACAGTTTGTGTGCCTTGTTTATGCTTCCACATTTTGCATACATGTATGTCAGGGCAGTTGCAACTACAACATCCGACAAAATTCCTCCATCCTTTATACTTTGATGGATGTCCATACAATGTTCCAAAGTGCCCATTTTTGCACAGGTAGGGAGAATGGTAGCAGAGTTTGTGGAGTATGGATTCACACCTGCCAATTGCATTTTGCTTGAGAGTTTCTAAAGGCTTTGGTTTCCATGGCTTTTCTTAAACTAAAAGGTAGAAAATTAGTGGCAACCATGTCATGGTGGTTTTTCCTGGGCATTGCATTCTACAGTAGCAATCTATTGCAGAAAGAAACATATCGAGCAGTGGGATGGTTGAAGGAATCAGAGAATGGAGTTTCTTACAACGAAAGAGTGCAGGCGTTGATTGTTTCCCACACTTTTTATTCGACAAAACTGATATTGCAGTCACTTTGTTGTTCCTGAAAATTTCCAAATATATGTAAATTTTTAGGGTTTGAAATTTAAAATAATTTGATTTTGTAATGTGATAGTATGAGAAGCATGAAGCAATGAAAGACCCAGAGCATACACACCAGCACAAAATAGAGGAGGAGGTCGCTGCAGCTGCTATTGTGGGCAGTGGTGGGTTTGTATTCCATGAGAAGGAAGACATGAAAGAAGAAGATGAAGCCCAATGCAAGAAACATCACCATCTCTACTACAGAGATAGATATATGTGAAAGAAGAAAAATTCAATGAAACTATGCAAGTGACTTACCTCAAGATTATGCACAAATTGTGTCATCCTCTCAACGATGTCGATGAGAAAAAAATGGGAATAGTTACAGAGAGTTATGACCTTTACCCACTGTTGGCAGGCAAACAGTTGCAAGTGGGATTCAATGCATCATCAAGGCGGTAGATGTAATCTGAACCGTTGACTGCAAATTTCAAGTTGGCCTCTTTCAAATAGGATACGCCTTCAGCGTAAATTAAATGACATCCATTGAGGTTATAATGTGGAAACACGGAGAATACATCACAGTAAGACTATTGAAGCTACACGCCCCTTCTCCTCCCAAACTAGTCGCTTGATTGCCTCAGCGTACTCCTAAAACCTAAGAGAATGGAAATTACAGCTTCCCACTCTGCTACTGGCAAAATCAAATGATGGAAGCTACAGCTGATATCAACCACATATCAGAGCCAGGTTTCGATCCTGGGACCTGTGGGTTATGGGCCCACCACGCTTCCGCTGCGCCACTCTGATGGACGGTTGAAATCGACCTTAATAAAATTCGTTTAATAAAAGATCATCATACAATGAGTGGCTTTACAGATTTAAAGAGTTGCCATAATGTCTGAGTGCAGGTTCCAACAGCATAGGCCACCGTCACAATGTCTTACCCTGGAACGATTTACTAAGTGAAAAATGTACTAATCTGACAGAGCCCAGGTTCGTTAGTGTGGGAAACTAACCTGATACTCCGTCTCTTTATAGTTGAATTATTGAAGTGACATGCGTTCCCATCAAATTGTACGTATTTACATAAAATATATATAGTCCTCCGTACGCGTTTGTAGTCCAACGGTTAGGATAATTGCCTTCCAAGCAATAGACCCGGGTTCGACTCCCGGCAAACGCATAAGCGACATCGTGCATTTTGTGGAATTTATATGAAAATTTATCTGCAACATAAAGTATAAACTGTTTTGCAGGTTGAAAATCAAAAAGTTTCCGTTGCCGGGACTTGAACCCGGGTCTCTCGGGTGAGAGCCGAGTATCCTAACCAACTAGACTACAACGGAGAACTTATAAATGGCGTTTGTTTATTTAATATTTTTATTTTAGTTCTTGTCAACTACCTGTTCTCCTCCATTTTCCCGCTGTAAACCACAGTCCAGTAAACTGGATAAGCAATTGCTCAACAAATACTAGAAAATCCAAAAACAATTCCTCTCGCGGTTCACATTTACACAACACCTTCAAAACATTTGCTTCATCTTTGAGGGATTCATGAGTAGTCCCATAATATTTGTTTTGTCTAGAGATGAAATCCAAACGATTATGCGCTGTTGATTTCTCCTTTAAGACATTCCCAAAACATTCTCTATTCCACTTCTTTAACTGAAATTTCACAAATTGAAGCCTCTCGATGAAGGCATACATTAGCGTCCAATGCAAAGGCAAACCTCTAAACCACCATTTTTTCTTAAGGTCTTGTAGAGAAAGCTCACGCAACCACATTAGCTGGAGGGATTCTTAGCACTATCCCTCCCATGTGCTGAAAATATAGGTCAGTGATCAAAACCCCTCCAATCAAGAATTTTTGAACTGGAGATCCACTGATTATCAATTCAAAAACTGGAAACCAAGAATTTGTTCAGTCGCTCAAAGATAGAATTATCCCCACATCTCCTATTACTCCATGTGAACATGCTATTGAGAGGCTTTATATCAATCAATTTCAGCAAGGCTATATTATCTCTAAATACTAACGAGGAAGACTCCAAATGATCTAACCTACCCCTCTTTTCATCAAGACCGAGAATAGCATTAAAGTCTCTTGTCACAACCCAAGGAACCAAAGGAGCAATGGATTGCACATACCTTAAATGATCCCACAAGCAAATTTTACCAGACAAATTAGTCAAAGTGTAGACATTAGAGAACAACACAATTTCACCAGAGTCAAAACTTGAAGCAACTATGGACAAGGAGTGCCTACCCAAAATCCACCACAGAGGGGAAATATTTTTCTTGTCCCAAAGACATGCAATATAACACTACCTTGTGCCCAATGCATTGACACTGACCTTTCCACCAAAGCTTGGAGGTGAGCTTGACCATACCCTCCACTAACAACTTAATTTCTTGAAAGAATAAAACATCAAGGGAATGAGACTTGATCATTTCTCGAACATCTTTTGTCTCTGGATGTTGTTCAACCCCCTCACATTCCAAGAGAGAACAATCATTTTGTAGGGTTAGAAAAATGAGATTCAATAGTTACCCGACCCCGACTCTACCAAATTCTCCCCCATTGCTTTAATTTTGTCTTAATCTTTCTTTCTCCCCACCTTAGAAGATTTCTTTGAGTTTCTTTTTTTAAAGGTTTTCTATTGCAAACCCAAAGGAGTAACAATTTTGTTGCTTTTATCAGGTTCCAGAGACATTGTCTCTATCGTTGAATCTTGTAGAGCCAATACCAAACCATCACCCAACTCCTTATCCCTAGGCGAAGGCACCTCCCCAATACATTGTTGAGCTTGGTTAGTATCCATCTGAGAGTCCAACCCAACACCCTTCATACTCGAAGGCTTCCCTTTGGGCCCTAACTGGCCCTCACTTAAAATGTCTGAATGGGGCAAAAGATTCTCTTCAAGTTGATCCATGTCATCTAGAGCCTCGAAACGATTGAATGACACATCTACCTGCCTATCCTTTAAGTTTCTCTTTAGAACTCTTCCCTTGTTACGAGGCTTAACAAGGGTAAATCCCTCCTTATCAGTATCCCCCCTAGAAACAAGAGCTTTCCCTTTATCTGAAGGAGCGGGTGGGTGAGAAGGAAATTTGGAAGAAGTTGCACCCACAACTCCCCCACACCCCCACACACCCCCAGAAAAGTTGAGTTGCCTAGTTTAGGACATTTCTTTTGAATGTGCCCATATTCATGAAATATATGACAATGGAATGGAAAAGCCTCATAATCCAATTGTTGAATCCAAGAAGTGGACCCAACCTGAATCTCCATTAAATCTGGTAAATGGTTAGTAAGATCAATTTCAACATAGATACATGCATATGAAATTGCCTTTTTATCGAACGTCTGCAGAAATGACCCCACCAATTTGCTCAAAAATTGGGCAATCATGTGCAGAATTTCATTCATCCATAACCTTAGAGGTAGTCATGGGAGCCTCACCCAAACCAGAACCTTTGATGAGAGCTCTTTAGTCAGATTAAACCCTATATGCCAAGGTTTGATAAACAACCCCACTTGATTGTAGAAATAAGGGCCTCCTTCAAAATCCTTAATCTGATTTGTCATGCAAGAGAACACCACCACGAAATAGTTATTAGCAACCTGTATAACCTCCATATTCCCTTCAAGATTCCACGTCTTATGGGCCCACAACTCCAAAAATGGGAGAGAGGCATGAATACCCATAAACTTGCAAATCAAAGCATGGTTGCTCAAGTAATTAACCTCTTCAATGATCGAATCTAGTTGGATTACCAAAATAGGTTGAGACAAGCTCCTCTCTAGACACCTATTAAATTTTGATGCGCACAAAGGCTTGCCTTGCAAATTTCATTGCATTGGTATGATCAGAAGGAGAAGAAATAATTCCTGCTACCATTTCAAAAAAAAGACCGGCCAACATGCCCACCCAAACCTAACCTTGACTCCATGCAAAAATAGTCAAACAACAAAAAAGAAAGAAAAAACCCTTAGCTTTAAAGAGAACAAACCCCACATCTTAGCACTGAACACTCCCCAGACCGTTGCACAAATCTCACCCAAGCTTCAAACACCAACCTTTCCACCTTCGCCCACTCTCCCATATGCATGCACGCAAAATATTTAACATGCAAGTCACAGCCATTACAAACCATGTGCCCACATCCTTTGCACCAGCGAACATGCCATCATCCCTAAAAAAGACCTTTGAAATAACACATCTAATCAATTTGAACTGAAGGAATAGGAGAATTGAATAGAAGTTTGACCTTGTTAAGAGGTTTATATTCTATGCAAAACCTTTTCTTATCTCTTTCTCTTTCTACTTTCTTATTGACCAAAAATGTTGGGCATGAGAATGGACTTACTTTTTCTGATGAATCCTCCTTTTAGGATCTATTAATGTGTACATCCATTTCTTTAACTTTATTGACTTAGATGATATGTTGTTTCATGATGAATTTGATGTGGGCACTCTAGAAAAATATGAATATCACACTCTTCTTGCTCCTTTGTCCACAATTTTAATGGATTCATGTTGCAACATTTCTTCTCAAGTTTTTATTGAATTATACACAACTTATTGTCTTCCATTTATTCATTTTTTTCTTTGAATTTTCTCCTACTGAAGAATCCAATGATGTTCTTGCATTCCCTTTGTTCTATCTATGCCTAGCAAATTTTAGCATCGATATGTTATTTTCTCTCCATTATTTCTAATATAAATTTGAGTTTTTCTTAAAACAAAAGGCTCATACTCCATAAGAAAAATGTGACCAATTAAAACACAATTATCCATATCATTGAATTTTAATAAATCTATAATAAAAGTTTTATAATTGATAATCACATGGGCATCCTAGGCACACCTGTCTATCTTCAAAGGTTCTTTTGTACTTGAATTCCCTTAAGAAAGTATATTCTTTCTTTCCAGTTATTTTCTATAAATACTTTGGTCTTAGCAAAACAAACTCAATGATCCTCAATCCACAAAAGCATCAAACTCTAAAAGCTTATATTCAAGAAAATCAAAATCAACCATTATATACAAATAATCATTCATAAAATATACAACTAATACAAATTTTGTTGAGGCTAATTCTTTTTCAAAATCTTCTTATGTATTGTTATTTCCATATACTCAGAGAAAAAAAAAATTCTTTCACTAACTCTCGAAATCTCTTGATTTATCTCTTTTGATCAAAAACCATGCTTTTAATTCTTTTTGTGTGATCTATGATCATTTTTAATATGACCATTTTTCCAACATATTTATCAAAACTCTAATTTCCTTTTCTTTTGCTTGTAGATATGTTTTCTTTATTTTTCCTCCAACCAGGTTTTTTATATTCTAAGATATTTTTGGCATCATTTTGACTCTTTCTTTAACTATTTTTTTTTCCTCAATGAGTAACTAAAAAGAAAATTATCTTGTACCTTTGTTTCCTCCCTTCTTGAAGCATCTTTATAAGGATCTCTATTTTCTTCAATAACTAATTTCCTTTCTAGTGTTGTTAATTTTTTTTGTAGTGTTCCTACCAAATCCTCTTCTTCTTCATTTGAATTTTTTTCTAAAGAATATTGCTTCTTTCTTTGTATTTCTTTTACCATGTCATTTTTTTTTGTTACTTCAACAAGTTTGTAATGTTGTTCTTCTAGATTCTATAAAAAAAATTATGTTGTAATATCATCTCACCACACAACAGTTGTTTTTTATTAAAAAATATTTTTGTAAGAAAATTATGATTTTTTCTTGAACAATATATCACTCAATAAGGTCTATTACAAATATAACATCTAACATGTGAAGAAACTTTTCTAAGTGTAATTCTTCTTTTAAAAATATATGGTGGTGGCTTATGGCCACACCTTTTAAGTTACTTTTTTTAGATAGAATGTCATATATCTCCTTTCTTTAAATCTATAAGCTTAAACTCAAGAATATCTATCCTCTTTTTATGTGATCTTCATTTGGATGAAAAAATATGCTTTTGATGTGTGTATATGTGTGCATATATATGTTCAACATAATTTGCAAACTAATTAGATAAAATCTCCCTTAATTAGTTTATGAATTATCTTTGCAATCCATGAACTCAATACAAGTCATTTCAATTAATATCATTCAAGCTCCACTAACTTTGTAATTAAGCTCGATATAAGGTCAAATTCGCATGTATTATAAACATGACCCTTTTTATATCAAACAAAGCATTACATTGAAGTTACAACTTATCCACAAGAGTTAACAAAAATAAACAATAAAAAATAATTCCATAAATTGTATGACAGCATTGCATTGACTAAACTTTCTCCCATATTGAAACTGCAAAACTTTCTCTTTGATTTGTTAAATATAATCCATAGCCTTTACATTCTTCTTGCATAAAATTTGGAGATGCAGAAAAAAAAGCCACATGAAGAAATATATCAGAGTAAAGCCTCAGAGTACTAGCTTCCTAGTGGCAATTGTTAGAAAACACACCACATCTAGTCTTCCATATATGCTTTAAAATTACTTGTCTAATTCAATCAGCAATCACATTGTTATGCATACCAAAACCAAAATTAGCTTCTTTCCTCTTTAGATCATGATAAAAATTCGTAGGAAAGTTTCTAAAAATAGCAATCCATTGTTTCTCAACAAAAATGCAATCCTAGAAGATATGTTTCATAGTTTCAAAGTTTCAACATGATGGCAAAAGGGGCAGTTATCTAGTTGAACTATAATACATTTCAATATGTCCCCAACAAGTAGTTGCAATGTAGAATTTTTGAAGCCAACACTTGAGTATCAAAATCAACTTTGTATTTTCATTTTTGAGCACTCATCTTGGTCCAAAACTTAGAGACAAATTTTCACTTCTATTTGTGATTTAGATGAGTAAGAGGCCAACTAGGAAGGGGTTGAATATAAAGCTTTTTTAAGGAAAGATAATTGAAATGACTAAAAGATAGTCATTTATGATCATTATTGCATTCCTTGGAATGCATAATTTCATAGAAAGATCAATAGCTACTAATGATCGTACAAATATCAAAAACTATTTGTTTTTATTACTCAATCGATAATTCTCTTTGATATTTTATCATGAAGCCCAACCAAAATTATTAAAATCCCAAATATATTTAAATTGTCGAACCCCTTTTTTAAACAAATAATGAGCATGTCTTGGAAAGCTAATACCCAATAATTGATTATGGTAATTGATAGGTTTATTCTACCACATTGATGTTGAGACAAAATTAAAACCATGTTGCAATGAATAGTCTGTTAAGATATTATTGGAAATATTTATAAAAATTAAAAATATAGCAAACCATTTCAAGGGGGTGACCTTCAATAATTAGATAATAACATATGAATTCAATATTATATGATATGATGATATGGGAGACAGCTATCTTTCGTATTTATAAGTTAAACTTTGTAGGAACATACCCCTTCATACCAATTGAGGGGTAATAGTGTATTAACTAATATTTATGTTAGGGTTAAACATGCCACAAATTCTTATCCTTAGGAATATATCATATTACGACCATAACATTCCCTTCCCCTTCAAAAAAGCATTTCTCTCAATGCTTAGAAAAACTAAAATATTTTGTATGAATCGTTCATCATTTCATGTTGCATCTTCAACTTGAAAATTCTTCCACTTGATTAGGAATTTTCAAGTGGCTCTATTTTTCTAATTCGATTTTAGAAAATCCATGATTGTTTTGTATATTTTGTATTAATAATTTTTCCATAATATTAGTGGACGATAAATGGGAGAGTCCACAAAAATAATCATTCTTAATTAGTTTATCCACAACAAGCCATATTAAATCATTATTATTTATCTTTGGCAACCCCAATAGTTTTTCCTAGTGTTGTATTGGAATGCCTAATATTTGTAAGAGGCCTAGAGTCTTTATTATTTCCCTTTTATTTTGTTGACATATCAAGCATTCTACCACAAACTTTTGGATATTCACTTTAATACCCTCCCAAAAGAAATTTTTCTTTATAGGATGATAGGTATGAACAAATCTTTTATAGTATCTTGTTAAACCCTAAAATCCTCTCTTTTGAGGGTCCATCTCAACACCTTTAAGTGAAACCAAATTTCTTGAGTATTCTACTTGTTTGACCCTAAAGACACGGATTATTTTGCATAGATTTTATTTTCTTCCAATTCATTAGCAATAGAGATATGAAAGTTATCTTTATGAGTGATTTTGTTTAGTTTCTTGTAATGTGAGCACAATCTCCATGGATCATCCCTTTTGTTAAGAATAAGCATAGGGAATAAATAGGAATTTTTTTGGGATGAACAATGCTTCTTGGTATTAATTCAATGTCTCCAATTAGAGGTACATCCTTGGATTCTTGGAATACTTGTTAATGGTGTTGAATAATCTCTTGATTTTAGGTTTATTTTAAGGTGTCATATCTTTTACTTCTATAAAATTTAATTGTGCCCCTATATTATAAGAACCTTTCTTGAGTAATTTTTCCATCCTATGGGAGCTAATGATTTCACTTGGTGGTGATTTTATTTCCAAAATTTCATATTTTTTTCTCATGTATCTTAAAAGCCATGGATAAGTCTTGAAAATTGAAAGATATTGTGCCTAATTGTTTAATCCGTTGCACACCTAAAAATACATCCACTCCCCTAATAAGGATAGAAAACATTTATGAATCTAGTTGATAATTTCCCATTGAGAGTTTTATATGATGGCATTTACCACCATAAGATAGTTGTTTCCCGTTAGCTATCATGACTCGAAAATTAGAGACAGGATAAACAAAATAATTGAGTTCATTAGCTAATCTTCTAGATAAATCTATATGTTCTAACAATATCACTAACACTTTCACATTTTTCTTTTTTATATTGCCAATTACTTTGAATATTTGTGGTGCATTTGTTTTTTATATGATAAGCAGCATTTACAGGGTGTTGTACCCTTCACACACAAAGCCCAAAGGGCTGAAGGAAAACATAGTTCAAAAAAAACTTGAACTAGAAGAACACACAGAAACAACTAATCATCAGTTGTAGAACAACCAAAAAATTAGACAACCCTCGAAATAGAGGGATCTAAACTAACTCCCCGAACCCGAGGCCAAGAAGAGGCAACAAATTTGGGGAGACCCTTCTTGTTCTGCAACACAACCGACCAGGAAGGCTCAGAAACAAGAACCAACGAGCAAGGCAAGGGGAGTGGATCCACAACAGCCAACCCGAGAGAGGAGCCACCACGCAGCGAGGGAGCCGACAACGAAGCAACTGAGATAGGAGCTGACAAAGGTCTAACAGAGTCGATCAATGAAGGACGGGAAAGTTTTGACAGAACAACGACAGTAGAAGGTTCTGACGGAATAGAAACAGCAGAAGGTTCTGCAACAGGGATAAGGTTCCACAGCAAGGATAGCCAGAAGAGGGTCCTTGGTAGGCTCAGGAAGGTCATCCTCCTCAAAGGAACTAATCAAAGGGGGAGAACCAACAGTGAGGTGGTCTGTGGAAGCATTCTTCCACCAAGTAGTAGCGCTCTTGCGGCGAATAAGAGGGCAACTAGAGGCCAAATGACCAATGGAGAAGCACCTCCTGCAACGGAAGGGGAGACCCTCATAGTCCAGCAAATTCCTTCATTCAATGTATGTAGGGAGATAATAGTGCCTTATTTTTCTTGGGAATCCTCATTCTTAAGTTTTATGTTTGCTTCCTTTGTAGGTACTTCTCCCTCTTCTTTAACCTCATTATTTTTCTCACTACTATAACACTTATGACTCTTTGACCATTTTCTATTACGATTCCAATATGGGTCTTTTTCTCTTTTCTCAATCTCTTGTTGAGGAGAGAGCTTACTAATTTCTCTTAGATTAAAGAATTTTTTGATGTTTTTGCTAGTAGCATTAGTCACATTTTAATCAATTACTCTCATGATTTCACCTTTGGCGGTGTTTTTTTATCAATATGCAATGCTTGTTGCATAACTTTCCTAATTGTACAAGGTTCCAACAAACAAACATTGATTTACAATTGTAGCCTTTGGTAAGGTATCACCTTGGGAGCTCTAAGTGTCAATCTCAAATGTTCAGCATTGCATTTGAATAAAGATCTTAATTATTTAACAAAATTTAGTTGGGTAAAATAGTTTTCAATGCATGGTTACTTGTAGAATGTAATTAATTCTTTACTAAATTCTTTCCAATTGAATGTTTGCCTTTGTTTATCACTCATCTTCCATTGGTACCATTTGTGAGGTTCTAATCTCTAAATGTGGTAAAATTATGTCAACTATGGCATTATTTGGTATATTGTGAACTTTAAATTGTTGTTTTATGAGGCTTATCCATGAAATTACATTTCTACCATCAAATATATGAATGTTTATAATTGTTGACCTCAAAAAGGTTCTCCTATCCTTTGATTTGGTTTATTAGGGTTGTACCAACTTGGTGGTTTTGTTGGAACTTTAATTCTGATAAAAATTCCTTCATAAACCTATCTAAACCCTCATTTTAGGATTTTACAAATGGGTCAAACAATTTATCTTTAATGAAATATATCATTATTCCATATCCTTGTGGAATTCTTTCCTCAATTTTAGGTGGTAGAAAATAAAATGGGTCCTTAGATTTCATATGTGTAGAAAGTTCCTCTAATCCTAAATATGGCATGGCTTTAATTATTTTTATATTTTAAGATATATATTAATGTAAGAAAGTATTTGGTGTGGAAGAGAACTTGATGTTTCAGTTTGGACTAAACTCGGATCACTAGATTAAGGAATATATTTTATGTCCAAAAATACATTTCAAAGAATTAACTCTACATAATTTTTGATAATCTTTTCAAAAATTCCAAAAATTGCAGCCTATATAGTGCAAATTAATGAAAATTTTAACTAAACTTTGACCTCTAAATTAAAGGATTTGTTTTATTTCCAATAGTAAATTACAAAGAACTAACCCTACCTAATTTTTTATAAGTTTTTCAAAAATATAAATTTAAAAAAATACCCTAAAATTTTAACCTATAGAGCAAATTAATGGAAAAAAAAAAGTAAAATCTTAATAAAGTTTAGTTCAAAGTATGAATTCTGAGAGCTTACCTAATACATACCTCAAAACCCAAAAAAAATCACATCCAAATTTGCATTGGTTTGGAAGTTATGGTGGAAACAAAAAAATTGATATAAATTGTAACTTTGATACCACTTGTTAAGATATTTTTTGAAAATATTTGTAAAAATAAAAAAACTAGCAAACCACTTCGAGGGGTGACCTCCAATAATCAATAATAACATATGAATTCAATATTTTATGATATGTTGATATGGGAGAGAATTATCTTCCTTATTTATAGGCTAAACTATGCAAGGACATACCCCTTCATCTTAATTAAGAGGTAATAGTGTATTAACTAATATTTATGTTAGGGTTAACCATGTTACAAGTGTTTATCCTTAGGAATATATGATATATACTTTGGAATATATCATATTAAGATCATAACAATCATTCCATTTCAAAAATTGACAAACTTTATGCCAATCTTTGTAAATAGACTGCAAAGGAAAGGAGGCTCTAATTTTAAAGAAAGAAGACATGAGCATTTTATCTAGCCAATTAGTAGGTTGTCACTTCTTAACTGTGGCTTCCATAATTTGATGAGAAACTAGAAAAATTCATGGTTCATCTCCACTAGCAGCTCTAATAATCCATTTTGCAGTGAGGAATAGTCCTTAAGTTTTGCGATCTATGAGCCATAGGTTGCCTTTAGATCTCAATTGGATGTGATGCAACCAGGAAGAAGTAATAAATCCAGCATTACCATCCCATTTGAACCACAAAAACCTTTGAATTATTTTGTTCATTTCTTCATAGCCTTGCTTGGATGGCATCCAACAAGACAAGTAATACACATGGGTAGCAATGAGAATTTTATTAGCCACTTGAATCTTACCGGATAAGGATAAGAATTTGTTGCTTCAATTAAATAACTAAATTTTTAATCTATTTAAGACACAGATCCACATTTCAAAAAGATAGACCCTCAAACAAAAAGGAATAACAAGATATCTAGTTATCTCCCCATGTTTAATTTGCCTCCACTCATTAGGAATCAATTGAGGAAGAGAACCATGTCGAGACATTAAAAATTCAATCTTGTTATGAGCTAGATGAGAACCAAAAATAGAACAATACAAATTTAAGATGTTTCAAAGTATTGTTTAGTTCTTCTTGTAGGAACAACATATTGTCATCAGCAAAGTGGAAATTAATAACCACCTTATTTGGGGGAATAGATGTCTTTAATAAGCTTCATCTAATTAGCTTTTTGGAGAAGATAACCCCCAAGGTATCAGTTGTAAGCACATATAAAAATGGAGATAAAGGATGTTCTTGCCATATAGAACGTTGTAGTTCAAAAGATTTTGAAATAGACATAATACTAACAAAGTGAACATTGACGTCTTTGAACAACATTTCAAAATGAATTTGCATTTTTTGTCCAAAAGCCAACCAATGCAGCATTTTAAGAATGTAGCTCTAATGAATTTGACCATATGTGTTATCGAAGTCTAATTTAATCACTTAAGCATTTTGGCCTAATTGATGGGTCGATCAATCATCTCCCAAGCCAACATTAGATTGTCAAGTATATATCTACCTTTTACAAAACATGTTTGCTCAACTCTCACAATACCCTATACAACAGGTTTAATTTTGATAGCCAAACCTTTGGCAATAATTTTATAGCAAATGTTTAAGAGGGTAATTGGACGCCAGCCAACAATAATATCCTTATTTTTCCTTTTAGAAATAATTTTGATTAGGCCTTTATTGATACTTGGTCCTAAAGGATCCATTCTAAAGAGCTTCTAAGTATAACATATAAAAATCATCTTTGATATGATTCCACACAACTTGATGAAATTCAATTGGAGGACCATCAAAGCCAAGGCTTTTATTAGATTTAATAGACAAAAGGGCACATTCAATTTCTTCCAACAATAAAATACGTTCCAAAAATCAACTATACCCAAGATCAATTTGGTTAGAGATACAACTCTTGGCACTTTCTTCCAAGATCTATTGAATGTCTACCCAGTTACTCTCCTCTTTAAATAAATTTGCATAAAAGTGGTGGAACAATCTAATTATTTCAACAAAATTTGTGTCAAATACATTTGCATCCTAAATAGCACCAATTCTCTCTTTTTATGCTTATAATTAAGATAGTTAAATAAAATTTTGGATTCTTTATTCCCTTCCTTAATCCATTGAAGTCTAGCTCTGATTTTAGTACACTACCCTTTGTATTGGTCCAATTTATGCAGTTGAGTTTCAATAACAGCAATAGAAATTTGAATCCTCTCACTATGAGGATCAACATTTTAGTTGTTTCCTAGCATGTTCCAACTATCCTTGAAGGGATTTATCTCTATGTTTACGTCTCCAAGCCATTCTCCTTCCAAATGATCGAAGAAAGTTAGTACATTGTGTAAGAGAACACCACCATTCAATCCATGATTCACCCTTTTGAGGCTTAGAAATAGACTTCTAAATTCCTACTAAAGCAGACACACTCAATGGTTTTTAAATAGGAGATGTTATGCTTGTAAGGGAGCTAAGATAAAGGGGTCACTTTTTGTGTGAAAGAGATAGAGCAAATAATAGGGAAATGATCGAATAGGGTAGTTGAATAATCAACTAGCACACAAAAACCGAAAAGGAAATTTTCTAATTGGATGTTATGAGATACATAAAATCGATCCAACCTGCTCAATTTTCTATCACTTCCTAGCCTATAATTAGACAAGTGAGCAAATTTATTGACATGGCTAGAAAATTTATTATGAATAGGATCAATAACTCCCATCAAATTTTGGCAATAGATCCATCTTTTAAACTCTTCATGGGTGAGTTTGAAATAATTGAACTAACTATGATCTTCATGATGCTCAACCATGTTGAAATCCCCTCCCAACACCCAATCAACTATGGGAAGATTTTTAGAAATCCAATCCCAAAGAGCATATCTTGTTAGGAGCATAAAATAAAGAAAAAACAATAGGCTAACCATTGATAAAAGAGGGCCAAAACACAATTATGTGCAAGTTCCTCTCCTTTATCAATGGCATGTTTGGAAGTTCATGGAAATAATCCAAACCCCACCACTACCAACTTTATGTGAAGTATGAAGATAAACTTCTTTCCAAGGTTAAAAACAATCACATTTAGATGATCATTACTGAGTTTTACTTCTTGTAAGAAAAACATTTGGTTCCCATTTCAATAAGGTATCTTTGACTTCCAATTTTCATTGAGGGTGTGAGAGCCCTTCAAAATTCCAAAACAAAATCTTGTAATTCATGATGAACCAACTAGGTTATTATCATCTTTTGGCAATACTCCAAAACAATTAGAGAGGGAAACCACTTATTCATTACTCAACCTTTCATTTGAGTGAAGGTTGGATGGCTCATTGGTTGTACAACGAATATAAGAAGAAGAGGGTTCCTTTCTCTTTCTAATAGTTCTCCATTACCCTTAATTACAAATTACATGTAAAAAACTTTCTTCCTAACTTGAAATTCTTAGCATTAAGATAGTAAATTTAACCACTACCACCCTACTAACAAACAATTGTCTGATTAGAATTGAATTGTTTGTAATTTTTCCTTCTCTCTTGGCTTAGTTTTACTTTCATACATAGCACAATTATATAATTTCCAACTATAATTTGCAACTTCAATTTATTATGGTTTTGCATATAATTTCTTAATCAATTTTGATACTCACCTCTAACTGCATTTTGACATACAAGTTTTATTGCTTATATATTTTTTCTAACGAAAGAAAATTTGTATAATTTTTTTTTTTCCTTGCGACAAAAAAAAGTATATTATAGACAAAAATATAAGTCAACATATATTTAATAAAGGGCAAATCTAAAATATTCACTGTAATGCCTAATTTGAATGTGTTATTACTGTAACTTATTAACAGTTATCTATTGTTTAATCATATTTTAGAGTCCATTTGATTCAAACTGTTTATTAAGATATTCCTAATTTTGACATTAAGATAGGGTATCTTAATGTTTAATTTGTCAAGTTAATGTGTATGTATATATATATGTGTGTGTGTGTACACATATATGCATATAGATTGTGAGCGAAGTCATTTAGAGAAGATCCATCTTATCTTAATGTTTAATTTGTCAAGTTAATGTGTATGTATATATATATATGTGTGTGTGTATCTGTGTGTACACATATATGCATATAGATTGTGAGCGAAGTCATTTAGAGAAGATCCATCCAAGATGGTGATGTATAAGAATCTCATCGACCATCATTAAAAGCTCAATATCTTGGGTTCATCCAAACATTGTGAGTACAAGTGCCTTGTTAAAAGATATATAATCAGTAATCCTAGAAAAGCCTTTTTCTCAACAAAATATCTAGGCATTCTCACATCCTGCGAAGACAACACACCAAACCTTAAGGGTCCCATTATATTTCAGGTTCTTCATATGCTCACAAACATGATGCATTAAGTTACAAGTATGATCTTTCTTTTATATGGTGTAGGCATAGCATGTAATGGCTCAGCGGAGAAAAAATTGAACTACGAAATGGGTTACTGGAATGGATTACTCATGGTTCATAGTTGCAAACTACCAAAAAAGGATATCTTTTATATTGGGTTTCAGCATATATATCAAAGAAATTCAAGTATCACTAGGCTTTCGCAGCGATAGTCATTTAGTATTGAATGGCTTGTAAATTTGTTATAGGGTATAAATCTCTCGAGCAATGTTTGTGTAATCTGGTCATCATTGTGTCTTTGGGGGCTGCAATTTCACACTTCTAAATTTGTGGAGCTTCCATCTACAAAATTAAATGATACTTCTGGCCATATAAATATAGACAGTAGAATAACACGTTTTACAAAGCTGCTTACAAGATTGGTCAAAGGAAGTAATCTTGGTAGTGCCAGCATTAAATTCGGGAGAACAAGAGGGTGCAATGTCGTAAAAAATGTAACTAAATTCAGAGTGTGTGGATGAGATCATAAAGTAAATCAATACAATCAAGTAGTATAATGAAAACTTGGATTGAGAGAACATGCGACTGTCAAGAATAAATAAAATCTTAGGTAAAGGTAGGTTACACAATCAGCTAACTATAGCATCATAAACTTCTGATATAAGGTAATGATCTCAACCCACATACTTGTCTGATTGAACTTGAGACATTTTGGGATAGCATATCTTCCCTCCACCAAAGAACAAATGAGAAGTAAAACTAAGTTAAACATTTACAACTGCTCCAAATATTAGTACTTGCCTATATTCGTCCTTAAGGAAAGTACAGAAGCAAACATTTAAGTTACATATTAAACTTTTTTCACAGATAAATAACAAAGGCTAGGCAGAGTGGAGGTATCTGGGAGATGCTTGGTCCTCTTTACAACGAGGTTTTTCATTTCAAATTCAGCAATAACACTCTTTTAATCAACTTAACAAAAATTCCCTTTTTAGTAAAAAATTTTATCTACCTGAGTTGAAAATTAAAAATTATGGGGAACAGGTAGAATGCAAATCATTGGTTTGGAAGAAATGTCAAGGAATTCATGCAATGACAAGTTAAATCACGGGAATAAATTTAAAATTCCTTAATGATACCTTGCCAACATGCTGTTAATTGCCCCGAGCTTCAGGCAAATGAAAAGGGGTGCTCCCAGTGATGAGAATTTTCACATATATGTAGGTGGTAAATCATGAACACATTTCCAAGAGAACTTCCCTTGGCCAATCCTCTCAAATGGTTGACATTAAAAATTGCTCTGCTATAAGAATTTAACTATAGTCATGAAACAAGTCTCAGAGCTTTCATTAGAGCATCTGTATGTTCTGGCTTTCCAACTGAGATACGAATATAACATTTCAATTCTTTGTTATTGTAATGGCGTATCATCACCCCCATTTTAGAAAGGTCCTCCTGTAGATAAACAATAAACCATTATAAAAACGTGGATCCAACACATACAATGCAGAAACACATTTTATACTGTACAATAATCCTGTCACGTAATCACAAAAAAAAAAGAGGATCTAATAGCTATAAGTTGCTCCTTTCAGGCAGCAACTTATATAGGCTTATAGCAGATAGTACACACACACATAAGTACAAATCATAGCTTGTTTATACTGGATAGGTTGCAAAAAAACTCTCTTATTGCTTCAACTAAAATTTTAGATACATGCCCAACAGGCAGGCAGTGACCTGTAACTGCAAATTTGGGTGTCACATAATCTCCTTTTCCATTAAGAAGGATGGAAGAACAATGTGTGCCCAACATAAGAATACACAAAATGAGATGAATAGCCTATACCAAAAATGTATGTAAGATAGAAAGTAAACAAAATCTTGCAGATACATGATAGATGACGAGAGAAGCATGCATGTCATATTGTTTCAGTAAGAGACGTCACAAAAGCATACCAAGAAATGTACCTTAATTTTTTTGGCATCCTTTCCATGGGTTACTGCACAAAGAATAAAATTTGAATAGCTTGGATAGGGATTCAAATATGGTACTTCTTGCAGCAGCGAATATAGTCTCTCCTTTTCAGCCACCAGTGCATCTTTCACCTTCTGCAAAGTTTGAAATAAAATATTGATTTTTCAACTGAAAATAGCCACTCAAATTTGGATTTTAAAGATTCTCACATGGTGATTTCAGAATCACACATTGTGAAAATCTGCCACCATGGAAATCTCATGCATTTAATTTACAATAAAGCAAGCAAAAGCACTCACACATGTCAAAAAGAAAGCAACTGAACAGGGTTAGCATCAGTGTCAAAAATTGATTGTTCTCCAAACAAAAGGATAAACAGAAGATAAACTAACCCACACCTGTAAATAAGTGGGATTTTTAAGTGCCGCACATGCAGCTACTTCTGCTGCAACAGAAACGTTGTATGGTTGCTTTGCTCTCCAGAAATATCCCACAAGGCTCAATGGAAAAGCTCCATATCCAACTCTAAGGCCTGCTAAACCTATAAACACCATTTATACCAAAATAAGCCAATGACTAATTTCTTCACTTGATTGAGCTAAGAAATCCCCTAGAAGTGAGATCTTTAGTAGAGCAATACATTGAAACAAA
Source organism: Sequoiadendron giganteum (assembly GCA_007115665.2). Classification (NCBI taxonomy): domain Eukaryota; kingdom Viridiplantae; phylum Streptophyta; class Pinopsida; order Cupressales; family Cupressaceae; genus Sequoiadendron; species Sequoiadendron giganteum. The sequence goes on along the minus strand of CM021104.1, from coordinate 109,316,540 downwards.
GGTACAAAAATAATTCCACATATTAAGAGTTTGAATGGCATGCCCAATTAGGAAAAAATGCTTAGTTTAATTAAGGTTTAAGTTTGAATCAAGTACAAAAGCTGTTATGCTTTTGATATATTAAAATGGGAAACCAAGGTCCCAACCGTATTACACAGCATGCCCAAAGGCTACAAAGAGGAAAACCAAAAAACAGATAACCAGTGACTAACAGCAGAACAGAGAAAAGCAGCACAAAAACCACCCGTTACATCATGTCATTTGGGGGATACATATTTCCCCCGTCATCAAACAGGAAAGAAAAGAGGTCCTCCTTAAGGTCTTCCTTTCTGGCCTCCTTAAGGCTATTAAGAGTAAAAGCTATTATGTTGGTTGCTTTTATGTTGCTGCATTAAATGGATATGTATTATTAACAGTCATCAAGAGATAAGTCCTATCTGGCTATCTAAGTGGAAATGGCAGGATGGCATTGATATTCTTTAACTTGTATGCTTTAAGAAACTAAGTTTTGTGAGCAAACATTATACTGAGGAATATGTAAATCAGTTATTATTTGTTAATCTGCAACAATATTGATAACATTTATAGCGCACAGCTTGCACTTGAATTTATCAACATAACATTGGGCATTAAGGTAATTTGTAAAATCAACTCCTATTCTATCAAAAGCATCAACAGCCTCTTTAAATGATGATAATATGTATATATTTATAGGCCAAACACCTCCATAAAATCAAAAAAAAAAACACCGAGAGATTTCATGCAACTCAACAAGCATATCATACAAACACTCGAACCAACAAGTGTGCCATGAAACTCTTTGAGTTTCCTCTTCTCCTTCATCTTCCACTTGTTTTTGATGTTATGCTGCTCGGCACTCATACTCTTGTGCATGTCAACACTCTCACCGCTCCTTTCTTCTTCGGTGCTATCATGTCCACCTCTCCTCTATCGTCCTTTGGAGCTCTTCTCTTGGCACTTTCCATACTTACAGGTAGAATGACCAAAAATCTGTAATAGGGCCAACACTTCCTCTGGAACTAATTTGCGTCAGTCCCAAGCAAGTCTACCAGATGAAAATCTAACATATTTAGCTAGCAAATTTCCCATTGCCAATTGTTTCCAACGATTCAAGGCATTCTTTATCTCAACACTGAAGGTTTCCAAAGAAGTGATGTCAAGCTGCAACATGTCCTTATGGCTGCCATTTGTTGGTTTTCACTTGTAATGTTTACAAACTTTTTTGGAGGTCTACATGTACATCCACCATCTAGTTATATATTTTTTTCTAATTATGCCAAGAAGGCTTTGCTTCAGCACTCATGATCCCTTCTTAGGCTTGTCGAGATTCCCTTGGATTTTGCCGAGTGATAGAGAGGGGGATCCTTACACTAGGCTTGGCATCCACCATTCTTACAACCTGCTCGAGTGCTTTGCAGAACTTCTATGTTCTATCTCCTATCAATTCAATAGATTTAAAGAGGCTGATGTATGTAGTCTTCATAATGTGCGTTGACTCTAGAAACTGCCAATATTCTTACACCACCCATTGTTTTGATCGACTTTCCTAACTAACTCCTCATATTATTTCACAATGAGCTTCTCCATGCTTAGGCCTAGTGGGGCCTAGTGAGGGGTATAATAACCATGTCATGTGACTATTCCTTTAGTGCCAACTTTGTGAGACATTCCTTCACCACGATGCCTAGTCACAAATTTTCTATTAATTAAGCAATCCAATAATGGCTTGATTTGGGTTGGCAATTCTTTAAGCCTTGGCTTCATCTCTGAAAGTACCTTTTGCACTCCGTGTTCAATCGAAAAGTAAAATGCCTATACACCAGCATCCTATAAGTCCTTTGTGGTGAGTTGAATGACAAACTTCCTTCACCTGAAAAATCAACAATTGATCACTCCATAGCTTCAAAAAAAATTGTACAAGAAGATAATCAACTGATCACTTCAACAGCAGTCTCCAACCACCTTTGGTGAAATATTTTTATGCAAAGCACAAAATCACCAAAATAACAAACTACGATCTCTGATCTCTATATTTGCTAAACTTCAAATAGGTAGAAAGTAAACTATTTGCCTTACAAAACAACAACCTAAAGGGGTGCTAGCCAATGGGTATTTTACACCAATGGATTGAAAGCTGAAATACTGTATTGCAAAATCTAGAGTTTGGTCTTGCAAACTAAATTATGTGATAATGGTCTACAAAAATCCTATTTTCATGAATGCACCACACACAACACATACTTGTAGACTCTAATACCAAATGGGGGATCCAAGCACAAGCCTCTTGCTTTTCTCATGTAACGAAGGCCTACATGAGCATTATAGAGGATGTTTGGCAAAAGAAACTTATGTAGTTAGTGTACAATGTCTATTATTATGTTTCAATAAAATTGGTTATAGTATATACGACTATGTATTAATTGATTGTCAACTTTGGATGGTTATAAGCGTTGGTTGTTTAAAGGTTGTGTTCTTCTTGGCAACCATCGTGTCCTTTAAATAGATTGTGTATCATCAAGGAAAGTGGTGTGATCTAGTCGGACCAATTTTGATCCTTGGCCGATCATCTCCGGTCTTCTTCTGTAATAATTTCATGCGTGAATAAAGATATATTTTACTCATGTATCTAGTATGCATTGTCATCTCTATTATTAATTCATGTATCTATTTTATCAGATAGAGCAACAAACATTTGGTGCCATTGCCTTAAAAGAAATCAGATCGAATATAAGAGATTAATGCCCTTAGACCCCAATAAAGGTGGGAAGAGACCACAAGGTAGTCAAGACCAAGAGATCAGGTGATCTTTAAAGATAGTAGAGCAAAGGGAACAAAGAAGATTACGAGAAACAATTGAGGAAAATACAAACATACAATTTCCAAGTTGGAGCCCTTCCCAGGAGCCCTTCCCAAGAACACAATCAAGTCAAAAAGTCAAGACAACCTTCTCTAGACGAGGGAAGTTGGGAGACAAAGTCACATTCCTTCACAAAATTGTACGAGAGTAGCCTTCTGGGCTTTGAAAGGTTGTCAATAGAAGGGAAACAAGCTGAGCCAAGGGTGTATAAAATAAAACTTGAAGGTGAAACAAGTGCATGGAAGGCTGAAACCGAGGGAAGAGTTGAGAATTCCTACATGGCCGAGAGTGCAAGAGAAGCACTAGAATGTTTGAATCAAAACTCCCTAGCAAGCAGATTCAAGGTGCTAGGTTTGCATCAAAATAAAATCATGGTAAGCCCTAGTGGAGAAAAGCAAACGTTGCCCAAGTTTACAGGCAATGGATTGGAGGATCCTGTTAGGCACTATGAAACTTGTGAAACAATTTGGATAGCAAATGGGCAAGATGATAAATTAGTTTGGCTATGATCTTTCCCAGCCACCATGTGAGGTGTAGCGATTGACTGGTATACAGAAATTAACCAACCCTCTCAAAGCACATTGGAGATATTAAAGGTCTTTGAAGAAGAGTTTAAATTGCTTTGTGATGATAATGAAATAGTAGCAAAAATTTACAATACAAAGCAAGGTAAGCATGAAAATGTACGAGCTTATAATTGTAGACAAGAATTGCTTGTAAGTTAGAAACAAAACCAACCGACAGTCTCAAGAAACGGTGGTTCATCGAAGGTTTACTTCCATCATTAAGAAGAAAAATGAAGTTAGTACCACCCTCTTCCTATTCAGAAGCCTACAATCAAGCAATGGACATAGAAAGTGAAGATAAAAGTTTCTCGCACAGTAAAAGAAAAACAAAGGAAGATGGAAGTTCAAATGACAATAGCAACAATGAATCAGGAGCGGTACAAGAACTCTAAAGGGGCATGCTCCAAATGATGAAAGAATTGATGGTAGAGAAGGAAACCAAAAAAGAAACTAACGAACTATGGTGTACTAAGTGCAAAATTAAGGGGCACACAAAAGGTTATTGTCCTAAAAAGATGTTTTGTGAGATTTTCAAGTTTTGGATCATTCAATAAAGGAGTGCCCAAACAATTTGAAGACCAAAAGTGCACAAGTACTCTTCACACAAGGAGAGGGGTCCACTACATCGAAGCCATAGAATGCATCTCCAAACAGTTATCGAAATCAAAGAGGAGGTTGAAGCCAAATACAATATGACCCTAAAGGATGCCCTGTCATACAATGTAGACAATGTAGTGAATGGAGACACTTTGCGAGGGACTGACAAAACAAGCAAGACAAAGTGCAATTATTGTGCAAAAGGTGTGGACTTGGAGACCATGAAGACATTAGATGTCCAAAGCAAAAGGCTAGTGTCAACATGAGTGATGTAAGGCATAATAAAGTACTAGTTGTTACTCACACCCAAGCAAAGAAAGCTATGTACCCCAACCCATGTACAAAAAAAGAAAGGTTTCGTGAAGCAAAGGCCAAAATGGACAATACTATGGATAATGAACAATGCCACTCAAATGCAAATGATAGTACAATAACAAATCAATTACAATCCAAGAAAAATATTGCATGCTTCAAGCTACCATACCAATTAAGTAGTATATTTATTCCAAAGTATTCTTGAAATTTGAAATGCTATTGTATTGGGGGAGAATGAGATGGTGCATACAACCCAATTAGAATCTAGGTTGAATGAAGATCCAATAACCGGATCTCTGCTATTAGGCAAGCAAGTGATTGATCTAATGTTACTGACAATTAACACAACAAAGAAACCAGCGGTGGTGAATATGGAGATCCTTCGAAGGAATCTCACCAATACGATTGTTGACAACAAGTTTGGTGTGAACCTACTTCCGGAAGACACTTGGAGAAGTTTGGGCAAGCCAGCCATTTGGCCCCCAACTTTTCAACTAGTGGGTGCAAATCAACAAAGTATTAAGGTTACTTGGAGTTTTAATGGAACAAAAGGTAATTATCAAGATTCAAAACCCAAGCATTTTTGTTGAGCTTTGTGGTCATTTCAATAAGGAAGAAACCGTATGACACATTGTTAAGTTGGGGGCAACTGGTGATAGCCAAAGCTGACCACAACTAGAAAAAAAATACAATCTCCATTGAGAACAAGGGTCGAAAATATGTAATTGATTTAAAGAGCCAAGTTGCAAGTGAGGAAGCAGCTTCCTCTGAATCGTCAAATTTGGACTCCAAAGAAAAATGGACAGAGAAGCATGACCTAGTTCTGATAGAACCGGATGATGAAGGGATTCTAAAACTACAATCATGCTCGAAGGATGAAACAAATTCTCTCCATTGCCTATTTCACTAGCAAATGGAGGAATATGAGGTATTTTTGTCAACCTATAATTTTCTCAAAGCCACAACTCTTAGTCAAGAGCAACTAATGAAAAATGATTTTGAAAAGTTGGATAGTTTATGTGTGTGAGATGCAGTCCATGGTTGGAAAAAGACAACAATTGCAACAAAGGTAGTTGACTTTGCAAAAGAATGCAAATTACTAATGGTATGCCTTTGAGTGCATTAAAAAGCTTGACTATAAGGCCCAACTACATAAAAGGACCAACTATATTAAAAATCCTAACTACAAGGCCCGATTATATTAAAAGTTCCGACCATATCATATGGCAAGAAAAGAACTCATTTGCACGGAAAGAAAAGAATTGTCATTCGGATGGCTTTTCCCTATGCATCATAAAACTGCCATTCTACATTGTACAAAAATATATGAGGCCATTGTATAGCCACATTGTATAGCACCATCAGAAGCTAAGGATTGGACAACCCCATTTTCTTGTTAATATTGTACGAACTACAAGACACATGGTACAACGAGCATATTTAGTACGGCATCAATTAGTGAAGGGAAGTGAATCGATCGTATGGAAGCATAAAGTGAAGTGAAATAAGAAATCACCTATTAATCACATCATACAGCAACCGCTATGCATAGTGTAAGGCCTATACACTTCATCGTACAGCCCGCTCTAAATTATACTGTACGACCAATATTTAATGTTTGCACCATACAACAAAGACATTCATTCAACAAACCCCATCAAGTTGCACCGCATGCCAAGCGCACAGAATATGCCAAGCTCATACCATACAATCAAAACAAGTGCATATCGTACAATCAAAACAGTTACATAACATGCGTATGCCAAGCTCATACCATACAATCAAAACAAGTGCATATCATACAATCAAAACAATTACATAACATGTGCCCTCCAATCACTCTCACCATAAGGCATCCTCCTCCCATCATACAACACCTCTCCATCCTACGGCATCATCTTTCCATTGTACAACATCATCTTCCCATCGTACACCAAAGACATCGAATTATTCAATGTACTATGAGACCACCAAAAAACAATGTGCACCGAGTTTGTTCATACTTCAACGTACAACTTGCATGGCTTGCAAAGTGGAGTTTCTCCATCGTACACCATACAACTAGCAGACTCCATCATGGGGCAATGGATGTACGGCCAACGCTCAATAAGCACACCATATAGAGGGGATTTACCACAAGCGATTCATTTATTCTTTGCAGCATACGGCAATGGTTGGCAAAAGACAACAATTGCAACAAAGGTAGCTAACTTTGCAAAAGAATGCAAAATTACTAATGGTACACCTTCGAGTACATTAAAAGGCTTGACTATAAGGCCCTACATAAAAGGCCCCGATATATGAAAAATCCTAACTACAAGGCCTAATTACATTAAAAGGTCTGACCATATCATATGGCAAGAAAAGAACTCATTTACATGGCAAGAAAAGAATTGTCATTCAGATGACTTTTCTCTCAATATGCATCATACAGTTGCCATTCTACATCGTACAAAAATATATGAGGCCATTGTATAGCCACTTTGTACGGCACCATCAAAAGCTAAGGATCGCACAACCCCATTTTCTTGTTAAGATTGTACAAACTACAAGACACATGGCACAACAAGCATATTTAGTATGACATCAATTAGAGAAGGGAAGGGAATCGATTGTATGGAAGCATAAAGTGAAGTGAAATAAGAAGTCAACTATTAATCACATCGTACGGCAATCACTATGCATAGCGTAAGGCCTATACACCATCGTACGGCCCGCTCTAAATTATACCATATGGCCAATATTTAATGTTTGCATCGTACAACAAAGACATTCATTCATTCAACAAACCCCATCAAGTTGCACCACACACAATATTCCAAGCTCATACAATACAATCAAAACAAGTGCATATCATACGATCAAAACTGTTACATAACATGCACCCTCCAATCATTCTCACAATACGACATCCTCCTCCCATCATACAACACCTCTCCATCCTGCAACATCATCTTTCCATTGTACAACATCATCTTCCCATCGTATGCCAAAGACATTGAATTATTCAATGTACTATGAGACCACCAAAAAATAGTGTACGGCAAGTTCATTCATACTTCAACGTACAGCTTGCACGGATTGCAAAGTGGAGTTTCTCCATCGTACAACATACAACTAGCAAACTCCATCATGGGGCAATGGGTGTACGACCAACGCTCAATAAGCACACCGTACAGAGGGGGTTTACCACAGGGGATTCATTTATTCTTTTGTAGCGTATAGCCATCAACCATCATACGGCAACTTCCTTCCCTGGTTGGCATCATAGATTAACTAAACACTCCAAAATCTCTATTTTTTGGCCCAGACAGCATTGATTTTGCCTCTTAAAATTCATGAAAATGATGTGCGCCATGAAGTTCTGTGTGGTTTTGAAGGTCTTAAATTGGGTTTGGTGGCACTACCCCTCAATCCCGTTGGGGGCGTTGCCCCCTCCATCACACTCATTTGATTTTCGAACTACACTCCATGTATGAGTTTGCAAAATATACTTCTAAGTTTGTTTATAGGTCCTTGTCTACAATATCATCATCAATTTGGAAAGTCTTCCCTAATGTTACTTGATGTTTACTTGTCATATGGAAGACGAGTTTTTCTTTTGGGGGGATGATGTAGTCAATGTACAATGTCTATAATTATGTTTCGATAAAATTGGTTATCTGATTATGTTTTAATTGGTTATCGACTTAGGGTAGTTATAGGCATTGGTTGCTTGACGGTTGTGTCCTTGGAAACCATCAGGTCCTTTAAATAGATTGTGTATTATCAAGGAAAGTGGTGTGATCAAGTCAGATCGACTTTGATCCTTGGTTTACCATCTCTAGTCTTCTTTTGTAATAATTTCATGTGCGAATAAAGATATATTTTGCTCCTCTATTTGATATGCATTGTCACCTCTATTATTAATTCATGCATTTATTATATCAAATAGTGCAATAAAAAACTTATATTTATAATACCCTTAAATAGGGATAATAGAAAAACAACGATATCTCCAAAAATATGCAATTAAAAATTCTGATATTTTATTTTCAAATAGAAAACCCTTCAACAACTCGGATCTATGCTCAAAATATTTTACTGATTCTTTTGTGATATTTTAGAAATTTTTGAATATTTCTGAATATAATAAAGTTGCAGAAAATCCACTAAACAGCCCAGAAATTGCAGAAATGCATTACAACAATTCCTCTTAAAATTTCAGAGTTTAACAGGGATAAATATGCAGATCTTTAATACCAAAAATTCCTCAAAATGGTTCAGAATTATTTCCAAACCCTAGCCGACCCTCAAAATGGTCAGCACTAGCCGCTAGGTATAAAAGTTTCCAGATCTGAGTCTTCAACACTGAGATTCTCCTCTAATTTGGCCTCTAAACCTGATGAATACTTGCAGCGCAGGAAAAATAATGTGCTAGGGTTTCACAAACTAGAGTTCTTCCACCAAAACACACTCTTCTGACTAGGGAGAGCCCATATGTCTCACCAAAATCAAGGATACTTGAGGGTTTCAGTCCTCAAGCCAAGTTGCAGCAGCAATAAACAGAAAACTTCATCACATAATGAACCCTCAAAGAGTTATATAACAACTCCTAAAAGGAAGAAATAATCTCCACCCTTGAAACTCCACCTCTTAATCCAATGGTCCAAGATAAAACCCTAAAGTTTGCACTTATCAACTCCTAGAAGATGTACCCCCCCTTTGGCAATTTGTCACGTGCTTTAAAAGTCACTTTAAGTACATGAAAAGGGGACAACTTAGTCCTTTGGCTAGGAAACTCTTAAGTTGCCTAAAAAGACGTGCCCATAACTTAAGTTCACTTAAATTGTATCAAAAGATGTGCACACAACTTAAAAATAGAATTTAGAACAAGCCAAATGTTGAAAATAGATAACATCGGGCAGATGATTGATCGTTGTTAATGTGAAAGATATAATATTAAATAAAGGGACACATCCCTTGAGCCGACGTGTCTCCACTTTGTGGAGACACATCCGCTCATGGGACGTGTCTCCCACTTTGATATTTATACTCACTCCTTCCTCATTTGGAAACATGGAAATTGATAGATGTTTACCTGTGAGGATCAATAGTTACAGAAAGAAGAATTTAATCATTTCATTAACATGGTATCAGAGCCACGTTCGGAAAGATCTGATTAAATTCTTGATCTCCGGGTATGCGAGGAATGAGAGAACTACCTGCCGTTATTTCTTGAGGCATGAGAGAATACATGATTATCATTGGGTTTATATAAGTGTATGAAGCCAAAACAGAGGAGCACGGTTTATTATATCATATGCCAGTACAGATCGAGCAACATATGGAAACAGTTTGATTAAGTTATCTTCCATTCCCGTGCATGTTGGAGACGCCCTATTCTTTATGCTGGATGGGCTCGGTAATGATTGATGATCGTTCTTTATGATGGATGGGCTCGGTAATGATTGATGATCATTCTTTATGCTGGTCGGGCCTATATCATTCCATCGTGATAATTGGCGAAAACATTCAAATATCTTTCTTGGCCGATAGTCCCTTATCGAGCGGTATTCAATATTGGTCAACAAATTCATCTGTTTCATTCCGCCAATAAGAAGTCATGACTTGGGGAATTCCATAATGAGATCATGTATGCCTGGTGCTGTGTAATGGCGGGTGCCTTCGTTTATTGGTTCAGCGTATTTTATTATCGACCAGAGAAATCATCTACATTAACAATGATATCTGGCTTATAATGGTGTGTGGGCGCTAGATATATCGGGAGTGTTTATTCTATTTCTAATCTGGTAATCAAGTCAATACAGGTCCAAGACTACAAGCCGCGTACCCATCAAGGAAGTCAAAGAATTGTTAAAGCCATCACCTTTATCCCAATGCTACCACAAGGAAATCATCGAGTTCAGGCTTATGTTAGTTAGCCCAGGTGGGGCACTCTTCCACACATACAGGGAGCATTAAATGTCATAAACTTTTGGGAGCTTCTGTGTATGAATGAAAATAAGCAAACACTCAATTCGATAGTCCACTCTTTCGGATCACCATTGTAAACCAGAGCGGACTACTATTATTCGTGAGGAATATTTATGTGTGATCGAACACATCAAATCATGAGAAGAAGATATATACATGGAGAAATTATGAGTTTGAAGAGGAAGATGAACTTTCTAATCATCATTCGGGGCAACATCTACATTGCTCCTTATGTTGGCTGTCAGAAGACTTTGGCATTGGAGCGATGATTCGACAAGATCTCATATTGAACCTAAATCAGTTTGAATTAAGAGATTGAATTTACGGCATTCTATACAAATATTGGCGAGAGTATCACTGATTATACATATGTCGTCGAGTGATTTCTGAGCACATCACATTCACGCAAGAAACGGGATTAAACGATGAGTTGTTGCCGTCGTGAAATCCATCATTGTAGGATGCACTAGGGTTCATCTTTGTTGTTTCATCATCTGAACATCATAGAGCTTGTTGCACCTGTATAGCAATTCTAGGTGGGTCGCAGCTAGAAAAGGAGTGCATCGATATATTTGAATGGTCAAAGACCATATTCAAATTTAGCCAGCTACCACTACAAATTCTGTGACATGGGCTTGTGATCAAGCCATGAACCTGTAGAAGGAAGGTTGTGGACTGATCTAAGCGCAAGCACAACGTTCCACATTGTGTCCTGTATTTGCATCCATCGGAATATTTAAAAGAGATGAGTATTCTTTGTTGAATTTTTGTTATAACATTTATTTGGATCTTGTGTGATTAGTAAAAGAGATTATGTTTTTTCTCTTGATTTGTGTTCACTAATTGAAGATCCTTGAAGTTTCAAACTATTCATTGCGAGTTATTGCTATAACCTGAGATAGTAAACTTTGTATGAGATTTCTTTGGATAGTTATGAACTCTTGGTAATCTCTTCTTAATGCTTTCAGGACGAATCAAAAGGCATAAAAGATTGCTCTCAAGAAAAGCTTGATGCATCCTATAGGTTGAAGAATGGAGACACTGCTTGCAGCCTTGAGACTATGTGAATAGCTAAAGACATCTCTTCAAAGAGGAAGCATTAACCTTAAGAGGAAGTTCTATGTTTCAGTAAAGGGTTGCAGTGTTGATGCTAAAACCTTGAGGTACCTCTTCTGCAGTTGAAATCAGAATTCCTCATATCTATCAACCTTGATTTAACATTGGTAGCTCCGCAAACCTATTCATAATAGAGTAATCTGGGAAGTGGTTGAATAGAACAATCCTAAATCTCTACAAAGGTGTGAATTGGAAACCATTTCTCTAAAAGCAAGTATTTTAGTCGATTTTTGACGAGGAGGTCAGGAGGCTGATGCAAGTACTTAGAGCTTCAGAGGGAGTCACATCATCACTTGTTGTGATGCATAATTCTCTAAGATAAAAAGATATGAGGTGAAAGCCCTTGTTCATCTCTGAGACTGAGATGAGGCATCATGTTGAGAGACTCCATGACGATGTCACGTTGAGAGACTCCGTGATAAATATGCAAATTGAAGAAAGCCCTATATGGACTTAAACAGGCCCCCAGAGCCTGGCATGAAAGAATTGACAGCTACCTCTTGGGACTAGGATTCTCCAAAAATGATGCAAACCAAAATCTTTACTTTAAGGTAATGAAAAGTGAGATGTTAATAATTATTTTATATGTTGATGATCTATTGATAACAGGAAAAGATCACCTCATTGCTCAACGAAAGAAGGATCTAACTTCAGAAGAGCCCCTAGCACCTGCAGTGTGGCTTAAAGGGGGGTGTTGGAAATAAGCCACACCCGAACTGACGATGGGTTGGCCACAAGGGGCTAGTAGCTCAGTTGATAGAGCACTCCTGCTGCAAATGGAAGCTCCTAGTGAATGCTCTAAGCCAGTTCAGGTGTGAGCCAAAGGAAATTCACCTTATGGCTGTAAAACATATATTGAGATAACTTCAAGGCACTATTGGATATGGTCTTCTTTACAAAAATGACCAACTAGATCAACCTAGATACTCTGATTCAGATTGGGCTGGGAATGTAACTGATCGGAAAAGCACATCAGGATGTTGCTTCAATTTAGGATCGGCTATGATCTCTTGGATCTGCAGAAAACAGTTTTTTAGCACAAAGCTCGACAGAAACTGAATACATTGCAGCCTCTATGCGGGCAAGAGAAGCAGTTTGGCTTCATAAATTGCTTGTGGGACTCCTTGATCTAAGCACATTGAGATCCCCTACCATTATGAGACATGGTAGAAAGGAATGTGATCCAGTTGGAGTATGTTAGTACAAATGATCAAACAGCAGACATTCTCACCACACCTCTCTCCCGAATCAAGGTAGAACACTTCAAGAAGAAACTTGGTATGGTTGAAATGTAATTTGATATTATGTTTGAAATTCAAATTGTTTATAAGTTGTACTAATATATAAAGATGTTTAATTTGTAAACTCTTCTATCATGTGTGTGACTCCATGACCTTATGGGCCTACTCCCCCTATGTACATTATTGAAAGGTGACGATCTTTCTAATAATGAACACTTGTATTTGACATTGTAAAGTGACGACTCTAAAATGATGAGTTGAACTATCATGATAGATATCATGTGACTTGATATCTGTGGACATGTCATGATAGTATCTCTTGGACACCTTAATGGATATCATGGGACTTGATGTCATCTGAAAATCATTGTGATCCTTAAGAGATAATCATGGTGGATAATTATATATCCGTGGATATGCCATGAATTATGGTAGACATCATGTGACTTGATGTCAATGCACATACCATAATGAAGATGTGTTATGAAGAATGCCATGTGACTTGACACTTTCAGAAGCATACCATATCTTCTGACATCACGAGTTAGGTGATATCACTTTTACTTGGTGGAAGTAATTTTCCCTAGCTAAGAGGGAGTATTGAATAATGAAGATGTGTTATGAAGAATGTCATGTGACTTGACACTTTCAGAAGCATACCATATCTTCTAATATCACAAGTTAGGTAATATCACTTTATACTTGTTTGGAGTTTATCTTCCCTAGCTAAGAGGGAGTGTTGAAAATAGATAGCATTGGTCAGATGATTGATCGTTGTTAATGTGAAAGATATAATATTAAATAAAGGGACGCATCCCTTGAGCCGACGTGTCTCCACTTTGTGGAGACACATCCGCTCATGGGACATGTCTCCCACTTTGATATTTATACTCACTCCTTCCTCATTTGGAAACATGGAAATTGATAGATGTTTACCTGTGAGGATCGACAGTTACAGAAAGAAGAATTTAATCATTTCATTAACACCAAAGACTCCATATCTTACCCAATAATGCTCTACGTCCTCTTCCTCTTGGGTAATCCAAGGAAACAATAGCCAATCTATTAATAATCATCTTGATTTGAGTTGGGGACATTACAATATCTAGAAACACTTGCATGTTTGATCCTTTGCTCTAGTAGTCAATGAACCAATTAGCTACAACAACACCTTTTCCTCAAGATCATCTTGAATAAGAGAACCGTCATAGACAACAGGCAACCTAAGGACTCTTTATTCAATATTGCAAATTACAAATTACAATGCTAACATTTGGACGATTTACACTACTTAGAATGGATCCTTATATAGCATAATGAGGCTCTTCTAGAACATACTACTTCTAAATACTAAGATCAATAGTTATATGGGTCCTACCACTTACTAAATAGCAAGTGGTGTACAAAAAGATTACTAATAATGCACCTTGGTGCTCCACAAATATTTGAATCCAACAAAAGTGGGTAAAGATTCTTCCTCACAAATATTAATAAATTTCCACTAAACAATTTCTGAGTTGATAGTGGCATTCCCACTATCAAGAAAAGATTTTAGTCTTCCTATTTACAAAACAAGACATAATCATCTAGACTACTAGCTATTAAACCTTGCTCGTATATTATATCATTTGATGCTCTCTTTGATTTATTATCCACTTGGACCCAACTTTGAGTAGGTGGATATCCTTATTCAAACTTTCACCTATTTCTTGACTTATTGGAGAAATGGGTTGTGCAATTTTTTGCAAACGTTATTATTTTCTTTGCACATTCTATTGCTATCTCAAATTATATTTTATCTACAAAAATTACTTTTGTATGGACAACTTTATACGAGGCCACAACTACTATGTCTTGGCATAACCAATATGCTTCCAACTTTTAATATTCTAGCCATTCATTAGAATCATATGTTTCTTTGGATGTTGACACTCCAATCTTAAATTTGTTTGCCCCGTTCATTCAAATTTCTGCATCTTCCAATGTGTGGGATGAGATTTTGACTGACATATCTGTTAGACCTGCAAAGTCTAAAAGATATTTATATTCATAGACATTTAATCCGCTTAACTCCATATTTTGTTGTTCCTGCTTACTACCAGTCTCCAATTATCTTAGTCCTTGTATGATTCAGACCATTCAAGATAATAATGAAGAAATTCAAAACAAAGATTAAGAATGTGAAGAATAGTTTCTTGGACAGAATTAGCCCTATAAGGAGTCATTCTTGACAGAAGAACTTTGCAATGGGGATTTATCATACTAAGTAAAGTGCCTAGTTCATGCATCCCATGGGGAAACTGATGTATAACTGACCTATTGTGAATATATATAAATGTTTTTTGATAGCTTCTTACCAATTTTTTAAGCAAAGTCACATTTACTTCACTAATTGTTGCACTCCAAAATCTTATTTTTCTCATACCCGGTTCAATCTGTATATTGCCCCATGCTAGCTTGTGATTTCTTAATGGAAATGTCTCATATTTGAAGAAATAGGCTTCAAGAATTATTTTCTGACATTCTATTAGGAGATTTATCTGGCATGCCCAGTCTTTCAGAATTAAGTTTCCTTCTGCATCAAAACTTCCAAATCATGCAAATTGATTCTTTTCTGAAATCATCTCTGTATGATATCTCAGCAATATTCTTAAAAAAAAGAATCTTTGATTTCAAATTGTTTTTAGTTTCTGCCCTATTGCACAATCTACAAACTTGTAATTTTTCTCCTTGGGCAACCATGTTACTTTTGCCTATGATATTGTCACCTTTTACTTCACCTTTCTTGCCTGGAAGGGTATGTTTGCACTTCATTGTTGTCACTGCTGGAAATATTTAAATTTTATTTATTTTGAAGCCATTTTCTTTGAAAAAATATTTTCATTTCATAATAGAAATTTGCCTAATATTAATGAATGGCTTTTAATATCAAAAGATTAACTATTCATCAATAAAGCTAATATATTCACCAAAGCAATGATCTTCGCTTTGTTCTACATTCTTGAATTGTTTACTAGAGAACATTTTTTTGGGTCTTCTTCTCAATCCTCTAAACATGATATCTAATTCTTGACTTGATTTGAATTGATAAAACAAGAAAAATCAAAAAGGTGTCTCAACCTTGCTTTTTCCAATATTTGTATTTAATTATGTAATTATATTTCATTGTCACATGTAGTTTTAATTTGGCAGTTTGTACTATCACTTAGTTGCTATAAAAGTTGCTAAATGCAACAATGATAACTTGTAAGGTGGATTAGAGTTGCTGGATTAGAAAGAGCATGAAAAGGGGGAGTTAAATTTGGACTTCTATAAGGTAAGGAATATCTTTAGTTTGTATATGCATGTTACCTAAAAGGAAAATAAGATCACAAGTGGAGTACTTCAGTTAAAAGAGAGTTTCTAACTTTTCTCTTTTCGATTTGGGCATTGTTGTTTGCATGGAGATTTTGGTGCCGCTTTGACCCCATGATTTTCTGTCATGATTTTGGAAACCATTAGTGATTTTTAGTATTGAGTACTGACTGTATATATTGATTCATAAATTGAAGATGCATATTTTTATTTTTATGATTGTATGATTTTATAGAAGGTTATGCTTCCGAAATTTCTCCAAGCTTGTATTGTTTTCTCCTATGAAGGCTTGCGCCTGTTGATGTATTGTAACAGTATTTGATACTGTGACTAAATTGGTTCAAGTTTAGGAGGTTGGTGTAATGTCCCCTCTTTAGCCAGTGGACTGGGAGTTAGGGTTAGCCTATGAATTTGGTCCCCGTAGGCTAATGAGATGGTCAAGGGACCCTTTGGAGGGTATTCAGGCCCGTCAATTGGCTGGGGTATCCATGTAATATCCCTTGCTCAAAATGACCTTAACTTGCTGAAGATATGCTCAAAGAATATTGTCAAACACTTTGCAAACAATCCTCTTCAACACTGTTTCTATGTTTCAGACTGATTATACTTGTTTGGAATGTGTTTTGAATGCTGCAATTGATGTTTTAGAATGCTTCTAATGATGCAAGATTGATCAACAAAGTCTCAGCAATACTATGCCATCCCTTTTCTACCTTTACATGCATATAAGTGACTGAAAATGTGCATCTACAGCAACTAGGAATTATGACAAACACTTGGCATGCATTCTCATATGATAATCTAGAGCTCAAACAATATTAGAATTACATCAAACAATTAGCATGCAACTTATCCCTCCTTTATTGAATGCAATCGTCTCAAATACAATGCTGATATGAATAGCCAAGACTCTTGGTTTACAATGAATGTTCAATAGTAAATACAATGCCAAATCTGATATAAATGATAAACTATAACAGCAAGACTAGATAACAATGCAAATCAACTCCAAAATCATGAAGAACCTGGTTATAGCAGCACCTATGATCATGAAGATGTAGCAATCAACAACCAAGCCAAAATGGACTTAGGCCCAATTGATGCTTTCACCCAGACGCCCCTGTTCTTGCCTGGCAATACTCTAGATAAATAAATGCAGCAATTAAACTCCACCTCTTGGCACTTGAAATGATCGGTAGGACCAAGGGATCAGAATGCAACAATACCCAGAACCATAGGATGCTTCGATGATGAGATATGAACAAAAATGTCTTGCCAATGGCACCCTTGTTGTAGTATATCAGACCACTGAAATTATTTATCAGCAACCTGATAGCTACTCCAAAATGATTGCCAAGCTCTCCCAAGATGAATGCTCAAATACCCACAAAGAAACAATGCACAAATGAGGCCATACAAGCAAAAATCTGAATATGATATGCAAGCTCGACCTCCATTAAAATCTGATATGAATCTTCAATATGCTCAAGTGAACTTTTGAATGAAGCCCACAACTAGCAATAATTCAGCTGATATCTCACAACCTCAAAATTGCTTAACCAATGAGAGTTTTCATTCCCAATGGTTGGAAATCACAGAACAATCTCAACAAACAAATATCAAATGTCAATTCTTGGATGATTAGAAGCAAGCCCAACCCCTCTTAATATACTTTTCTCCTCTTGAGGTCGGTCCCCTCTAGAAACTTATAAATAATCATTACTTTATTTTATTTTATTTGCACTTTATAATAATATTAAAATATAACTTTATAATTCATAAAGTGCAAATATGTTGTCAAAACATTATGTTTTCCAACATTAGGTTTTCCGACATCCTGATAACACATTATGTTTTCCATCATTCGGCATAACATAGAAAACCCCCTTATAACTACTAAATCCAGGAGAAGAAACTAACCATTGACCAGGTAACTGCCTCAAACGACCCTCTAACCATGCTCGTTAGCCTACGAGAGTCAAGAATACGCTAAATCCTCTGAAAACTGATGCTCATGTAAAAGGGGACATTACAATCCATGCTAGCATGAACAACTCAGTGATTGAGTATTTTGATTGATAGGCTTTACGGAGGCAATTCTGGAGTACAATGTTCATACTTACTATTTATAGTAAGTTATACAAGATCAATGGTCGCCTTTCCTGCATTTGGAAATTATGTTGGGATCACTCTCAGGGGTTATTGCTAGATTATAATTGAGAGTTGGCAATTTAATTAAATTATTAAAGTCAAATTACTTTAATAATATGATTTATTAAAGTGACTTTATAATTTAATGTTATGAAGTTAATTTTAATAAAGTACTTTATAATTTGGTGTTATAAGGTGAATCAAGTGACTTTTAAAGTAATATATATGATGTCATTTTATGAAATATTTTATTAAAAGGCATATGTTTCGACAAATATTATTTAAATGATTATATGGCCAAAAGTAGCGTTGGATTTATGAGGAGGAATATTTTATATTTCTCAAAAGTGAATTGCCAAATATGGGCATAGGGTTTGGAGAAGGTTCAAAAGGCGAAGGTAAGGATTTTTCAATCATTCATTGATATTGATTATATTGCAAAATGGAGAGAGCTAAGCAACAAGGTTTGCTGGTTTGGAGAATCAAGTTATTCTAAGGACGAAATCCCTCGAATAGGACAAAGTTTGCAGGTGTGAGACCACCTAATGACTCTTGATTGAATAGTCTCACACAAGGATTATCATATGAGCTTACACAGGATCCAAAAAAATAATATTTCAGATTTTTAGAGAATAATATTGCAGATCAGAAATAAATAGCAGGTCTTCATTGCTAAATCAAACCTTAGACAAGTTTGGAGGCACATGTGGAAAGTTTGAGCTTGCTTTTGTGATCAGATTTGACCATTCAACCTGGCTGTACAGATCTGCAAAGATATCAGGGTTCACAAAAAAAGTACACCTTTCTTGTGGCGCGTGTGAGTACATCTTTTGGTTGTATATCTGAGGACGTGAGGGTTTCAAGGGCAGATTGGCCCTATTTAGAGTTGCCAACAGCCATTCTAGAGGCGTCCAGTTTGTGCAATCAGATCAGCAACATTCTCAGGAAGAAGTTAGTCAAATTTCGAGTGTGGCACCTAGTTTTTTGTGCCATCAGCGTGCTGGTTAAATAAATCAGATCTGTAACTGTGCAAACCAGCAAATGGATATGTTTTAAATGAGTTTGAAAGCAATAAATATCAACTAGGTTCATTTCTATTTATGTATTTCCTTTTTGTTCTGACGTTTTTGCAATTATTTCAGTTTCTGGCATCATATCTGGCAAAAAACACAAAAAATCATAAAACAATCAAAACACAAAAAATTCAAACTCAAAGCCCAAGGGGACATCATAGTTGGGTTTTTTCCCAAGGTAAATATTGTCAATGTGGTCAATGCTTTTGCATTTGTTTCTTCATTTTCTGAAATTGTTGAATCTCACGTGCATGTTTCTCCTATTCAGTTAGTGTATGAAGTTTTTCTGCTATCAGCTTCCTTTTAGTTGGTATGAAAAAGATTTCTTAAAGTAATCATAATTTGAGTGGAAGTCGCATGCAAAAGATCTTTTTCTTTTCAAGAAAATGGCAAGTACATCACAAATGAAGATGGATTGGTTTCGTAATGTCCCCTTTTGGGATAACCCTAATTCTTGCCCTAGAAACACAAGTTAATGCAGTTAGGTTTACAACTTACCAATTAAATGCTTTAAGCCAAAAAAATCTTGGTTTAGGTCCTACAATCATGTTAGATAATATTGGAATATAATTCATACAATCAAACTTATATAATAAATGTTTTATCTATTTAAATCATGTAAATATCTAACTGTTTCAAGTCATACAATATCATAATGCACATTGGAAGTTGGATCATAATGGGACTAAGATGAGGAGCATGATAGGTCTGCCTAAAGCTATCCACACCAAGCCCAAGAGTAGATATACCATCCCTCTTGGCCCTCAAGTGGCACACACAATCATCCAACATGGGGTGGCATACTTGGCGAACAACTTGTATCTGCATTCCCTACCCTTGCTGCCTTATCCATCCCTCTTATGATTGAAACCCCTCAAATTCATCTCGACAACCAATCCATGTAGAGGTTGGGGAAAAAGGCTACCATAAGAGGCCCACAAACATCCTCTCCCTAAGCCCAAGGGTGGATATCACCCCCTTGGCTCCAAGTCACAGACACACAGTTATCCACCATGGAGTGGCGTACTTAGGAATAAGTCTAGTATCCACTCAACCAATTGGTATCTTCCCCATTCCTCCTCATGGTTGCTTGATGAGTAAAACAAACACAAAATATATCAATAATAAATATATCATTACATACAATAATCATGATAGAGCATACCACAATATTTATTGACACATAAGATGGCTATATTCACAACAGTAATTGCAATACCTATTGATTCTGCCATAACAAAAGATCAAATTTTGGATGGCTCTGCGTGCGCGAACAGGCAGGAATGGGCACAATAGAGGATTTTTGAAATCCTTTAATGCTGGTGACAAGGAAGATGATGAACCTGAAGCAGATCTCTTTGCTGCATCGTTTGCTTCAAGTTTGGTGGAAGCATGCGCAGTTTTGTTGCGTTTGGAGGCACGTTTTTGTGTTTGTTCTGTGTCTCCTTCTGTTGATGTTGGGGTTTGTATTGTTGGGGAGTCCAACGATGATTCATCCTGAACTTCATTGCTCTGTGGCTGCATGGTGGTTGTGGTGGGTGTTCAATGGAGAATGCCTATCCCTGTGTTGAGAGCGTTGGGCGGGAAAATCTCTGGCGTCAAAGGTTTGGGATTTGTTGAGGATGGGGATGATGGTTTTGACGTTGTTGAGGATGGAGGATGGTTGCTTGCTGTTTGTGTTGGTGGTCGTCCTGCCTTTCTTCTCTACTCTGTTGTTCGGGAGCGTCCATTCCAATGCGGGTCGCTGCCTTTCTCTGATGCAAAAGTTGTTTTGTGTCTTTTTTTGGTATCTCATGCACCTATTGGGCCTTTGCTCGTGCGATTTTTTGTGGAGGCAGTCTTGCTGGGATTTGTCATGGTTTGGGTGTTGGTTGTGAAGTCCTTGGTGGTTGTTGCGGGTAACTTGGTTACTGTGTGGCATGACTCACTGGTGGGTGTTCGAGGATGGTTCTCTTGGCCTCCTCTTAACTCTGCTCCCTTGTCCTTTGTGCTTTTTGGGTCGTGTGCCTTGTGCTTGGGCTCTCCTTCCAAGTGCGACGCTGGTTGTGCTCTGGTCAGGCACTCTTCTGGTGGTTGGGTATGGGTTTGTCCGTTACTACTCGACCCCCCTGTTATTGTGCGGTTGGGGGTTGTTATAACTTATGTTCCTTCACAAGCCCCCATGGGTTTGTGGTGATGGTGGGATGGTATTTTGTCATCTTTTATGCTTTGTTGAAGACGTTTGTGCTGCTCTTAGTTGCAAAAGCTTTGGTCGGGCTCCTCTTATTTTGGGATGGCTCTATTTTCTTGTTTTTAGGAGCTACCCTACTACTCATGGGTCATGGAGTTTTTCTTTCAAGTCCCTTTGGTTTCCACCGACTATGTGATGGTTTTGTGTTTGATCGCGGGATTTTCTTTGGAGCTTTATGCTTTTGATGGAGTCTCTAATCCGGTTTCTACCTTGGTAGTGGTGTTTCAGAGTTTGTTGTTTCATTGGGCTACCTTGCCTAAAGTGAAGGTTGCGTTGGATATTGTCGGTTTTGTTATTGATGCTCCCTGGTGGAGTAGGTTCTTTGGATTTGTGTTGCAAGTTGTCGACCTCCTTGTGCCGAGGTGTTTCGTGGGGACTATCCAGAAAGCTTTGTTGTTCCTTTGGTTGTTGCAGAGACCCTACCCTGTTTCGTTGTGGTGGGACTTACACTTTAGGAAGGCTTCCAGGTTGTCGGAAGTGGTTGTTTTAGTGCTTATGCTTGGTTGGGGGAGGGGGCTCTGCCCTGTTTTGGTGTTGTTTGTCTCTCTTTATGGTACCTACTACTGCAGCGTGGCTTGTAGACGCTTTGTTCCTCTGTGGATGACTGTGGGTTTCCTATTTGTGGGGATTCCCTTGGTTTGTGGGTTGCCCCTTGTGATGGATGATGCTTCATTTGTGGGTGGAGCTGATGGTTTTATGGTGTTTTGGGTTGTTTATGTTGTGGGATGGGAGACTATTTTTGTCCTTCCTACTGTTTCTTCCTCCTGGATGCCTTGGGAGGAGGTGTTGACCTGTTCTACTAGAGTTCTTGCTTGGTACCTTTTTCTACAAATGTTGTATTCAATAGAGGTGAATATTGCTCCTATCAAGGTGGAGCCCTCTCCTATTGAGGTGGAGCTGGAGTTTATAGGAATGGTGGGAAGTGCTTCTCTCCTTTGTTGGTTCCTATTGAGGTGGAACATGCTTGTTTTGGAGGGAGGTTTCTTCGATAGTTCTGGTCCCTTCTTCCTCTCCTATAGAGGGGAGCCCCATCCTTTTGAGGTGGTTTCGAAGTTGGTGTCTGGTTGGTTAGTGCATCTCGAAAATCATATCTCTGCTGCAAGTGGTGATTCTTACCCCTCTTTTGGTGAGAATTTGTTGCGCTTAGTTTTGTCTAATTTGAGCGGAAGGTTTGCAGCAGTCCAACTGTTGCAAATGATTGGTAGCCATTTGAGCGAAAGGTTTGTTGCTTTCTAGCTGTTGTAGGTTGTTTGTCCTTTGTGTTTTGTTGCTCTTGGTTTTGGAGCCAAAATAGGTTGTTAGCCCGTCTTTGTCTTTGGACTACTGTTGGTCCTCAATGTTCTGACACTCCTGGTCATCTGGTGACCAGGTGTTGTTTGTGTTCTGCTGTGTGTCTGCGGTGTTTCCGCTAATGCTTTGTGTTGGCAAAGTTTGTTGTTTTGTTGTTTGGAAGTGTTTGTTTCTTAGCTCTGTAAAAGGTTCTTGGTCCTTTCAAAACCTTGCTTACCTTATCAAAAAACTATTGATTTTGCCCTTGAGTGCAGATAATTAACTCAGATCTGCTCAATTGCCTTCTGTTTTGATCCCTTCTAATATTTTGTATTATTTGTTGCCTGAATAATGAATGTATTTATGACGTTAATCGATGCTCTGTTCCTTTATTCAGATTTCTTATTGATTTTCCTTTCCATGATATCTTCTATGATCCCATTACAATCTCTATTTATATCTTATGTCTTTATGAAAAAAGACATCCTTTGGAGGAGTGATGTCCCTCCAAAACAATCATGATGTTCCTTATAATTAACTACTGCCCCTTCAAACTGATCGCAGCCTTTCATAATGTAATTGTTGCATATTAGTTAGACTTTAACTGGGTCGATTAACTGCCTTTGTATTAACTTAAATGATCACTACTACACTACATAATATATTCGTTACTCTTAACAAACTTAATACTCTTTAATCCCTGCTAAAGGAAACCTGATCGCTGCCTTTATTCTGTTTATTGATCGCTGTTTGTCATATTAATAAAATATTCCTTTATAAATGCTGCCTTTGGTGTATGTGTAGATCGCTGCTTTAAGTAGTCTTTAGTGGCTGCTATATTGAGTATTTAAGCAGATCATACCATTTCTAACAATTCTTCTGTCTTATTTATACATGTATTGGGTGCTTCAATTGAAGGAGGTCGGCCAAGCTACCATTTAAATCTTTTAAAAGCATTTGTCTAACCACAAGGTGGTCGGCTCTATTTAGAAGGTCGACCTTTCTAGGGAGTTGGCCACTTGAATCATATTTAAATTCCTTTGTTTGGTGCAATGTCTTCATGAGTGCCTTTACTTTTTGTGGGAGATATATTCCCATGACAGGGGCACGACAGGTTCAATTGTACAAATTTTGAGCCATGGAAGCTCAAAATGGAGGATTTGCTAATAGATAGAGATCTATGGAAAGTCGTATTAGAAGGTAAACCATTAGGTATGAAGAATGAAGATTGGGTTGTGTTAGATTAGAAAGCTAGAAGCCTCATTCAGCTTTATTTGGAAAATTCAGTGCTCCTAAATGTAACAAAAGAATCCATTGCCAAATACCTTTGGGAAAAGTTAGGAAAGTTGCACCAAGCTAAATCATTGGTGAACAAACTTTTTCTACAGAAGAAGTCGTATTCTTTCATATGGGTGAAGGAAATCCAGTTGTTGAGCACCTAAATGTATTTAACACTATTATAAGCCGGTTACAATATGTTGGTGTAAAGATGGGGGAAGATCATTTCATGGCCCTCTTGTGTTCTTTGCCAAACTCAAGGGATAATCTAGTGTTGGCCATTAGAAGTACTATTTCAAGTTTGTGCTTGATGAGGTAGTGGCTTCTCTTCTCTTTAAGGAGATAAGGCGGAAGACTTCCAACTCAGCCAAAGAAGCACTAGTTGCTCAAGGACAGTCAAAGGAAAAAGACAAGGGCAAGAAAAAGGGTAAAGGCAAATCTAAGTATGAAGGAAGATCTAAGTTTCTTAGTAAACCCAAGGTCATATGTTGGCAATGTGGTAAGAAAGGCCACATCAAGAAAGACTACAAGGAGAAGAAAAAAAAGAATGAACTAGATGATGATTCAAATTCTAAAGCTTCTCAAGATAAATCAAATGCATTTATTTCAGCCCTTGCCACACATGCATGTGAAGATGCATGGACGATCAACTCTAGTGCCTCTTTCCCCATGAGGCCCCAAAAGGAGTGGGTTTCTGACTATGAGAAGTCTGATGATGGAAAGGTCTATCTTAGTGACAACTCTTTTCTTAGTATTGTTGGGTGTGTTCAGGTCAAGATCAGATTCTCTAATGAGAGGATCAAAGGTATTTCAGGAGTTCTACACATCCTTGTCTTGGCACAAAACCTATTTTTGTTAGCAAGATGAATGATATGGGTGTACAGGTAGTCTTAAATGGTGGTGGTTATAAGATGGTTCGTGGAGCCATGGTGTTGGCAAAAGGACTTCAAGTTATAACTCTTTTCTACTTCAATGCTAGCACCTACATTCAATGTAACAGTTCAATGGTACCTCTGACATCTACACCTACAAAAGATCAATACTTGCAAAAAAGGGATCAACAACTTCAAGACTTGCAATAATGACACAAATGACAAGACATTTGCAGCAAATGAAAACATGATGTGGGTTCCTACAAATGTTCTCACCTCAAAAAGAAAGTTACCAACTAAGAAGACTATCTTGTGGCATGAGTGCATGGGCTACATTAATGAGAAGGGCCTTAGAACCTTGAAAAACAAAAATCTTGTAGAGGGGTTGATTGTTCTCTTGATTTTGGCTTTTATGAACATTGTAATCATGGAAAACAGAATCATGTTCAATCTTATTTGAGCTTCCATAGGTCTTGTGGAGCTTTGGATATTATTCATGGTTATGAGTTTGGTCCTATAGATGTGTCTTCATTGGCAAAATCCCTATATTATGTTTTTTATTGATAATTTCTCTAGGAGGATTTAAGACTATTTTCTTAAGCATAAATCTGAGGTCTTTAGTTAATTCAAAGAGTTTAAGGCTCTTGTGGAAAATCAGATAAATAGAAAGATCAAGGTGTTGAAAATGAACAACGATGGAGAATGTTGTTCAACTGAGTTTGAAATATTCTTGAAAGAGAATAGTATTGCATAACATAAGACAACTCCATACAATTCTTAGCAAAATGGAGTTATAGAGTGCATGAACAGGTCATTGATGGAGAGGATGAGTATGCTCAATGGTGCCAATTTGGAACAAAAATTATGGGCAAAGGCACTTAGCCCTGCATGTTAATTAATTAACAAGTCTCCTTCATCAACACTAGGGGATTAAATCAGCTATAAGATTTGGACAAGAAAAAAGCCCTCACTTCAATATATTTGAGTATTTGGTTGTGAGGCATATGCTCATGTGTCCAAGCAAAAGAGGCCAATGTTGGATTATAAGGAACTAAAGTGTATCTTCATCAATTATGGTGACAATGTGATAGGATGCAAGTTGTGGGATCTTATTACTGAAAGCCTATAGTGTAATTACAATCAAAGACTGTGACAACTGCTCTTTAGGTTGAACTAGAGGTTTGGGATGGATTTGATGAGGAGGCCAAATTACAAAGCTCAAAGACTTCAAAAGAAGATCCTCAACCTCAACCTTTGAGGAGATACACTCAGCAAAGGATAAAACCAAAGAGGTATATTTCGCCTAAGTTTACATGTTGTCTTGTCCCCAAATAATTGAATTGATTTTGGAGGGAAAATTGTAAAATTGTTTTTAAACACTAGCCTAAAAAATTAAATAATAACATTTAAAATAATATTATAATAAAAATTAATTAATATTAAAATAAATTTAAATTATTAAATAATAATATTTATGGCCAACCATTTGGAAGGCAATCATCTTACCATATTGTTGTACCCCAAATTAAAAAAATTGCTACACTTAAGCATTTTGAAGAAATGAGTCAAAAGTCTTGTTAAAATCTGTCAAAAAGGTCAAAATTGGGGTTTGCATGTCATGCATGGGGGTCAAAAACTTGAAATTTTCAAAATCTGACAATCTGGGTCAGCTCAAAGCGACCAAATCAACAAAACCCAAATTTCAGTTTTTCAAACCCTACATTTTAGGAAAATTTATATTTTTAGTAACTTTCTAAAAAATGAACTGTTTTTGGGTTTTTTTGGGTTTCTTTTGAAACAAATGCTGGTAAAATTTTCTAAAAAAATAGAAAGTTTGGCTTCTAGGGTTGAAACTGATTTTGATTGGCTTAAAATACTTCCTCATCAGGCTGGTGCAATCAGAATCACAAAAAGATGAGTTTTACCCTAGTGGGTCTATTTTGCTTTTTCAGGAGCATCAAGGTCATCAATGGAGGTCAGTCAGCTGCCAAGTGTCAAAAACAAACATTCAAGCACAGAACAGAAGTTGTTGATGATGAACATGCACAAAGAACGAAGAACGGAGAAAGGAAGCTATCAAAGTTGAAAAATGTGAAATTTTGGCTAATACTGGAGACACCAGGCGCCCCTACTCAGTTTGGGTGCCCAAACATTCATGCCTTAGAAAAATTTCATCTCCAGTAGTCAGGGCAAAGGAAAGCATGTCAAACGAAGGAGACAATTGAAAATCTCAAAAAGTATTATGTCTGCCAGCCATGGGCGCTCCAGAAGAAGATAGGCGCCCAGCTTTTCAGGAGGTCAAATGATGGTATTAGGGTTTGTGCTCCTAGGCAATGTTGTTCAGATTCTTCTCAGCTCCGCAATGAGCCCGGCAACACAGTCATCTGATCACTCAGTCATTCGGAATTCGAGATCGAACAGAGGAGTTTCAACCAAGAAGCTGAAAGCAAATCATGAGAACATCAAAAAAATGTCAAGTTTGGAGAACTTGGGCGCCCTAGAAGGAGATAGGCGCCCAAGCTTTTGAGGTGTCAAATGAATAAATTTGCAGACGAGGCCTCCAACATGACTTCATCAGATTTGATCAAGCTTTCCAAAGAAACCATCAGCACACTCGTCGGAGGTTGTAGGCATCGGATCTCAAAGGCTGAACAGGGGGAAAAACGTGAGTAAAATGACACAAGTCAAAAGCAAGGATGAAAATCTCAAAATAAAATCTAACTCTGGAGAAGTTAGGCGCCCCAACTAGCCAGGGGCACCCAAGCTTTTGACCCACTAAACTCAGTTTTCAAGAGACATCACTCTCAAGAGACCCTTCTCAGAATCTTCTCAACTATCCAGTGAATTTGACAACTAACCAATCTGATCAATTTAGCTCCTGAAATCATGAATTCATCTCAAGGTCAAAAAACAAGCAAGAGTTTGAAGCTCATAAAAATGACTTAACACTGGTAAAGATGGGCGCCCCTGGAGGAGATAGGCACCCAACATTTTGAAGGGTCGGATGAAGTTTTTGTCAAAAGTTGCCTCCAAACAAACTTTATTAGATTCAATCAAACTCCGCGACGATTCATTCAGCTCATCTGTGAGATCAATCTAGAGGCCGGAAATCAACATCAAACTGGCGTTGAAAATCAAGAAAAAGTTGAAAATGGTTGAAAAATGGTTGCCTGAAGAAGATAGGCGCCTCTAGCCAAGAAAGGTGCCCAAGAAGCCATGCCTTAGTCAAAATTTTCAAATTTTCAAGATTTGAAAAAGAGGAAAAACGTCCAAGTTCAATGCATAAGCTCAAGCTAGGGTTTTGAAGAGTTAGGGCAAAAGAAAGCTGATTTTCTCAAGGCAAAACTTATTTAAGGTGCCTTTGTCTTTCATTTTTCATATTTTCTTGTAGGTGGTGTCCAAAGAGAAGTGGAGCAGCAACTAAAGAATTTTTCTTTTCAAAATTTGAGAGCTCAAACCTTCTGATTTTTGCAAATTCTTCATAAATTTTCAGACCAGCACACAAAAGAGCTTGGTTTTTCATGTTTTTTCATCTAGAACATCAATTCTTTGAAGGAGGTCAAAGTTTTCAATTTTTAGTGATCTGGGTCATCTCAGTTCGTGCTTTTGAACAATTTTAGAAGAAATTTTTCAAGTTGCAGCAGCTGCTTTTTCTTCGCATGTCCTAGAAAACATCAAAATTTTCAAGTTTTAATCATTTGGGTCCTTCTAGAACAATCTTTTGAACAAAACCCAGGTCACAACTTTTTTTCAAAAAAAATTCAAGATCTAGGGTTTGCCATTTTTTCAATCAGACTTCAAGATTTTCAACATCTGATCAAATGAGTTCATCCAAAATGTTCTTTTGAACAAAACCCAAGTGCCAGCTTTTTCATGTTTTTTTCTGAGGAAATTAGGGTTTGCTGTTTTTACAGTCTACACTTAAAAATTTCAAAAATGGACAATCTGGGTTTGCTTGTAACGAAATTCTGAACAAAACCCATATCTCAGAATAATTTTAAAAAAATCCATCCGTTTGAAGAAAAAAATCAGCAAGCTAAAAATAGAAAGTGTGCAAAAACTTGTCTGAATATAGGCGAGTTTACAGTCAATCTTCGAGTTTTGCAATATGGAGTACATTCCCAATGAGTTCAAGACCATATCAATACTATATCATGACTTCACCAGGACAACTGAGACTGACTTGTACCACATCAAGCCAGTGTTCAATCTGCGTGCTTTGGAAGACGCAAGCAATGTCACCATTAGGCACCTTGGCCATTCAGGACTTCTTGTAGCAGCATCTATTCCCTTTTTAGTACAGAGCTTAGAATTTGTAGTTGCTTGCATCAAGCATTACAATCCTACAACGAGGGAGATTCAGTCAGTGGATGGAAGAGTAATTTGCAGCCTAAAGCCAGATATGATCGAAAAATGCTTCTCAATTCCGCCTTGGCCTGGAAGTGTTACCATCTCTATGGAAATACGTGAAAGGGTATGGGAGATGCATAAAGAGAAATACAGCAAGAAAATTGCACAAAAGTGGAGGAGAGTTTACAGATGAAATTGCCATAATAATCACCTTGCTCAATTGGATTATTGGCCAAGCAGATGCAACAAAGTTTCAGCCCTGGATGTTTTATGTGATACCTCATATCATGAAGAAAACGGAGTTTTATGATTGGCCAACCTTGATTAGTGACTACCTTCATCACCAGATGACTGAGTACTTCAATAGGCATGAATTCCACATGATCTCCTACCTAGTCTACCTAGTGGCCTTCCAAGGCAAATTCAAAGGGTTGAACACTAAGGGGTCCCTAAATGTACAGCATGTCTACAAATACTACACTCAGCTGGAGTTCATAGCATCATCGCATCACTACAAAAGAGTAAATGAAGCTTTCCTGATGTATACAGTGCGAGACCTGGATAATGAGTTACACATACGCATTTCATCTATTGCTAGGACAGCAATGTCAGAATGGGCGGATTGATTTATTCAGTTTGCTACTTTCACCTACATAAAAGTTTATGGCTATTTCGGTGCTCCTCTCATGTTACCGAGGTATCCATCAAGTGAAGTTGTGTGCATGGAATTTCTAAGGCAAGTATCAGATGTTCACACTCGCTTGCGGAATAAAAAGAAACCAACCTTCAGCTTTCTTTTTGAATTAGGAATCTACAGGTGCAGATCATCAGCAGATGCCAAGATAATGGGTGGTGAGTTGGCTAAACTTGGTCTCAAGCCTTTCAGCGAGAGATGATCTTATGATCCCCATGGTGTCTATGCATCCAGACTTGGTCAAAACTATGCTCATGTGCCCGCACTTGAGGATTTTTGGGCCAATTGCAGAGATGAGTTCAAAGTTCAAAGGCGTAGTAATAGTAGACTCACTCTTCATCAGATGAAAGACTATTTGTCTGAGGATATTGAGGGGTTATTAGATGATGATGGAGACATACTTCTCTCAGCATACACTCAAAATCAGATTGAGCAACAACCTCTTCCACAGGTTAATTGGGCCAACAGAGAATGCATCTCAGTGGAAGAAAGGACACGCCAAGTCGTTGAGTACAGCAAGAATTTCTTGGTCCTCAAGAGGAAGGAATCCATTCCGATAGCAGAGCCGCCAAGAATACAACCATCACTTCCCTCTTCTTCTAGAGCACAACCGAAGATGAAGGGAAAAAGTCAATCTCAAGAGGATGTAAAGGGTAGTAGATCAACGAAGAATGCAAAGAAAAGGTTGGATTTCTTAGGTATAGTCATACGGGAGCAGCCAACAGTTGAAATAGAAGCCCCTCTAGAAGAGCCCATACATCAAAAAAAACAGAAGATGTGCCATTGACACATGATCCTCTGCCATCTCCCAGGCCTTCACCAATTCATATTGATCTGGAGGACAAGGAGGTAGAAGAAGAGATTGCAGTTGAACCTCCCATGGATGTTAGTAGAGATACCACATCTTGGCTTGAGAGCTCCTTGGGAAGGACAAGAAGAAGACCTTCATATCAACTGAATTTTGATGATCTTGACAATGTGTATCAAGAAGCACCTAAAAAGAATGCAAAGAAACAGATTCACTTTGAGAAAAATCTTGATGGCGAGATGGTCATGGAGACGGCTACACCTCCTGAAGATAGAAACGGGGATGAAGTGAATTTAGATAATTTTGTAATGGTCAAAGTCAATCTTGGCAAGAGTACCAGGCATGCTGATATGCGTTTGTTCAAAATGGTATCTGAAAACCTTCAAGAAAGAGTGCTAAAAGATGGAGAGGACAAGGCAGCCCTCAAGGCTGAAAACCGTCAACTCCGGTTATGCATTTCTAAACTTGTTCACAGCACTTCACAAACAACTCAATTGCTGCCTCAGGTTCTAGAGACACCAGCTGATCAAAACCAGTTGAGGCAGTTGGTAATTTGTGGGAAACAGACACGGGAATGGATTGAGGAAATCATCACTAGGGGCATAGAAGTTCTGGCACAAATATATCAATTGAGATATAATGCCCATGATTTACGCCAAGGTATCCAGAGATTTGAGCAGTTCATAGCAAAAGTGAAGCCTATGCATGAAATCATCATTGCAGATTTAGATACGGCATATGGCTCAGCGGTTGTAAGAGAACACAGAAGACAAATTCTTGCATGGAAAGAATATCACTTTTTCAAAGTGAAAACTTATGAAAGGATATCTAAAGAGTTTGTTGTATACAAACAAAGGGTGATTGATGCTTTCAAATTCATAAGGGAGTTTGTCACAGAGATCCCTTATCAATATTGTCATGATGATGGTTCCTATGTTGGGCTTGATGAAGTCCAAGCAAAGTTTCAGAGTGTTGTTCATGGCAGCGATGGCAATGTCAGAAGGATGAGTCAGATTTTGATGATGTCAGCAAGATTCGAGAAAGAGGCTAAGGAGAATGAAGATTTCTTGAGATCAATTGTTGATGGCGAAGAAATCTTAAAAAAGTAGAACTTTGCTATTGATAGTATTGATGCACCTAATAGAGATACAATTTCCCACTTTTTGGCAGATGTGACCAAGATATAAAACAGCTTTCATCTAGAAGCTTTCTTCCTAGCTTTCTTTCTATTCTCGTCTTAATTCTTATCCACTCTTTGGAGAAGAGAAAGAAAACAAATGTAATAGTTGGCATTTCCTATTTTCCATGCTTTCTTAGTTGTAGATGTTTATCTTCTTTAGTTTTAGAAATAAGCTTGCATGCTAGCGAGTATTAGTTGTAAAAGCAAGGAGATTTTAGGGTTCCCTACTCCTCTGCTTAGTTATAAATAAGGGCAGCCTTGCCCATTTTTTTTTAACCATGCTAATGATAACAAGACGTGCCTCTTAGTGCCTTCTCATTGTTATTCAGTGTTGTTCAAAACTTAGATTGTGATAGTGAAATTGATGAGCTTATTTCGGCCTTCAAGATTGCTATTCACTTTCTGTTCAATCTTGTGCTAAGTGTTAATTTGGTTTTTGATCGCATGTTGCATGCTTGTTTTGCTACAACTTGCTGTCCCAGAGGTGTAAATCTTGATAATTGAGAAGGAGGATCTTATGTATGTCTTGCTTGATTTAATGTCTCAATTTTCAAAGTTCATTTATGTTTGAAATCATTCCTCGTTCACTTCTAGGATTTAAACTCTGCATTTATTTAAATCTTTAGAAGCATCTTTAGCGTAAGTTAGTTGTAGTTGATAGTTTTTTATAAAAGAGAAAACCTCAATTGCAACGTCAAGAGTTCTATAACCTTGTGTTTTTTGCAGCTGAGATAAAAAGATAGGTCAATAGTTACTATTTCTTTCTTTTTAAGCATAATCAACAAAAGAGGGAGCTTCCCCTCCGAATTTGAAGAGCAGTTTACTGCACATAGCTTTTTGTTTCCAAACCGCATTCCAGAGGTGCTATATATATTGGAGTCCTTGTTCATTAAGGGGTATCGATCACAGTTGGAAATGTTTGTCTTGCATCTCTGAAGGAGACGAAAACCTCCTCAAGACGAGGACAAGGTAGGGACGAAACCCCCTCTCTGCAACTATGAAGTGCTTCCTGCGAATTCGTGTTTCTACCATTAATTCCGCACAATATCTGAGTTTGATCATTCGCATTGCAAGGACAGTTTGAAAGGAGTAGTGAGGGGTGCGATTCTAGCTAGTTGTGGCCAAGCCTCCAACTCTGGCCACTAACACCACAACTAACCATCGCGAAGGGACAGGCTAATGAGCTATCATGGATTCCAAGGATCATAGTTTTGGTGGAAGGCATCCAAAAAGTCACTCATAGCCCTCTACAGGTTGGCGCAACACTCAGCATTGGCATACAATTGGGGGCAAACGGCGCCATTGTCTAAGGCGCCTGAGCTAATTGCTATACCATTCTGTAGCCCAAGTCATCGCAATCCAAGGGTCCTGTCCCTCATCAGCATAGTAGTAAATCAGTTGAGTTCTCAAATTACTAATAACCATGATTGGGCAGCTGTTTAGGGAGACACCTTATTGCATATATGTATGTATGTTTCTGAGTCACTTATTTTTATGGCAGTCTAGTATCAAGGACTTGTATGATCCTTACATCTGGTAGTTAGCCATTTTGTTATTAGTTGTTTATTGTCGCTACTATCGTTTTATATTGCACAAGTGTAATCAGCATTCTTCATTTGAAATGAATGACACCCAGTTAGCTCTCCGCGACATTCTATCTGCCAGCGTGTGAAATATGAGTGGTTTATGTCAATGGTAGCAAAAGCTATTATTATCTTAATTGTATATAATATCCTGGTTTATTCACTTTCCAATTTTGAATGCCTTAAGTAAGGTTTGGTCATTAGCTTTTTAGTGCAAAATAGTGGTTGGTATATTACACATGCATTTTTGCCTTAAATACTAACATTGATGAACCTCAAATTGTGATTGAGGCAACAGAGATAGATGATGGAGAGTCTTAGAATTTGACCATGGATGATGAGATGGCTTCTTTAAAGAAGAATGACACTTGCAACTTGGTTCAACTATCAAGCAATAGGAAGCCTGTTGGTTGCAAATGGGCTTTAAGAAGAAATTCAGTCCAGATGGTAGTGTTGAAAAGTATAAAGCTAGATTGGTTGCAAAGGGATATTCCTACGTTGAAAGAATTGATTACAATGAGATTTTTTCTCCAATTGCCAAGATGGCATCCATTCAATTCTTATTATCATTTGTTGTAGCTTTTGATCTTGAGACTGAACAAATGGATGTGAAGATAGTTTTTTCACATTGTGACTTTGAGGAATAAATGCACATGACACAACCTGAACACTACATGGTAAAAGGTAAGGAGTCATTGGTTTGTAGATTAAAAAAATCTTTGTATAGTCTCAAACAGTCTCCCAAAATGTAGTATCAAAAGTTTGATATATATGTTTTGAAATTGAGATTTGTAAGGTCCAAATTAGATCATTATGCATACTTTAAACATGATGGTAATCATTCCTTATTGTCACCTTGTATGTGAATGATATGTCAAGATTTGGTAACAGTAAAGGGATGATGAGGGATTTGAAGTATCAACTTTCATTACAATTTGACATGAAGAACTTTGGGGCTACTATGTTCATTGACATTGTGTTCACGACTTGCAAACTTGAATTATAACTATGAAAATTCCAAACTTTCATACTCCAACATAGAAAGGAATCAAAGCATATTAAACCGTGAAAAATAAATTCACAGCCTGCAAGTTGTTTGAACTTGCAAAACTAAAAAAAAAAAAATTATTTCAAACAAAAACATTGATAAAATGGCATCACCAAATGCATGCCATAAATTCGAAAAGAACTATTCATGAAACCTGTAGATTCGTATCCCAAATCGCACAACCTAAATCAGTAGTCACATGCTAGAAATGCTTAAAACAGTGATTTTTTTAACGACTAAAAAAAAATTATAACGGTTTGGGTGAGTTTTTCTCAAAAAAATCACTGAGTTTTTGCAAGTAAAATCACTACAAATTCTTGAAAAACTTGATAGCAAGTAACTCACCATGCTTGTTGGCTCACGAGTACTCATGAGTTTTGCAAGTACCCAATGAGTTTTGCAAATACGATTTGTATAGCACCAAGGATGACCCAATAGTGTTGGGTAGCTATTGTCTATGTAGCTATAGATGACATAGACCAAGGGTGATAGATGGGAACTTAAATTTGGGTGCAATAACATCAATTGTGCATGGTACCTCCTACAATTTCTCAAGCAATTCTTAATGGTCAAATGACTAATTTAAGAAATTTTGAAACACAAAATCAATATTGTCTTTCATTCTATTAATTCAAAGAGTCTAACTACAAATATTCATATCATACTTTTCATATAGAGCAAAAACAAGTTCAAAATATTTTTCAATGTGATTCTTTATAGCATTACTTAGTACAAAAATTTGTTTTATAGAGGATCGATTGAGGAATTGCAAATTTGCATGGACTTACCCCTCTCAACAAATTATTCAAGAAGAACAACATAATCATGCTTAAGCTTGAAACTTATCAAAGATTCTAGCACCATCAATTCAAAGTGCACTAACCTCCTCTAAAGGTTCCCATTGTTGTCTGAAAACAAAGCAACCTTCTACACCTTATAAATCCTAAGCTAAATGACCAAATTTGGCTTAGTGGAGAATTTCTCAGGAGTCTTCCACACATCCGTAGGCAATTCCAAGTTTCAAATATGAAACCACAACTCATTTGAAACCAACATTCCACAAGGACACAAACATCCCAAGGACTTGGGGACTTGGAGGAGATATCCCCCTTTTTCAAAACTGGACAGCCTGCTCTATTTTGTGCATGAAAAATTGAAAAGATAACCTCTTTTAGATTTTTTTTTAAAATGCTTAAAACCCCTCAAGTGCTAATGAGGAAGATCGTTATTGTAAATTCAACACATTGTATTTACTTTTTGAAAATTGTCAAATGCTTTTAGTTTGTTAAAGTTTATTTTAATAGCCACACACTCTATCCCCAAATTTTGGGGAAAAAATTTGCCCTCCTTGAAACCGTGCCCCTTCATCCCCACCTTCCCCCTCTCTCCCCACATTCCAAAAACTCAAAGTAACATTGTCTGAATCATTATTCTATGTTATTAGGTCCGCCAAGGGGCTAGCCAGATCTAGGTACCGATTAGGTCCACCTGCAGGTCTCGGTTGGGACAGCCTGCTCTATTTTGTGCATGAAAAATTAAAAAGATAACATCTTTTAGGTTTTTTTTTTAAATGCTTAAAACCCCTCAAGTGCTAATGAGGAAGATCATTATTGTAAATTCAACACATTGTATTTACTTTTTGAAAATTGTCAAATGCTTTTAGTTTGTTAAAGCTTATTTTAATAGCCACACACTCTGTCCCCAAATTTTGGGGAAAAAGTTTTCCCTCCTTGAAACCGTGCCCCTTCATCCCCACCTTCCCCCTCTCTCCCCACATTCCAAAAACTCAAAGTAACATTGTCTGAATCATTATTCTATGTTATTAGGTCCGCCAAGGGGCTAGCCAGATCTAGGTACCGATTAGGTCCACCTGCAGGTCTCGGTTGGGACAGCCTGCTCTATTTTGTGCATGAAAAATTAAAAAGATAACATCTTTTAGGTTTTTTTTTTAAATGCTTAAAACCCCTCAAGTGCTAATGAGGAAGATCATTATTGTAAATTCAACACATTGTATTTACTTTTTGAAAATTGTCAAATGCTTTTAGTTTGTTAAAGCTTATTTTAATAGCCACACACTCTGTCCCCAAATTTTGGGGAAAAAGTTTGCCCTCCTTGAAACCATGCCCCTTCATCCCCACCTTCCCCCTCTCTCCCCACATTCCAAAAACTCAAAGTAACATTGCCTGAATCATTATTCTATGTTATTAGGTCCGCCAAGGGGCTAGCTAGATCTAGGTACCGATTAGGTCCACTTGCACGTCTCAGTTGGGCACACTATTTAGCCGCCCAATTCATCTAGGGAAAACCTAAGCAAACCTAGACAGACCCAGGAAGAACCTGTCTATGCAACGACATAGTTTTCAATTTTTTTGCCTTTTTTTAATATTTTTTGAGTTTGAATTCACTAGGTGCCCTCCTCAACTTGTAAAATACTTAAAACACCAAAACAAGCCCATTTTATTTCATTTCTTTTGCAAACACAAATATTATTCCAAGAGGCTGAACATTCATTTTTCTTGTTGGATCAACAAAAGGAGTTGAAGATTGATCTTTGAAGGTTCTACAATGATTGCATTGTTCATAAGCATTTATGAGTGTTCATTAGCTGCTAAGAAGATCATAGAAGGATAATTTTGCAAGGACCGTTAATGTTTTACAAACAAGAAACAAATTACTTGTTTTGTTTAGCTATATTTTTCCCATTCTTCTAGGTTTTATATATTTAGTTTTTGTGTTTGTTTCGATTGTGTTGTTTACAAAATTTCTTGCCATTGGAATCACAATGGCAAGTAGTTTTAGCTTCACGGCTCAACCTAAATTCAAAACAGTTCTGAATTCTCCTCTATGGATATATGTTCAAATGATACAACAGGTGGTGGGGTTACATTTCGATTTGCAATGGGTGTGATGTTAGATATTCTAGTTTGTATAGTCAGGTGAAAGCTCATTTGTGTGGAATACCTATGCAAGGAATCAAACCTTGCCCTAGAAAGAATGGTGTTGTTGTTCCATCAGAGACAAGCATCAAGTCACCCCTTACTAAAAATAAGATCAAAGGAAATGCAACCCCCAATGCCCCCATCTAATCCCAATGTTGTGGTAGAAAACCATCCAATTTTGGCCACTTCTCATCTTCAAACTCAAAGTGAACAATCCACTACAAACAAAAGACCAAAGAGACCTTTAGAAACTGCATTTCAAAATGAGAGTCGAGACATTGCTGACCAACACGTAACAAGATGTATTTATGCAAATGGGTTGGCTTTCAATGTTGTTCAATCTCCATTTGGAAAGTGGTGTTGAAAAAAGTTACTGAAGCTCCAAAAGGATACAAGGGTTCGGGTTATGAGAAGGTGTGTGGCACCTTATTGGAAAAGGAAGTCAAGATTGTTGAAGATTCATTGCAGCCCATAAGGGATTCATGGGTTGAGACAGGTGTGTCCATTGTTTCAGATGGGTGGAAAGATGAAAAAATTCACCCTTGATCAACGTCATAGTGGTGTCCCCTAAAGAGGTAATGTTTTTGAAAGTCGTGGATTGTGAGGGGCAAGTGAAATATGGCCAATTTATTGCTGATATTCTCATTGCAGCCATTGAGGAAGTGGGACTTGTTGTGACCTTTTCACACATCACCCCATTCAAAATGGGTACCCCCTAATTTTTGCTCCATTTCGGTCTTTTGGCTTTGGTTTTGGGTTGTTTTGTGGCAGTCTCTCCCAATTCCTTATGTCTTTCCGGGGATGTACCCTTCTTTGGGCCCAATTTGAAATTTTGGCTAAAGTCTAGAGTGCGTTTTGTCAGATTAGATTTTTCATTCTTCGGGCTTCATTTGTGGTCAAGTTGAGTAAGTGGATTGAAATCTGAGTTGGCACTACAATCAGGAGGCTTCAGGTAGGTTACCATTAAAATTTCACTGAATTTTGACAACTTTCTCAGGGATTTTGAAAATCTGACTGCTACATCATGTTCAACACCCTTTGAGCAGCTTAGCTTGTGTGCAAAATTTGAACAAATTCAGAGAACTTGCTATTTTTAGTAGGTCCACTTTCAGCAGGTATGGTATCATCCGAACAGTTCCAGGTCCTTGATATCTAGAGCAGAGCAGTATGTGGTAGAAACGGCATCGAACAGAGGTCAACAACAATAGAGGCAGATGCAATGAAATTTCCTACTTTTATGCCTAAAATGAAGGGCAAAACTCGAGAAAAATTGAAAACTAATGTATCCCACTGCGATCAAACTCCTTCAAGGAATCTACTAGTAAAATTTGAGCACATTCCGCATACTTACTAATGAATAGGGCTAAAAATAGCGAATGAGCACACAAGGCAGGTGTGAACAGGTCAGTCAAGCCATCAGGACCATGATGAGCGAATATCAAGTCTTGAGGAGTTGAAGATGTTTGAAAATCACAAGAGCTTCAGAAGTTACTATAAATGGAAAGCGACGATAAGCAGGACACAAAATTGACTAAGAGTTAAAAATCCCCCTTTATGCGCAAAAATACACCTAGGCTATGTTTGGGGTGAAGGTCTTCACAAAAATGGCTAAGTCGTGAAAAATTGGAGCTTCTACATGAAAGGATGAGACAGATCAAGATTTGCCTAAGGCATTGAAATTCAAAGCTACACCCCTCTAGTGCGCCCAAGGAAGATAAGATGGGTGGAAATTCGCCTAAGGCACGAAACACAAAGTAAGCCCTCCCTAATGCGCCCAAGATGAAGAAGTAGTGTCAAAATTTTCTAAGGCACGTGGTTCAAAGCAGCCTCCTCATATGCACCTTGCACAAGCTCCTAAATGCACCCAACTCAAGTGCCTAAGAGGAAATTTTCTAAGGCATGAAACCTAATGCAAAAAGGTAAAATGCGCCCAACCTTAGACCCTCAAATGCGCCCAAGGAGGTAATATGAAGAATGGGGTCCAAAAAGTTTCTAAGGCACGAAATCAAACAAGACCCCCTCAAATGCGCCCAAGGATGATAAGATAGGAAAAGTTTCCAAGGCATTGAAGATTCAAAGCTAGAACCCCTAATGCACCCAAGGAAGAATAAGATGGATAAAAATTCTCCAAGGCACGAAATTTAAAGTAGGACCTCCCTAGTACGCCAATGAAAGGATAGCGTGATTTGAAGCTAGCCCTCCCTAATGTGCCCAAGGTAAAGTTGGGGTGAGAAAATACTCCAAGGCATTGAAAATTTGAGCAAGACCCCCCTAATGCGCCCAGATGAGGAGGAATGGAATAGATGAAAAAAGATTCTAAGGCATGAAACGAAATGCCACAAGTCAAAATGTGCCCAAGGCAATGGGCTAGAGAAGCATGATGCAAAGAGGTTAAATGCACCCTAGAGAATTTGATAGAAAAAAAATTGCTAAGGCACGAAATTTGAAAAGGACCCCTCTCATGCACCCATGAGGCAAGATGCTCAAATGCGCCAAGTATAAGATATAGAGAATACGTCTAGGTTCAACACATAAAGGGTTAAATTTTTTAATGCTTGACTAAGGCGTGAGAAAAAAAATTTAAAACACCAGGGGGTGATGAGATGCACCAAGTGAAACATTTTAAGGCGTGGGATTATTTTTCAACATCACAAGGGGGATAAGATTTTAAAAGTTGGAAATATTAAAAAAATAGATAATTCCCCACGAATTGTTTGAAATAACAAAGAGTTACAAGGAGTTAAAAGGGGAAAATT
This sequence comes from Sequoiadendron giganteum, assembly GCA_007115665.2. NCBI lineage: Eukaryota > Viridiplantae > Streptophyta > Pinopsida > Cupressales > Cupressaceae > Sequoiadendron > Sequoiadendron giganteum. Next base: position 109,276,266 of record CM021104.1, on the reverse strand, counting down.
CGAATTTTGCATGGGAAAGAATTTTCAACAAGGGAAAATTTTATGACGACTGGGACCCGTCTTTGTGACAACTCACCCATCACCTCTCCAAAATTGGAAATTACCAAGTAGTGGGAGTGGAGATCTAATGAATTTGCTAAAATAGACTCCCTCATGAATTAGCAATATTCTTTGACACAATTATTTCAGCCACAAAATTTCCATTTCTTCTCACCATTTGCAAGTGCAAAGTTGTGGCTCTACTTTTGAGAAGAAAAACATTGAGGTGAAGTTGCTGAAGTGAGCAAGTTAAATCAAGAAGCTAGTTGCTGGAGTGAAATTTTCTAAGTGCCGGAAGGATTATTCATATTGTTGGAAAAGTGTTGAGGTTTGGAGTTCAAATTTTTTTATGCTGAGGCTCCTTATTTTCCAAGTTTCCTCCACATTTTGGCTATCCCGAGGTTATTTATTTTCTAAGTTTAAATTTTAATGCCTATCTTTTGTCTTGCAGGATGGCTGAAGTTGGCAGAGGAGCAACTACAAAGGCCAACAAAGTTGCAAGCAAGGCTGCAAATACTGAATCAAATAGGGCCAACATATCCAAGCAGGCGGTGATTAAAAAGTTAAGCAAGACATTTCTTCTAGAATCCAAGTTTACATCGAAGTTGGGAGAGCTGAATGATAGGAATCTTGGTTCGTACAATCTTGGAGCACTCAGAGGACGGATGTACAGCATAGGCGGCTATCCTCTATCAGTCACAGCACATCAAATTATGAAGAGTGGACTTTATGCAGCTGTTGGTTTTCCACCAACTATCCAGTGTCCGGAGTTAATCATGGAATGTGCCAACTGCTACAAGCCGGAGCTAAGGACTATTGTTTCCCCTGATGGCAAATTGTTGCCAATCTCACACCTGATGCCATCGGAGAGGCATTTGGAATTCCTACTTTCAGCGAGATGGTATACAAAACAAGGCACAGGGCTGAAAAGATGTACGCTTCTACTTTTGAGAGATGCGTTGGAATGATAAATTTCGTTTGGATGCAGAAACCCAGGCCTCCTTGCACCAAGCTTCCCAAGCAAATTATTTCAAATGATGTGAGGCAGAAATATTGTGATCTGATAATGATGCTCAGCCGAGTGAGTGGGAGTCCTCAATTGTACATCTTCGAGCCATGGATGTTCTACTACATCGGGATTGTGCTGGAAGGAAAGGGCTGCGTGGACTGGGCAAGAATGATAAGTGATAATTTGGATGAACAATTCAAAAATCTAAGGAGAACTAAAACTTTCTACATGAGCTCATATATGATTTACATGCTGGCTCGAATGACTAAGTACAAGGGAATAACTTATAAGGAGCCGACTGGGTGTGGTCCAGAGCAGTTCAAAATTTACGAAGCTTGCTTGCAATTGCACCTAAGCAGCACCTCCAGCTACAAAAGAGTGAACGATGCCTTCACAATGCACATAGCTAGGACCCTTCAACGAAAGACTCAGCAAAGGATATCAAAAGAGGCTCAAAAGTTGATCAAGGAGTACGGATATTGGTTTATCCAATTTCCGAAGTTCACTTATATCAGGCTGCAGGGGTTTACATCATATCCTTATAGATTACCAAGATACCCCACGGATAGAATGGTGATGTTGGAGGTATCTAGGCAACTCATTGCCTACGATAGAATTCAAAAAAAGAAGAAGAAAGGAGGATTGGACTTTCCGATCACCATAGGGAAATTACGAACTTAGATACATTATGCATACCGGTATTGACATTCACTCGAAATTGGGTAGAGAGGCACGTGAATAGACTTAAAAGCAGATCAGTCCCCCTCACAATTTGATGGGTGACCAAAGGCCGCCAACAGCTAGAAAAAGGAAACAGGTCACCCAAGCTTCAGAACCGCAGAGGGAAGTGCAGATTCAACAGGTACCTCAGAGGATGGAGGAAGCATCATCCACACCATCGCAGACTCGCTCTTCAAGCATGCAAGAGGTCTCATTATTTGCGGACCAGAGGAGCATATTGAATGAGGAGCAAGAGTTTCAGGAGATGAGCCAGCCACCTCTTAAGGAGCCAGATAGTCAAAGTGTCAATGCTCCTAGAAAGGAAAATCAGCAAGGAGAAGAAGCGGAGACGGAGACGGACACCTGCTCCCATTGAGGACTTATGGGCTAATGCGGTGGATGATGCTGAGGCTAGAAGAAGAATGTTTTCCAGAGTACCCTTAAAGATAATCAGAGAATGTGAAATTGTTCCAGTTCTAGATCAGGTAGATGAGGAAGTGAATGTTATGCAACCAAACTATGAAACAGTAAGAAACACAGCGGTCCCACTACCTAATTGGTCAGAATCGGAAATTACGGACTTAGATACATTATGCATACCAGTATTGACATTCACTAGAAATTGGGTAGAGAGGCACGTGAATAGACTTAAAAGCAGATCAGTCCCCCTCACAATTTGATGGGTGACCAAAGGCCGACAACAACTAGAAAAAGGAAACAGGTCACCCAAGCTTCAGAACCGCAGAGGGAAGTGCAGATTCAGCAAGTACCTCAGAGGATGGAGGAAGCATCATCCATGCCATCACAGACTCGCTCTTCAAGCATGCAAGAGGTCTCATTATTTGCGGACCAGAGGAGCATATTGAATGAGGAGCAAGAGTTTCAGGAGATGAGCCAACCACCTCTTAGGGAGCTAGATAGTCAAAGTGTCAATGCTCCTAGAAAGGAAAATCAGCAAGGAGAAGAAGCGGAGACAAAGACGGACACCCGCTTCCAGCGGTTGATTGAGACGGCTTTGGAAGAAGAGAATACTATAAGGCAAGAGGCTCAAGGTTTAGAAGAAAATGCTCAGCAGATGGAAATGGATGAACCTCAGCAGAATGTTGTTAGAGAAGAAGTGCATGGAGAGGAGGCGAGAGAAAAACAACTGCTTATTATTTATGACCCGCAGCAGGCAGTGCCAAATTGGCTCAAGGAAAGAATGAGAAGGGATCCTGTAGAGGATACTGACCCGCCATCGAGATGGAGGAGTTCCTCAACAAAATCAGTGGACCACCAGAAAAGAAGAGGGCCAGAAACTTCTCGAAGATATCTACAGATAAGTCTGGTTCTCGCACACTCCATGTGGTTGTTCCTAGAGTAGAATGTGACCGAGATGAGGTTATCCTGGAGAATTATGTGGTCACTACTGTGGAGTTGGGCCACCCTACAGGAGCTCAAATAATCGAGGAATGTGATAACTCCTATCAGGCTCTTAAGGACAGATTGCTCTAAACTGAAGGGAAGTATAAAAGATTGAAGAGAGAGCATAAGACATTGGTTGGCTATGTGTAGCACTTAGCCCGTCCATCTGGATAGGAAAATCTAGCAGTTGATCTTCCAGCTGAGCTTCCAAGGAAATCAGTCAACAGCCTAGAAGATTTAAAGAAGATAGCTCAAGAGGCAGATAAGTGGGTTAGCCATATTCACGCAAAAACAAAGAAGTTTATAGAGGATCTAGCCCATTCTTTTCAACAAGCCTCTAGTATCCAGACACGCATGAGCAATGTCGATCAAGCCTAGAGTGAAACTCACATTTATCAGGATAAAAGTGTTCCTCGTCTGGCAGCTTTAATGCATATGCCCATGCAAACTCTGGTGGAGGGAGGAGTGATACAGGAAGGTTACATATATAACTTCCCTAGTTGGTATTCTTCAGCAATCACAGGTCAAGGCTTCTTCAATGCAACTCAGGCAGAATCAGCTAGAGTTATGAGGGCCATGGGAAATATTCAGGAGGGAGTCTTGAACACACTTGAGGCGTTATTTGCTAAGAGATTGACTTTGGAGGAGGTGACAGCGAATGGCTTGAGGGGCATGTTGGAGCCTTTCTTCTCGGATGTAAGGTCATTTGCCCAGGTAGATTTTGAAAATATCTCGACCTTCTCCAACATCCTTCAAAATACTCAAGATGCCTTAGTTGCTTGGGGAAAGTCTTGTACTCGGCAAGGGCAAGCGGTCATGATGCTTGAGTTTCAGCTCAACCATATTCCACCTATCTTAGTTCAGGAAGTTGAAGCAGTGTTGGCTAGATTCATCGAATTTGCAGTCAAAGAGAAGGAGAATGGGAACACCTTTCTAGATGATGACCTTCTGGATAATAGTGGGCATTAAATGCTCATAGTGGTATAGGGAGAGAGTGGGCATTATGGGCTCATTTATTACCCCACTCCTCCACTTTGTGGCAGTTTTTAGGTATAATCTTGAATAGGGCTTATGTGGCTCAATCTGAGTCGTTCATTGTAATTGAATCTGAGTCGTCCTTGAGACTGGGCCAGCTATAAAAGAGGCATCCCCCCTCATTTGTAAGGAAGGAAGGAAAGTTTTCAACTGAATGCTTTGTAAGAGACTGTTGTGAACACTACTATAATAAAAGAGTTGTCATTGCTTGTGGTTTCATCTTTTATTGTGGGTAGCTAGCAAGGTTTCTTCATCCTTCCAATTAGCATAGAATCTTAGAGTAGAACTTAGAATAGAGTAGAATAGAATTTTTATTTCATGCAAGTGGATAATTGTGGAGTGTGGTGGTTGATTTGATTAAAGCTTCACTAGTCCATACCACTAGCAACCTCACTGATGGTGGGTTCACCTTGTGTGGTCAACAGGAAGAGTTTGGACCTAACTTCGGTTATAATTCACATGTTGGTATGCATCGTTGTGATGGTGTCTTCATGTTAACTTGTAATTTGAATATCTCTAGTTCACCCCTTTGAAGATTGCACCAGTTTTGTGGAAGTTGTCCAAGGCGAGGCAAAGCAAAGCTTGGTTGAAGTTTGTGAGATTTGATCGCCAAGTCCTGCACCTAGAGTAGAAGAGAACTTTTTCCCTGCAACCATTTAAATTCAGCATTTTCCGATTAGTTTAGGAAACTCGAGCTTTATTGATAAATCTCCCGAATCTTGAAAATCCTTTTCTCCCGAGTGAGCAATTGTGTAAGTCCCCTTGAAATACCAACAAATCACATGAAACCAACTGAGTCCACGTCCATTGCATGAAGGAACCTTGGAGTTGAATGCATGATCTTTCGCAATCTTAGCATGTAGGAGATTTTGATCAAGAGAGGATAGAGTGGCCGTTGGAAACTTTATTCTGTGTTGGTGTGGTCATAGAACACTCGTCAACAAGACCCCATAACATTGTCCAAGTCATAATGAACAACGCAAAGAATTGTAGAGTTGTTGGGTTGTTGGTTGAGGAAGGATATTCACATATCTTTTGGACACCTTGTGCAATCCCCTCTCTCAATCTTATAATACAAAAGATTGAGAATAAAACTGATTAGATCAAAGGGTTGTATACAGAGGTTGAAGACATCCAAATGTTCATCACCAACCACCACGTCTCAAGGTACTTTTAGATCATTTTCAAAATTGGAACTATTGAAGGTAAATGAAGTATAAAATTTTACATTTTCATAGTTTGATCGTGTATTCTCATTCTCTTTAAAAAAAAAATTATTTTTTTTTAATAGGTTGGTTGCAGGGACCCATTTCACCTCTTAACACAATCGTCTTGAGACAATTTGTGAAAGTTAGAGAGGCACTTTCTAGCATGGTGATTAGCCATAATTGGTCTATATGGCAAAAAAGCAACTCTGACAGGGCAACAAAAATTAAGCAAATGATATTAGATGACTCATGGTGGGATCGTGTGGAGTATCTACTTAATTCACCGAGCCCATCTTGAGCATGATTCGCTATACTAACATGGACAAGCCTTGCATTGGAGAGATATATGATGGCATCGACTCAATGATGGAAAAGATGAAGAGTATCATAAATGCGAAAGAGCAAGACCCTGAAGAGACTTTCTTCAAATAAGTGCATGCAATTGTTGAAGAAAGACGGAACAAAATGACCACCCCATTACATTTTCTTGCCTTCACATTGAATCCAAAATACTACAATACTAAGATTCTTTTTGCACCAAGAAGGCTTCCCTCATATAGAGATTTTGAAGTGGCTGAAGGGTACAAGGCAGCATTCTGTAGACTCTTCTCTAAAACTGAATTGCGAGATATAGTCATGAGTGAGTTCATTGAATTTTTGCACTCAAATGGTCAAAGTATTGAGGCTCTTTGTGATGGGTTTAAGAAGGATGCTCATAGTTGGTGGTACTTCCATGGCCAATTCTTCCACCACCTGCAACCCCTCACAATCAAAGTTTTATCACAAGTTTAATAAGTTTTTATTTTTAGAATTTAGTCCTTAAAATTTCAACTTTCAACTTTCATTTTCTTTCTTTTATAGTTTTTTTATTTGTTTTAAATTTTTTTTTATAATGTATAACTTGAAATGTTTACTTTGTCTTCGTAGGTTGCTAGTTCATTTTTATCTAAGAGGAATTGGAGCACATATTCTTTCATCCACTCAGTGAAGTGCAATAGATTGCACACAAAAAGAGTGGAGAACTTAGTATATGTGCACTCCAACTTTTGTCTCCTTTCACACAAACAACATGACTACAAGGAAGGGGGCACAAAGTTGCAAGATATAGAGCCAAAGCATACTGCCTTGGAAGCTTCCACTTCCCAGCATATTACATATGAGGATTTTGAAAACCAACACACTTTAGTGCCACTAGCATTGCTTGTGGTTCATTTAATGTTCCTACATCTAATGTCAATGATGATGATGATGATATTGATGATTTCGAAAATCCATTTGATGATTAAAAATGTTGAACTTGATATTTGAAGGATGAATATTTATCATGCATGTTTTAAATGACATTCAAGTTTATGGTGGTTTTGTTGTTTATAACTTTATATAATGCTATGTGATATAAGTGTGTGTGTGTTTATATATATATATATATATATATACATACATATATATACATAAATATATATGTATATATAAATATACACACACACACATACACACACATATATATACACATGCACACACACACACACATACACACATACACACACACACATATATATACATATACACATACATATATATAGACACATATATATACACATACATGCATATATATATATATATACACATACATATGTATAGCATACACACATAGACACATATATATACACATACATGCATATATATATATATATATACACACATACATATATATATACACATTTATATATATATACACATACATGCATATATATATATATATACACACATACATATGTATAGCATACACACACACATACATATATATACATATATGTATGTGTGTGTGTATGCTATACATATGTATGTGTGTATATATATATATATATGCATGTATGTGTATATATATATAAATGTGTATATATATATGTATGTGTGTATATATAATAATATACACATATATTTATGTATATATACATGCATACACGTGTGTGTGTATTGTTGGAAAGTTGGTGTTTTCTGAGGGTTGGTGCCTTCGTCCCCTTGGATAGGTTGGTGCCTGTCCAGCCCGCCGCGAATTTGTGACATGGCTTAACCGCCCCTTAACCGCCCCCTGTGGATCTTGTATAAATCTGGCATTTGTATTGAGCATTAACAAGTTGATCTTTTGGCGCAACAACAAAGCCATTGCAACAAATGGTATCAAAGCAAGGTCACAAGTTCGAATCCCGCAGTCACGCTAGGGGGGGAGATTGTTGGAAATTTGGTGTTTTCTGAACATTGGTGCCTTCATCCCCTTGGATAGGTTGGTCTCTATCTAGCCTGCTGCGGATTTGTCACATGGCTTAACCGCCTCCCACAAATCTTGTATAAATATGGTGTTTGTATCAGGCATTAACAGGTCGATCTTTTGGCACAACAACAAAGCTATTGCAATATGTATATACATATATACACATGTATATATACATGATTTTTACTTCTTCTTTTGTACGAACAAATCCAAAACAAACCCAACCCCCAAAAAAAGTTAGCTGAATCCATGAACCCAAACCAAGACTCGTACCAAAACTGGCAACATAGTCCTTATTGCTAAAAATATCACAAGCTTCATATTCCTTCTTAAGCCAATGAGATTTCTTTGTTTCATTAACAAGCTCTTCCTCATTGCCCTTGACAAAGAGTATGCAAAATACCAATCATTTCCTACTTCCACGAATTATATGTGTACCACCTATAGGCTAAACAAGAATGGAAGCCATGACTAGGTGCTAAAAATCAATAATTAATCAGTTAAACCTCCATACACCAGTACATTGGCAGAAAGAATGAAGTCCAAGAAATTGAACTTGCAAGTCCTCATCGGTATTCTTTTTACTTCTTAAGAATTGAAGAACAAATTAAAAATATAAATTTTTAAAATTACCATTTCTGTATAAAAACTGAATCTGCCCTTCTTCGAGTAGACTTCTGCCATCAATTGCAGGAAAAAAAATACAAAAGTAATTGATTCTAGGCAGTTGTAGGTCCTAACAAGGGTCCAAGAGCCTCTTGACACTAAACAAAAATAATAGTTTCAAATGCCTATGTTTGCACCCCCTTCTTCCATCAAAATTGTACTAACAATTGTAGAAAAAACCAAAAACACCAAAATCTTGGAAGTTGTAGATCCAAACAAGGTTCTGGAACCTTTTCACACTTTGCAAAGAAAATTACATTTTCAGATACTCAATTTATCATATAGGTTGAAACTGTTATTTTTCCTACAAATATTCTCTGCAAATGCCAAAGAACGAAAAAGCATTTATTGGGCAGTTGTCAAAGCAAATCTTGTTTTTCTAATATTTTTTCATCCACAGTCCAAATTTTGTTAACAATTAATTGTCAAAAAGCTCTTGAGATGAACCAAACAGTGATGAAGATGAATCTAAAAAACATGCAGTAGATTGTTCACAATACTCAACAAAACCAATGCCTAAAGCACATATCCTTGCCACTCAACAACCAATCAATCAAACATTTGTTAGAAAGTTCTCACCAATTCAGACACATCGACGAGACCGGAATTTTGAAATAGGCCTCCATTCATAATTTAAACACCTCAAATTGAAAACAGCCACACCTAAATTTTCTCTTACCATCACAATCAACAACATATTCCCACTCACAAGGTCTTCATGCCTCAAGACAGGTATCAGCCTACTTTGATAGCATAAAAGAACTTAAAAGCATTCCATTGAAAGGACTAGACATAAACTCACACACACGTGAGACACTTTAATGTCCCCTTCTTGCACCTGATCAGTTGGAGAGTTCCACTAGCCTATTCCAAGGTTCCTGTAGGCTAAGTGGAATTGGTTAGGGGACTTAGAGACAGCGTTGGGCTCTGTGGTGGTTTTCAGTGCTTTCTAGTAGGACTTTCTATTTTTAGCAGTGGTTGCTTTTCAATACTTACTATTTATAGTAAGTATTGATGCATCTCAAATTGTGCCAATTTAATGTTTGGGAACACTTACTATTTTTAGTAGTTGCTAATTTTAGTAAGTGTATTTTTGGCAACTGGTCCAGGCCTATGTTACTCCAGCAATGTTATATTTCCTGTTTGGACATTGGTGAGTCTAAGGTTAATTAAATTAATATTTGTATTTTCCCGTCACTTAAGTTATGTTATTAAGTCACTTTATAACTTAAGTGAGGGTCTTGCGGTCATCAAAAAGTACCTTGTCTCACACCTAGTTGATTAAATTTGTTTTTAAAAGGCCAAATTATAAGCCTCAAAAGGTGGACGGCACTCTAGGGAGACATAAGGATTTTTAAATTAAATAAAAAGTTCATGAAGGGAGGCATGGGAGTTTTGGAGGGAAAAGAATTCAAATGTGGTTGCCCTAACTTCCATTACTTCTATAAAAGCAACACTTTGGCTCTCATTTGTCTATCTATCTTTTGGCAACATAACAAGATGCTGCTGGAATGCTTCCAAGGTTCTATTTCTGTGAGTTGAGGATGAAAACCCTCACCATTTGTAGCTGGTTTCAGTGGTGAGAGATCCACCTGGCCGGAAAGGGGTGATTCTACTTCAGGGATCACATTAGGTGTTCACAGAGTTCTGATTTCAGTCATTTTTGAGGTTGAACGATGAAGATCTTCTTGGTTCTTTGATGTGGGTTTGATGGTTTATGTGTGTTTGGAATTTTGCTTCATTTTGGAGGTGTTTGGAGGCATTTAGAAGCAGTTTCAGAAGTCTGATTTGCATTTCCAGAATTCTGGAAACTCATATTTTGATAGTGGCTGAAGGTGCGATGCAGGGGCATTGTGCATTTTTTTTTGGGGTTGCTATTTTCAGTTTTAGTTTTGAAGTTTTGGTTTTATTTCCTTGGCTGATTATTGCTCCTTGAAAACGTGACATGGAATGAATGCTCATGTGGCAGTAAGTGTTGGGGTGTCTTGGAATTGCCCAGTGAAAAATGAGAAACGGTTATGCTTAATGAAGAGACAAAGAAAAGAGTGCATAACTGTTTTTGTAGAGAAGGAGAGAGAGGACGTGATCGGCCCGTGAAGGGGAGAAGGCAATGCAGCAGAAGACTAACTGTTTTTGTTTCTGAAGGAAAAAAGATCAGAGAGAAAAATTGATCCCATCTTGGACAAAAGACCGAGAGAGTGTAAGAACAGCAGATATGAATTCTTCTTGAACCTTTGTTCACAGCCATTGCATCGATTTAGAATACCAAATATTAGTTGGCTATATTCTAGTGTTTTGAATGTGTAAGGGAGTCCAATTCTTGCAGAATCCATACAGCAAGTTCTTGGCCCTGCACAGTCAAGGTGGAATGGCTCTGTGCAGTCACGGTGTCTTTGAGATAACAGTTGATGGGAACGTCTAAATCAGCATTTGTCTAATTCCTTGGACTTTATAGAAGCCGATTTCCAGTAATGATGGGGGGTGCAAGTTGCACAGAGAGTAAAGAAAGCAGCATGAATGGTTGTAGAGGCAAAGATGCAAACAACAATATCATTTGAAGATGTTTTATTTGTTCTCAGTTTCGTATATTCAAATACTTGGTGTCTTGGCTGTTGTTTTACCCTGTATCTTTAATTATAACAAGAGTTTGTGATCAGTTTCTGTGCCTTGGTAGTAGATCGAACAATCTACAAATGAGCCATTAATTTGTAGCACTCCATTGATTTGTGGTTGGCTCTTTGCTGTTCCAGCTGCCCGTTCAGAGATTTGTCTGTGTGTGATAAATATAGGCATTCTATTTTGAGGTTTGTCTGTGTGTGATCCATAGTGCCATCAAGGTGAAACTCATTCATAACTCCGTGCGTGCTTGGAAAATCATTCTGGGCATTGATTTGTTGGAATCCTCTCTCTTGGGCGCCACATTTCAAGTACTCAATTGAATATATTGCTGAAGCTTTGATTTTTAGAGGGCAAATCGCCCCTCCTATGGAGCCATGCTTCTTGGGACTTTGTGCATGAGCAGGTCTGCTGTTGTATAGACCTTTATTCTGCCCTACTGTGGTTTCTGTGTGGCCGTCTTGCTGAGGTTCAGTGTGTTCATTGGCAATTTTCATATCTGCCATGTGATGCAAGTTTGCAAGGGTTTGCTGCTGTTATATGACTGTTATCAGGTCTGAAATTCATTGTAACAGGTCTAAAAATATACCTTTAAGTCTGAAATTCAATGGTATCCATTTGCTATAATGATTTGTTATGGTTCTATATGAAAATGTGAAGTTGTTTCATTGTAATTTCCTTTCTATGCAATGTTTCCTTTGTATGATTTATGATGATGCAAACATGTGAAAAAGAAACAAACCAACGTATCAGCAAACAAATCAAAAAAAAATCAGGGTTGGTTGTTACAGACACAAAGATTCGGATAGGACACCAAGTACCCAGCCGATAATTGTTACTCACAAATACTTAAAAAATCCTACATTTCATATAAGAGTCAATCCATGTTTGCGTATCTGATTACAAGTTGAAACAAGGATATCATAATTCCAAACAAATTGTTACCAAAGAATGCGAGAAACTGACAAATCAAGGAACACTCAGTCAAAGTTACCATCTAGCTTTAACAAAGGACACAAGCCATTCCAAGGAAAAAATATCGAAGGCCTCTTTCCTGAAATCAATGCAGAAGATGGAGAGTTATTTGCAGGGATGTTTTAAAATCTTCAAGTTATACAAAATGCAATCTTGGATTTCCACAGGGAGTAGGATCAGCTCACAAAGGAGCTGATAGCATAAACCTAGCAGCAAACTTTTAAAGTTAGCAGAACCAAGGCCCTGACTGAAGCCAATGCACAACAGTTTGTAGATATGCAATATAATATTATAACCTGCAAAGTCTGGGAGAACACTTCAAACAAATTGAGACCAGCAATGTTCTGCAGTTGCATCATATCTTTTCTTCAGTTGGAGAATTTAGTTAGAATGTTGTCAATCAATATGCTTTTGATTAACAGATATTACGGTTTTTTATATGACCTACTGTTCTGCTAATGAAGGTTGTTTCGATTTGCTAATTGAGTCTCCCAATATGAATTACATTCGTGTATACCATTACTGGACAAAAGTGACATTGGTTATGTGAGGCTCTACTCTCACTGTCCAAAATCTCTGCATCTATGACAATTTATAAATTTGTATATTGGGCAATGCTAGTATACATAATTCCAGAATTTTGCCAGAAAATCTAGAAAACAAAATAGAACAATTGAGCACCACACACAACTTTCCCTTCTAATCTCACTGCCCTAGTTCTCAATTACCCATAAAGTCTACATATTTATATTTATTACACTTGCACATGACTAAAAAGTCAACATCTTTTACTCTAATCCTTGCAAGAGGCAATGTCCAATTCCCAAAACATTGCTAATTTGCTACCTGACATAGTATTAGTGTTTTGGAAATTTTTTACTTTACATCCACAATGTTGCAAATGCCCCATCATGCTATATGTCAGTCAGGTATTTTGTCATTATTTTTTCATGCACAGTATTGTGTCTATCATTTCCCCCTTTGATATTTTCTTTCAAAATCACAGAACCTTATTCAGCTTTCATAGGCAATTTATCACTATTAGTATTATAATGACTTTTCATTTTGGAGGAGCTCAATCAACCATCAAAAAAATATTTGCAAAACATTATTTGCTATAGATTTGGTAGTTCTTAACTGCTAAAATAATTGTCCTTTATCAACTCTCAACTTGGTATATAGTACACCATATTGTGTGTGATCCATGCAGTTTATGTTTATAGCTATTGTGCAGTTATCTTAAATTGAATGCAGCTGTAAATTATTTTGATATGTTTCTTCCTACAATAGTTACATAAGCCAGGGTAAGTTGGAGTCTAAAGATATTAGCTGGCATTTGTCAACATGCTCGCATATGTTTTATTTCAGAAAAAATGACTCAATAGAACTGTAGGAAAAGTATGTTGAATGTTGGAACAAGTAACTAGCAGAGTTTTCAAGTCACAGGGTGACTCTTATGATGGTCTTTAAAACAGGACACAAATTTAGCTTCTTTCTGCTCTACTAATGAAGACTGTATCTTGCTCCAGGATTGTTCTATCCTGCATGATTAATTGCGATTAATTGCATTAGTCCTGGCAAAATTTTGTTAAAGCAACTTTGCTGGTTAGTGTAGGGATTTATTTTCCTGCAAAAGTTTCTTCTCTGTCTCTAGACGTAAGGATCTCCTGCTAAGGAACAGTTCCTCTTCCTGAACAGAGATATACTTCTAGTCCCTGGTGGTTGCACGAAACTTCTTAACATTTTACTTTTAAGGATCCTTTCTCTGCACATATCCTCTTAATCAACTATAAATCTTTTCAGAAGGGAGGGAGAATTGATTATCTTCTTCCTGTCCAAGATACATGTCTATGAAAATGAGGGAAAGGATAAATTCACACTGTCTCTGAAGGAAAATGAGAATTTCAACGGTATTACATCCCAACTCTTGTCCTCAAATTTGAATTGTATGTTGACCGTATTCAGGTCCTACATTAGAAGGCCTTCACTTATTGTTTCAAGCAAATCAGACCAGCCACAGAAACAATAAAAAATGGATGATTGCTAAAGAGAAGATTCGGAATGGATTAGCTGTCATTATGTTTCTGAAGTGATAATTCTTATCAATCTCTTTTCAATTCTAAAGACAAAGACTGGATTTTGATAATGGAACCTATATGATCAGAAAAGCTGGAGTCTTTGTAAAGTATTGGACAATAAATTTCAACACTTGGAAGATTCACCTTCTTCAGCTTTGGTATAGCAAAGGTTTCCTTCCTTACCATTGGGATTCTAACATCAAAAAGGTTTTAAACAAACTGGAAATATTCTTGGTACCAACCAGATGCCTTCACAACTTACAAAAGGAGTAATTAATCTAAACCATGCAATATTCATAGATCTGGATATGGCAAAACCTTTCCTAAAATCAACAACTTGGTAACCGCCCTTGATTAAAGATAAGCATCACTTCAAGTGAACTAGTTTGAGTATAAAACACATGGTACACTCGTGCCTAAGAAATTAGAAAGATAAATCAAGAAGAAAAAACCATGGAGGATAACAATTACTCGATGACTACTCTAAAAACTGGCTCCAAGTTTGATGGGAATCATAAATTAAAAATAGTAACTAGAATGGCATATATAAAGTAACTCATTCATCCTCCCAAAAAAGGACCCAATGTTGGAAATGTTGTCATTGATGTCAAAAGCATATAAGAGATTGTTAGAATTGCATCATTGATGTCAAGAAAGGGATGCATTGTCTAAGTTTGATATCATCGATATATGGATAATTAAAATGAAGTTTAAACTCATTTGAATGAAGCAAGACATGAGCTGATTGCTAATCACTAAAATTGCGATAACATAATAGTTGAACAAGCAACAATTACATGACATTCATTACATGTCAATAAGCAGTGATTATAAAAAGAATGCCCAAGTTTTATTGTGCACTCATCAATCATTAACAGCACAACACAAGAAAGAATAATGCCTTTGCCAGCTTATTATAGAGAGATTACACTTCAGTCATTAATAATTAAGGAGCAGAAACAGAGGACTTACAAAGGCAGTGATTACCGTAAGTGCAGTTATCATCATTCACAAAGAAGTGATCCTTTATAAGGCAGCATTTATTTTAATTAAAAAAAGCAGCAAAGACAAAAGAGTGTGAATAGGACAAAAAATAGAAAAGACAAAAGAGTGAATAAAGACGAATTTAGAAAGCAGTGATTAATATTGGAGAAGCAACGACTAGTGAAGTAAGCAGAGATTTCAATAAAGAATATATAAGGGAAAAAAAAAAAACAGATAAGACAAATTAAGAATACGATAGTAATCACCTTTATCAGAATAAGACAAAGATTCCCTAAGGTATACGATTTTTGAAGGAAATAATCCCATTTGTTATAAAGCGATTATTGTGTAAGGAAGCGATTCATATTAAAATGATAAGGAGCGCTAAAATTTATTAAATGAAAGGCAACGATTCATGACAAAGAGAGTGATGTATATGATTGAAAAAAACAGCGGTTATCTTCAAGGTGCAACCATTGATTAGTAAAAGGCAGCGCTCAGAATTGTTAAGGAAAATAGCAATAATTAAATATAATATATATAAAGGTGATTGGTTTATAGAAGATAAAGTCATGTCCTTTCAAAGGGATGTCTTCTTTCAAAGAGATGCTTCCCTTCGTGTGGAGGCATGTGGATATAAAAGAATAAAAGAATTATGAGAGTGAAATGGCTGTGTAGAGTGTTGAATGTGGGACAAAGGTTATATCATTCAAATTCAAGAAGAGTGAATGGCTGTGTAGAAATCAGAACAGCATATAATTTAATTTTGTAAGAGAGATATGCATGTGAAATAAGAGAAACATCAAACATACACCTACAGATTGAAGGAGAGCTTATATGCGGATAATGTATTATCATTTGTAAGCAGTTTTAAAGTGAGTGTGAGATGAATAAGTAGAACTGTTGAGTGTATAAAATGCATTATATACCAGCAATCATTGGTATGAGAATTGTGAGAGGTTAAAAGTTATATCAGATAGACACATACAAATATAGAAGAGAAGTTCATGTAGATATTGCAGATATAGAAGAGGAATATATGACAGATCTATACAGAAGATTATGGTAGATTTGTAAGAAGGGTATATGCAGATTTGAAAGAAGATTTTATGACAGATTGGTAAAGAGAAGAAGATGTAATGTCCCCTTTTCAGTGATGACCTTGTTGTGAACTGATAGCCTTTTTACGAAAATTTGTAGGCTATTTAGATGAGCAAAATAGGATTTTCAGTGTTTCCTGCTTAGCTTGGCCTTCTGTGGTTTTGATGTAATCTTACTATTTTTAGCATTGGCTACTTTTAGTAAGTCTATTTTTGGCAGTATCTTCATCAACAGTGTTGTTCAGATCATTATCCAAATGTGGTAATCTCTTAGTTTCCAGTTTGGCGTTGGTTTTCTCATTGGACTAAGTTTTATACTTAGTTAAAATTGTGTTTTGAAGTTGTACCCCACGCCTAGCTTAATGACTTCAAGTTGTTTTTAAGTTGGGGCCATAAAGTTGATACATTTAATATTTTATTAAGTGTTTTATTTCTCATCAAAGTGGGACAACTTGGAGAGGTGAACGAAGAGTTTAATATTATATTTTAAAAAGGTGCCTTTTAGAGATGGGCGTCCCTTTTGGGAAGATGAGGAGTTTTCCTTTGGAGTTACAGTTGATTCATCTCCTTCTATGAAACTTATATATTGGTACCTTGCTCTTTCATTCTGATGCTGTTGGTTTGAAATCCAGAACCTGGCTAAGGGGAAGCTTAGCATTTTGCAATCCATCCTTTGGGCCTGAAACTATGGTTTCCTAGGTGGGTTTATGAGACTGTACTTCACTCTGGAGTGCAGATGGAGCTTCAAATTTGATGTTATCAAACAGGTTGCTAATGTATAACCTGTTTTTCTGAGTTGCTGGTTCGCCATGGCTGAAGCAAGTTTTTGTTCGTAGCTTCGTCAGCGAATTTATTTTCATTTTGGGTGTTCGCTCATGCTGTTCCCTTGTGAAGGGCGACCCTTTTTGCAAGTTTGCAGATTTTATTATCAAGTTTCTAATTTTTTAGAAGAGGTCGACCCTCTTGTTGGGCCGTACCTTCTCCTATCATGTGCATTGAAGTTCGTGCCTTATGTAATCTTTGTTTCTAGCTCAAGTCTTCATTGGGAATTGGACGCCTAGCTCTTAGTTGTTGATAGATTGTGGTTTGAGAGGTTCCTGAGTTGAATTGAAGAAGCTACGTCCATTTTGGTGAATTCACAACTTGCTGGTCTGATTTTTTGTACCTTTTGTTTATGATCAGATTAGTTAGTTTTTACTATTATGCTAAGTTACCGGGTTCGGCTCCCTGGCTCAGGGTCCTGGTCCGGGTTCATTACGGGTACCGATCCTAGTCCGGTCCCTTTGTGGGTTCGACTAGGGTTCAGTATTTGGAGTCCTGGTTCACCGGTGAAGAACCCGGGCGAACCCGAGAAGAACCTGGATGAACCCAAGGCAAACCCAAGTCAAACCCACGCGTTTGGATGCCTAAAAAGCATTTTTTTTTTGCATTTTTTAATTTATTTCTGCAGTTTGACTTTGACCCATGCCCAAGAGAACCCTAAAAGTGACCTCTAAAACACTTTAAACACCTAAACTACATCATTTTTATTCATTTGTTTTGCAAACAAGCATTTTCATTCCAAGAGGCTGAGTTCTTATTTTTGCTTGCTGGGTTGATAAAAGGAGTTGAAGATTGATCATTGAAGCTTCTACAAACGATTGCATTGCCATTCCTACAGATTTGCAAGTGTTTATTGGCTGCCACAAAGATTGTTGAAGGATTTTTTGCAAAGAGGTAAGTTTTTCTCACTTTTTTTTGAGTTTTTTCATCCATTTTTTTGTTTTACATTTTACAAACCAAAAACTTTGTTTTGTTTCATTTTATGATTTATATATGTTTTTCCTTTCCATTCTTCTATGAATGTATGCAAAATTCAAAAGAGCTAGGTTTTATAAATCAATATTTTGTTTTCATTCAAATTTTGAATGTGTTGTTTGCAAAACAAATTGCCATAGGAATCACAATGTCAATGGATTCTACCTCCGGCTCCATAACTAAACCAAACTCAAAGTTCAAAACAAATCCTAATTCTCCTCTATGGAAGTATGTTGAGATGATAAAACAGATTCCAGGTGGTGGCGGTTATGTTTGGAAATGCAATGGGTGTGACATTACATTTACTAGTTCATACCATAGGGTGAAAGCACATTTGTGTGGCATGAGTGGAAAAGGCATCACGTCTTGCCCTGGAAAAAAAGATGAACCTATTCTACCTGAGATAGTTGCAAAATACATTATGGAGCAAGATGCAGCAGATCAACGGGAAGCCCAAAAAGGAAATCACCCTTTGTTTAAAAAAAAATCAAAGGGAATGCAGCCCCCATCCAATTCCAATATTGTGGTAGAAGACCACCCATTTATTGCCATTCCAGATCTTCAAGCTCGAAGTGCACAACCTATTGCAAACAAGAGATCAAAGGGGCCTTTGGAACTTGCATTTCAAAATGAGAGTAGAGCCCTTGCCGACCAATGTGTAGCAAGATGCCTATATGCCAAAGGATTAGCTTTTAATGTTGTTCGTTCTCCATATTGGAAAGAGATGTTGAGAACGGTTAATGAAGCTCCAAAAGGGTACAAGGGCCAGGGTTATGAGAAGGTGCGTAGCACTTTATTGGAAAAGGAGGTTGAGTTGGTTGAAGATGCATTGAAGCCTATAAGAGATTCATGGGTTGAGACAGGTGTGTCCATTGTTTCGGTTGGTTGGAAGGACTCAAAAAATCAGCCTTTGATCAATGTCATAGCGGTGTGCCCTAAAGGGGCAATGTTTTTGAAAGTCGTGGATTGTGAGAGCGAAGTAAAAAATGGAGAATTTATTGCTAGTATTCTCATTGCAGCCATTGAGCAAGTGGGATCCCACAATGTTGTTCAAATTGTAACGGACAACGCTAAGAATTGTAGAGCAACAGGGTTGTTGGTTGAGGAAAGATATTCACATATCTTTTGGGCACCTTGTGCGGTCCATTCACTCAATCTTATGATGCAAAAGATTGGGAATAAAATTGCATGGATCAAAGAATTGTATGCTGAGGCTAAGGACATTCAGATGTTCGTCACCAACCAGCACTTGTCTCAAAGCATCTTTAGATCATTTTCAAAATTGTAGCTATTGAAGGTAAGTGAAGTAATATTTACATTTGTCAATTTCTGATTTTCATAATTTGATTGTGCATTCTAATTTAAATTCTTCTTTAAAGTTTATTTTTAAATTCTAATTATTTTTTTTAATTTGCAATAGGTTGCAGAGACCCGCTTTGCCTCTAATACAATCATCTTGAGACGACTTGTGAAAGTTAAAGAGGCACTTGCTAGCATGGTGATTAGCAACAATTGGTCTATATGGAGGTAAAGCGGCACTGAAAGAGCAACAAAAATTAAGAGCATGATATTAGATGACTCATGGTGGGATCATGCGGAGTATTTCCTTAGCTTCACCGAGCCCATTTTGAGTATGATTCGCTACACTGACATGGACAAGCCATGCATTGGAGAAATATATGATGGTATAGCTTGAGAAGATCAAGTGCACCATAAATGTAAGAGAGCAAGACCCTGAAGAGACTTTCTTCAAACAAGTGCAAACAGTTGTTGAAGAAAGATGGAACAAAATGACAAATCCATTACACCTTCTTGCCTTTGCATTGACTCCAAAATACTACAGTAGTCAGCTTCTTTCACAGCCAGGAAGGCTTCCTCCATATAGAGATTTAGAAGTGGCTGAAGGGTACAAGGCAGCATTTATGAGACTCTTCCCTGACCAAGATTTGCGATCTGTAATCACGAATGAGTTCACTGATTTTGTGCACTCAAATCATCTAGATGTTGATGCTTCTCGTGATAGGTTCTTAAAGGATGCTCATAGTTGGTGGTACTTCCATGGACAATACTTCCAAAATTTGCAGCCCCTTGCAATCAAAGTTTTATCACAAGTTTAATAAATTTTCATATTTTAGTTTTACTTTTAAAATTTAAAAGTTTCATAATTTCATTTATAATTTTAAATTTTTTAATTGTTTACTTTGTCTTCATAGGTTGCTAGTTCATCCGCATCTGAGAGGAATTGGAGCAAATATTCTTTCATCCACTCAGTAAAGCGCAATAAATTGCTCTCAAAAAGAGCGGAGAACTTAGTATATGTGCATTCCAACTTGCATTTCCTTTCACACAAACAACGTGACTACAAGGAAGGGGAGACGAAGTTGTGGGATATAGGGCCAGAGGATACTGACTTGGATGCTTCCACTTCCCACCATGTTGCATATGAGGAGTCCGATATCCAACAGGAGCATGGGCACAATACTAGTGCTGCACTACTTGTGATTCATCTAGTCTTCCTACTTCATCTAATGTCAATGTTGACAATGACTTTGATATAGATGATTTAGAGGATCCATTTGATGATTAAAACTTTAATAGTGTTGTAATATTGAACTTGAAGTTTGAAGTTTGAACGATGAATATTTATATTTATCATGCATGTTTAAAAAATTAAATGTTTTAACTTTTAAATGATATTCAAATTTATGGTGGTTTTGTTATTTATATGATGTTATGTGATGTTCTAATCCTAATTCATGCTTCTAGGCTGCATATATATATATATATATATATATATATATATATATATATATATATATATATATATATATATATATATATTATTATTTTTACATGTTATTCAGTTTTTGTACTAACGAACCCAAAACGAACCGAACCCACCCCCAAAAAAATTTAGCCGAACCGGCAAACCAAACCCCCGAACCCGAACCCGAACCCGAACCGGCTACTTAGCTATTATGCTGTTTTGAGCTTCAATTCTTCATCTATTCATGATTGTAAGAGTTAGAGGAAGTGATACTCTAACCATTGCTTGTTTTGAAAGTTTATCTTTGATATATTGCAACTGTTTGTTATTTGTTTGTAAGCTAATTAGTAGTACTAACAGCAGTTGTTTACTTTGCTGCAATTTTAAGTTTATTTTATACTCCCACGATTGAGTGGTTGAGTTTTAATAAAGCATCTTTCTTATGTTGTTACATGTGGAAGTGTGGTTACATGGCTGGCTTGCCGCCTTAAAATAATTGTAGTAATCTCACCCACTGGACAAGTGGAGTAGTCCCACCGCTTGTGGATGCCTGCTCAGCAGAAGAAGTGTTCTTTCAGTTTGTAATTAGCACTCCACCATATGTTAGCACCTCGCCTTCTAAAGAATCTTGTGTGCACATTCTTGGTGTTGAGTTTAGCTCTCTCTTTCAATTGTAATCAAATCAGCTATTGAGTTATTAGATCCTAGGGATCCTCTGACCATATGCCCGCCCCTCCTCCTTAAGTGGTTTTAGAGCGCATTCTTGGTTAGAGTTTATTTCCGCATCGTTTTGATTTGGAGCTAACCTTAACAGGTGCATGATTGCATTGTATGTGAACTGAAAAAATAAAATAAAAATTAAGGGGAACATTTCAGAAGATGCAAATGTAAAGAAGATACATACGGAAATATATTCAGATTTATGAAGGAATTTGGAGCAAATTTGTGAAGGGATTTAGAGCAAATTTATGAAGGAATATGTGCAACATTATAACAGATTTAAGAGCAAGCCTTATAGCAAACTTTTAAGAGAAGTTGTGTATCTAAAGAATATATAGAAGACAGATCCTTTTAGCAGACTTGGTGCAAGTTTAAGAGACATATTTGAGCAGAATTGTCCATCATCCATTGAAGAAGCAACATTGAAGGTGGAACATTGTTCTTGAAGTTATTATTTTTGCTTAGTTGGTGCTTGGCAAATGGGGGTTGGTGCCTCCAGTAGGTTGGTGCCTACGAACTTTAGGAGTTGGTGCTCCTTGAAGGTTGGTGCCTACTAAATCAGAGATAGGTGTTGGTGCTCCTTGTGGATTGGTGCCTACTAAATTGTGAAAGTTGATGATTCAAGTAGGTTGGTGCCTACATTCGTTGTAAAACATATATAATTCATAAAGTACATTATTTGTACCGTGGTTTTCTCTCGTAAGAGTTTCCACGTAAAATCTTGGTGTCAACTTGTACTATTGTTATATTCTTGCATAGTTGATATTAGGCTAGAAGTTAAAGTTGATAAGAGGGTAAAAGTTTGTTGATACACATCCAAGTTGAATTTGTTAGAAGAGATACCCCTCAGTCATGGCATCTAAGCCAGACTCCCTATAAGAAAACTTTACTAATTGAAAAAATATCATTTCTTCTTAATAGTTAAAAACAAAGTAATTATTGTGGAGCTTAAACTGGAACCAGAGGTTGGTGGCAATACTGGTTTGGATTCTCCCAATGAGTATAGTCTGCTCTCTAAGAAGATTTTGGCTCTGCACTGCAATGTAGAAATTTGCAGGCATTTTGCCTTGATTTGTATTTGGTGGTTAAACATCTCTTACTTGCCCATTCCAAAGGGGTGCTGGAGATGACCAGTTCTTTCAGCTTGCCATCCGTCAATGGGCATGAGCTGGTTTGCTCACAGCAGCATGAAGAAATTATCTATGGTATCCAGTTCTCAGCCTTGGTGAATAGTGGTAACAACATTCTCATTAGCCCTGAATAAGTGGTGGTTGGTGTTTGGGATGCGTCTAGTGAGGACACTAGAATGGTGGCAGCTGGTAGATTGAGTGGTGTTGGCTATGGTGTTGGTGGCAAGGGGGTTGTTTGTTAACATTTGTAGCAACTGGTTAGCGGTGGTCTTCATTCTTCATTTTCTGGTGGGCTGGTTAATGTGTCCTGGCACCCTTGTGTGAGTCTGGTTTTTGTCTTTTTCTATAGTCTTCCCATCTTTTGTAACTCAATTTCTGTGCTTCCTGGGCGGAGGCCCCTATAGAACTCCACAGAATTTTTTCAAAAAAAAAGGTGATTATCTGCAACAAATGGAACCTTGAAATTTATTTTATCCAAATAAACCACACTGGGAAAATGAAAAATGACAATGAAGAAATGGTTCATTGCATACCAACAATGTTAGTCAATAACATGTCTACCTTTAAAAAGAACAAAGAACTCTTCCGAGTTCATGTTCTACTTCTATTGGCCATCAAAAAGAATCCTGCACATTCAGGTTGATGAGTAAATGTGTATATAGTACAGACACTAACAATAAATGCATTGTGAATGACAATAGCTATTTTGTCAACATACTATGAATTTTATGTCTCAAGAGATACAGAACTAAAATTTGTACATTTCAAACTCTGTTAAATCTGAGTGGACAGAACAGATAAGATTTAGTTACCTGCTCTTTTGCTGAATGTCCGTAAAACAATCAAATTTTCATGCTTCTTTACCCAGGCCATCCTGGATTCTTTCCCTGAAAATTCAATGTATGCCTCATCCAACACAACTAGGATAGGTAGACGAAGAATTTCCAGAAGGTCATCATCATTAATAATGCTGGTAGACAGTCAAAAAGTAAAGTGATTGGCAAGATCATTTATAAACCACAATGCTTAAGTTGTAGGCATTTTTTAACGAACCTTACATTTTTAATGTTTACACTCTGAAATATACTAAGAGGAGTACCACAGAAACTGACAGTAGAATCATTCGAGGAGAAGAGAGGTGGGAAAGAAAATTCACAAAGAACCCATTATGAATAAACTTCTATGCAAACAACCTGCCATCTGGATTATTTGGAGAAGTCAAGAAGATGCACTTTGGATTCTCTTTCTTCACAACTTCAATAATACCAGAAACGTCCAAACTGAAATCTGACAGTCTAGGAACTGCAAAAAGAGTACAATATCAAGCAAGGGAATGTGCATCTACCAAGTAAACACAGATTCTTTCCACCCAGTATTGTGTTACAAGATACAAATGGTTTGCATGCAAACTTTAAACAAAAGCCCCATAATTCTCATTCCGTCCACCTTGAACTTCCAATAGCATTCTGAAATCTAAAAGGAAAGATGCCAGAGAAACAAAAGTATAAGGCTTCCATAACTGCTTCTATTTGGTTACCCTTAATCACAGTAGCCCCATTCACACCAGCATCAAACTCATACATGGTAAATGTAGGTGGGCAATCCACTATCTTGTCACCAGGATCCAGTACACATCTGCAAGATTTACTATTAGTGTTAAGTGTAATGTTCCAAAATTAGCAGACAACGAGTATTCACAACATGCAAGAAAGAACACAAAACATAGAGGAATTGTAGAGAGAAATCCAAAGGATTCAAGCATCACAATATACTCAATACAAGAGAATAGAAAAAGTGGGTCAAATACAATTATATGTGACAAATGGGTGGGCTTAGCCTCTTAAAAATACCATCATGCTAACATCCTACCGATTTGAGCGTTCAAGGACAACATGCGTCCCAATGTAATCCATCAATTAAGGATCATGAAAAGGACCCAATTAGAAGGATTTATATCCACTCTAATATTTAAGAGCATTCACAGTTAAGTTTTAAAGTTGAATATACCAATGTAACAGCAAAGCGAAAAGAATTAAACATGAACACAAGGCTAATTACCGCATGATAAGATCAATAAGCTCATCTGCTCCACATCCAGCAAGCAAATAAGCTGCATCAAGACCTGAATCATCAGCAAGTGCTGCTCGTAAACGCCGACTCTCTGGATCAGGGTATATGTAAGGAAATTCCATTTTTCCCAATGCTTCCATCACCTGTATTCAAAGAACAAATACAATTTTTTTGTTAAGATAACCAAAAGAAATCCTGAAAGAACTTAAAAAGTGAAATCAAGAAGATAAAAATCCTGTGGTATAAACTTATAAAATCTTCAAATCATATGTGGTAGAGCACTAGTTACTAACCATAATTGGCACCAAAACATCTAAAGAAGCGTTTGGTGTAACATTGCACCTGTTAATAAGTTTACTTAGGATATTAGAAATATTTGAGAATTCTCACCTAGGTAGATAATAATAACATGCATTCACCATGAGGTACACAAGTGCCACCGCTACCTCATAAATCTTTGATGATAGCTAAGTGCCACCTCTATTCAGTCAATGTCACCTCTGTCTTAGTTAGATTAGTTAACTGGTCCACTAATTGACAGCTCAACTCTTAACATCTTAGTTAAACTAAATTAACTCAGCTCTTGATTGGGAGTGATTGTGAGTTAAACTCGTGACCTCTTGGAAATGTTATCTATTTGAGTCATGCATCCAAGAGGACTATATATTTGTAAGCAATTATTTTGCATCGTCTTTTCATCCTCAATGTTGGAATAGCTATTATTAGTATTCTACATCATTTGACTATTTGCTTACTACTTTTGTAACTTGTCTCCTCTTGCCTAGATCTTGGCTCATGTGTTGGATTCTCATTGAATCTTAACATATTACAAGCTGGGAATAAATTTGCAATTGGAGCCCATGTTCCTACGTGAATTAGGCAATCACATATGTGATGCCCTACCCATTCTCTCATGCATGTAAATAGACGTGCAACTTTTAGGTTTTTCCATTAGTAAAAGAAAAATGTCTAAACATCAGGATTCTCCATGAAATGCAGCTTGCCTGTTTCTGCCATTTAAACATGGTTTTAATTGTTCACATTTTTAGACATGGATGAAAATCATCATCTAGAATGATCAAATATATTTAGCAAGACCAATTTATCGACCTCACATGAGTATTCTTGAATGAGAAGACTACTTGCCTCTGGTGGAGGGCCATAAGGATTTTCATTTGCATCAAGCTTGATTATATCTTGAGGTTTTCTTCCAAGCCTTGCTGACAAGACCTGCAACAAGCGTAAGAACTAAGCAGCATAAGATGAAATTCCACAGTACACTACAATAAGTTAAAAACTAAAACATACTCCAAAATATTACAGGAATATAATTGTGTATGGGAGTGCCTTTTCCTCTGGCATTGTCTGTACTTTTCCCCATCCCCAAAAAGCAAAAACTAAATCTAGAATTAGTTCTACCCTTCTGATGCTCTTAAGAACATAATACAGTACATTCCATTCTTGAAACATAAGTAGGAGGTACATTCTAACAAAGACTACTGGGATAAGGAACATTTAATATCATACCTCAAATGGCAGTATAGGTTGATAAGGAGCCAGTCCCCTCAAGTGAGGACGGATAAACGAATCACCGGTCAGCGGCTTGGCATCTGTTGCAGGGGTTACAGGTGAGATTGATGCCGTGCAATTTATGGAGGACATGATAGTTGATCTGTTCCACGAAATCCTGTGCTTCCTTGGGACACAAACAAGCCTACTAATGTTTGTTGGAGAGGTTTGAAAACCAATTGAATTTTGGGCTGTTAAACCAACTTGCCGTTTGGTCTGCTCCAAATCAATAACTGAAGAGCACCCTGCACCTCTAAGAACAGCCATCAAGAACTGCATGTTGACAACACAAATGGAAATGAAACATAAGGCCAACAAATAATCTTGTTTTTGCTTTTCGGTTTTTATATTTGAAGAAAACTATCTTATATTACACCAACGAACATAAACGTTACACCAGCTGAATGACAGAGTTACATGAGAAATTTTAACCTATAAATGCCAGAAAGAATAAAACCTACGTCCATGTCACGAAAGATAGGGTTGAGACCTATTCATGAACAAACTAATTTCACTTTAATACGCAACACCCAAATAAGACTATGAATTAGGAATTCGCCAACATCCCTAAAAGGACAGCTAAATTGCTCACAGCCCTACAATTCAAGCACTAATCATCTAATTGATAATCATAATCATCCAATGAACCTCTGTCTAGTGGTGAGACAGAAGCAATTGCCCTGATGATGATCCAAGTTCAAATCCCACTGGGTTTGATTCCCCGCTAACAATGCAAGCCGATGAAAGCCAAAGAGATACCCCAGCTGCACGGTGTTACAAGGAATGGTGTAATGGTGCCTATAAGCATCACAAAGTTACAAGAGAACAGTATAGTGGGTGCCTACAAACATCGTTCGCAGACCATATAACGATTTTCTCAATGCTTCTTTTAAGTAGGCATTCAACTGACAATGTGTGAATTCTGATGCAGCTTCGTTGCTCCAAAAAGTCAAACAAATCTGATTACGGCAGGCAGCAAGCAGAATAGACAGTGTAACAATGCAATCCTTGTGATAAAAATATCACGAAGGAAAACAGGAAAACTTTCAGTCATCATTTAGAGCATAAATTGGTATTGGGTACACAAAATTAATGACCGGGACTGACAACTCTAATGAAAGAAGCTCTCCAAATAGATGACTCTTAGTTCAATCACCAAAATACCGAGGCCAAAAGAAAATATAAAAGGCAAGGTAGCCTAATATCTGGAACCGCTCAAAAGAAGCAACCCAGCAAATTTCTCCTACTTTGAACGACATTCCTAAATTTAGTTTTAATTTATCTTTCAGCCGTCTTGGAATATTTCTTCTACAAAGCAACCAGGGTTCAAACCTATTGGACTACTTGAAGCCATACTGACATTCAAAACAAGCAGAGGATGAAATGTGTACCAGAAGTTCCTTGAAGAACAACAATCGTCAGCTGCGAAAAAACGATATTGATAGGAGCTGTGGCACTTACAGCCGCCTTTATATTTAGTTAAAAAGGTACAGAGCAGACTCAAGTTTCTCTCCCTTATTATGCGTGGAATTAATAACAATACCTCAAGTTTAATCCAGTGCCCTGACAAGGCAATGTCTTAAAAATTGATCCGAGGTTGGACACATTTGTGTGCCTCCAAATTTTGGGCGACGTTTACTCAGCGAGCACGTTTGACTGTACTCATTAATTAATGGAAAATACTGTATTTATTAATTAATTGAAATAAGCATTTGATTGTATTTATTAATTAATTGAAAATATCAAATGTATTCATTTTTTATTTTTAATTAATTAATAAATACAATCAAACGTCCATTTTGCTGGCTACATATAAGTATGTAAATTTTGAGTTCTTATCATAGCATTTAGTTTGATGTTGAATTAATCAAGGTCAAATTTGATGTTTGAGTGAGTATAATTTAAGTTTAAAATTTATTTTCATCTTCTTTTATGTATATTATTATATATCATTATTCTCTCTACAATTTAGAAAAAAATTAGTAACTCAATTAATTTAAAAGTAGAATAGAGGATGGATTAGAAATTATGGTTAAGTGCATTTAAGTTGTGAGAATCATTGGGATGAGAAATCCCTAAAGAAATATGTATGCTTTGTCCTTATGAATATCATGTTGATGCAATGAATGCTAAATGGACCACATGTGCTTGTAACAAATGGTTTCTTATGCACCGCCATTGTTATGAAATATAGATCAATGAATTTGACTCAAAACTACATAATCAAATCTCAATAAAACTTACATAATTTGGTATATTGTGAAAAATACCACCTACTTTATATAAATGATCTAAGAGCTTTGTAATGAATGGTTTGTTAGGCAACATTTGTTGAAGGTTTTGCAAATAAGGTAGCAAGCTATATGGATTTGATTCTCGGGAAACTTTATGGTCAAGTACACTTGAATTGGAGTAGTATTATGATGGGTAACCTCCTAGGAACTTACACAAATAACTCTTGAGAATTCTCAATGTTTCACTTTTTTTAATTTCACCCAAATGCAATGAGTGTTATTTAGACCTTCCATCTTCTTGTAAACCACTAATTATAAAATGTGAATCAATGAGTTTGATTCCAAAACTATGATAAAATGATTGTTATTATCATTACAATTTCATATTCAATTTTTAATTCCAATACAATAAAATCTATAATAAACCAATAGCAATAAACAATTTTTACAAATCTAAAAATTAAAATTTTAATTTTAAAAAACTTTCATCAAAATTGCTCAAGAGGTGGTTGTTGAAGGTAAGAGAAGCAAAAATAGTGCAAATCGGCAAGAAAATCAAAATAATCAAACCCATGGTACAAAAATCTAATGTATATATTTTTTTATAGGGATTGAGTTTATATAATTTATTTCATCTTATTTATGATAATAGATTACAAAATATGATTAAATATATCAATAAAAAATTTACAAAAACAATTCAAACAATATCATAAAGTGTGATAATATTGTATCTCATTGTTTTCTTACACTCAAATAACACACTAAATCTATCTTTACTATAACTAGTGGCCTCAATAATATTCGATATCTTTGTTTCTCATAAACTTGGAATCGTCTATTCACAAAATATACTTCATCTTTTCTTCTGAAACTCATATTCTAAGAGCTTTATCTAGATATTTAGAGACTTATCTCACATAAGTCTTAAATATTTTTCTTTGTCTATATTTCAACTTGAATATGTTATTTCATTTATATATTTCTTCATATTTTCACAATGTGGCAACACTTGGTAAAATGATTAGGAATTTGATGGATTTGATCTTGCAAAGAAAATAATTTATAAATTTTTGGTCTAGTTTCTATCTAAATTGCAAGCAAGGGAAGTTTTCTCCTTTTAATCCTAATTCTTAATTTGTTAGGTTTAATTACATCAAGAGGCGTTCTACAATGACAACCAACAATATGTGTAAACAAAAACTCTTGATGTCAAATTTGAAGTGTAGGTGCCAGTAGTGGAAGAGGAGGCAGTACTAGAAAAGGAGAGAGAAAATTTACTAATAAAATGTATTTAATGCACACAATAAATAAGCAATAACAAAAACCAATGAAACAGAAAATTTAATAATAAAATTTATTTTGTGAGACCACTACCTCAGCTCATTTGCATTTTGTTGTAATTAGTAGATGGATCTATTATTCATGTCTGCCATTTTTAACTCCGTTTTTGGGGCAATTTTAACGGTTCTTAATTGTTTTTTCTGCCAACCGCCAGTATCAAAGGCAGTGCTACTTTAAAAATTTTGAATTATATTTTTTTTTTTACCAAAATTATTTTAGATTTGTTTGTTCAATTCCTGAAACAGGGGCAATTCCTATTGAGGCCATAGCTATGGTGAGTCTTTTGAGATATTTGAAAAAGGTTGAGCAAATGGAAACGCATTGATGGCCAAATGTTGTTTTTAGAGGTGTCTTAGGTGAAAGAAAGAAGGCATGGATGAAACAAAATTGTAAGTGGATGAGCAAGTGGAACATTCACTTGAACGAGTGTTCTAATAATAGTAAGGAATTAAAGTTGTATGTGGTTGAAAATTTTTGCAAGATTATGTGGACAAGGGCGGTTGGGAGAAAGAAAAAGTATTATGTAGAAGAATTTAATCCCAACTCAGACTATCAAAAAAAGCATATATAGAGGAGAATATTTCGTGGAGGTCAAAGATTCTCATAGCACAATTGAGGACTAACTCGCATCATCTTCGGTGTGAAACGGGTAGATGGAAAAGGCCAAAATAAGTTTGGGAAGAGAGGGTTTGTATCTTCTGTGCAACATGGCAGGTGGAAACAAAAAAGCATTTTATCTTGGATTGCAAAGCTTACAGTGACATCAAAGGAAGCTACATAAGTGGGTTAACAGTAGAAAATTTTCAAGATTTATTCAGCATGGAATGGGTAGGCAAAATGGGAGAGCTCATTATCAAATTAAACGGCAGGAGAACAACACTTCATAATGCTAAAATTGTTGGGGTCACTGTCTCATAGGCCTTCTTTTGGTCTCGTGGACGTTAAAAGTCTTCTATTCTATTCTTCAAGTTAAAACTTCAACGAAACAGAGAGAATATAAACAAAACTGCATTACAATAAGTTGCTTTTTATCTCAAAATTAGAGACAAATTCTCATACTAGACGGATATTAAATGTAAGGAAATATAAGTAGTTTTCTAAATTAATTATAATCTTATTTATTTTGTTTTATTTCATTTGTTTAATAATATTATTTCATTTGTTTTATATAAGTAGTTTTCTAAATTAATTATAATATTATTTATTTATTTTGTTTTATCACTATTAATTGAGAGTATTTATTATGGATTTAAAGTTAGGCTTTTGTTGTGAAAAATTGTATTTTTAATTTAAATTTATTTTTAAAATTTATAATTCTTTAAATATTTTAAATTTTATGTTCATCTAAAGTTTCATCTTATTATTACTATTAATTGAGAGTAATGTTATATATTGTGGAAGATCTTTTTATTTGTTTATTTTGTTTTATTTCATTCTTTATATTATAAAAATCATAATAAATATAATATATATTAATCATTTTTTTAGATGGCTACAATTTTAAAAAGTGCATAAAACTTAGTCTTTGTAGTTTTAATAGTATAAAATTATATTATATTTTATATGAATTAAATATTTCAATTAATTAAATTATATGTTAAAAAATAAAGGAATTCATTTATCATTATTTTAAAAATAAAAATAAAAACTATTTGATAGATAATTTATATTAAAAAAATAAGAAATAAAATTAAAATCAATATAATTTTTTTTATGATCTAACTTGCCCACTCTGCACTATAATTTTTAGTTGCATTATGAATTTCATACTAACCAATTTGAAATTGAAATACTCTGCAACATTTTCGTGAATTGGATTTTTGAGTTGAAAGCCAAGCACACAATTTCTAAGGGCTTTAAAGTCAACACAAAGTTTACCAACAACGGCTTGAAGATTCTTCAAGTAGGCTTCTATGTTTGTTACTATGTTTGTTAGGCTCCCTAGTTTTTAAGTCTTTTCCAATAAATTGAAATAGTTATATAAAAACAATAAATTGTTAAAAATCAAAATTTATAAGTTATTAGAAATTTACTTCTTATAAATAAATTAACCTGCTAATAGTTATGCATGGAACAATATGAAGTTCAAGGATAAAATGCAATTTAAAATAGAAGTAATTTAGTAGATTGTAATTTTTACATTGCATGTGTTGTTAAGTAAATTTTGACTTTGTTTTCACATTGCATGTGTTATTAAGTAAATTTTGAACTTTGTTTCCGCATTGCATGTGTTGTAAAGTAAAATATAAACTTTGTTTTCACATTGCATGTGTTGTTAAGTAAATTTTGAACTTTGTTTTTGCATTGCATGTGTTGTAAAGTAAAATATAAACTTTGTTTTCACATTGCCAAGAGAAAGGTTGAAGAAAATAGACTCAAAATTTTAGAAGATAATTGATGTAATATATTTTCTTCAATTCTTCTATGTTTAATGCATTGAAAATTACACAAATACATGTTCCTAGTGCAACACAATTATGATACTTTTCAAATGTTTCTAATGAGCTATAGTAAACCTGAAATTCATTTGGTACCCACATAGATTCTTCATATTACACCACACAATTTAAAAAATTAGTATGTTTCATATGCTTCTCACATATTCAATAAATTTTTAGTACTTGAATTTACTATATTTTGAGTTTCTTTGATATTATAAATTTGCTTAATGTTTACTCTCTTATATGCAATTTTCTCATTAGTTGGAAAATATTTTTTTTTCGATTTAATACTAATGTCAAAGCAAATAATGATTTTCCTACAGGTGAGGAAGATGTCACATAATGTGCATAAATCATGGGTGTCCATTTGGTTGTCAAAGTATCACTGGCGTCTTCCATTCAATGTCCTCCTTCGTATAGAGGAGTTGAGTGTCTGTTATTGGTTGAGAGAGAAGATGGTCAATAGAGCTAACAATAATGGACCAAAAACTAGTCAATTTTTTTTTTTATAATTATGCTATGTACTTTAACTTTCTCTATGAATCCAAGGTGAAAATGAACTTAGATGTAAAATTTAATAGTCTTTAGATTGAAATTGTAGATTATTATGACTGATCAGTTCATCTATACCATGAGGTTCGAGATCTTTACCTTGGAGGATGCATTTGGAAGGTTACTATTAAGCCAACAATGACCATTAAAAAACACATGAGCTCAGTATGAAATTTATGAGATTTCTTAAGGGACAATCACATATTAGTTATCACACACGACCACCTGAGGAATGGTTGCTTGCTACTTTAAAGTTCAACTACTCCATCATATTCACAATGCATCAGGTCATGCCATCATTCAGGTAGTTACATGCACACTTTGGGATACCTACATTGTATGTCGTTAAGTCCAATGCGATAATTAAAGTTTGAGCTATTCTTCATGATAGTGATAATGGATAGTTAACAGTGCACAAATGGTTAACTAACTGAAAGTATTTTTGAAATATTATTTGACAAATGTTTGCAAAATATTTTTACATTTTATCTATGACTAAATTCAATTTTGAAAATATTTTTTGAATATTGTTTGAATATTTTTCGTTATCCTTCCCTATTGTATTTATATGGTGCAAATTTAATTTAAAATAGGCACCTCAAGAAGGATATCTCTCGGCGTATTTTACATAGATTTTTCTAAATATAGGTATGCTAGTAGTATATTTATCTAATTGTTTGTCTTTCTTTGTAAAGATTCACAAACCATGGCCAATCTTTGTAAGTAGCCTCAAATCAATAATCGATGAATTCATTACAGAGCACCATTTCACTATTGAAAACTTTATCAAAATTGTGAGATTTGCAAGCATTCATATATCTATACAAACAAAAAATACCTTAAATTGAACTAATTTGTATAATTTACCTTTCATTTTATTCCATCCCATTTATACTATAAAAATTGGTTGATGATTTTATTTGATGCCTCATATCCCTTCTTGGAAGGCATCTGAGAAGAAGAAGAATGCACGTGAAAAGTGAAGAATATGCGATTAACAACTTGAGCCTTGTCAACTAATGACAAAAACTTATTTCCCCAATTTCAGAGTTTGATTTTTTAACTTAGTAATAAACCAATTCTACATTTCAGAGAGACGCCCAACTTAAAGGGAATACCTAGATACTGAGTGGTATGTTCATGCTAAATATGTTTCTAGTTTTAGGAATCCAATGTGGCATCAGTTTAAATTGACTAAAAAAAATCAGTTTTATGATGTACTATCTTTGAACTCGAAATAAAGTAGTATAAGTTTAATATAGGTCTAGCACATTATTAATTTCCTTTTCTAAAATACTGTAGAAAGGGAAGACTATCATCAACCAAATGTGAACTAAGCATAACCGTATTGTTTGGAATGGAAATTCCATTTATCAAAATTCATTTGATTGAATTTTAACAACAAATAACCAAGTGCATTAGCAACAAGAACATAGATGAATGGAGCTAAAGAACAACCCTGCCTAATTGAGTGTTGAAGAGGGAAAAAATCATATAAGGAGTTATTAATTACCAATTGAGCATCTACATCCTTGAATATTATTTGAACATGTTTATACATTTTGAGACCAAAATCTAACCACTATAACATATTGAGGATAAATCTCCAATTCATTCTATCACAGGCTTTATCGAAATCAATCTTGATAAGCAAAGAATGTTGACCTAATTGCTAAGCCCATTCACTAGTTTCCCAAGCTAGCATAAGGTTATCATTGATAAATCTTCCATTGAGGAACCATGTTTGCTTTGATCTAACTATCCCTTTCACCATTGTTTTTATTCTTATAGCCAAGGCTTTAAGTACAATTTTATAGGAGGTGTTAAGAAAAGTAATAGGATGTCATCCCGATTTAGTGTCATCATTCATTCTTTTTGGGATAAGCTTAACAAGGCCTTTGTTAATATTGGGCCCTAAAGAGCCTTTCTCAAAAGCCTCCAAGTGTAGAATATAAAAATCCTCTTTAATATACAACCAAATAGATTGATTAAAATCAATTGTAAGCCAATTAATACCAAGACTTTTATTAGGGGCCATTGAAAACATAGCATGTTCTAGATCTTCATTAGATAAATCATAGTCTAGAAATTAACTGTACTCAAAATTCACCTTCTTAGGAATGTGGTATTTAATAATGTTCTCCAATTTTAATTACACATCTGCTAATGAGATTGCTCTTTAAAAAATCTAAGAAAATATATGAAAAATATATTTTATCTCTTCAAGATTGTATGACCATGGCCAATTTCATCTTGAATTTCTCCAATAAACTCTTTTTAATAATTATAATTTAAAAAATTTAAGTATTACTTCGAATCCCTATTGCCCTCTTTGATCCAATGTAATCTAGCCTTGATTTTAGCCCTTACAAATGTCAAGTTTACGCAATTGAGTCTCTATCATGGTTGTAGAAGTTTGAATATTAATACTATTTGGGTTCAAATTAAGAATTTTTTTGGTATGTTCCAATTTCCCTTGAAAAGACTTTTCTTTGCATTTTCGTTGCCAAGACAATTTTTGACGAAAGGAGCAAGAATAAGCATAGTGGATTGACTATGTCACATATAGTCTACCATACAACCCTATATACCCTCTAGCTAAGTATGACAACTCTATTTGAATGCAACGTATAAGACATAGTAAATTAACAATGCAAGCACCATTTGCATTACTTTGGCCAAAGTTTTAAATATAAAAGTCACATTCCTATATATATGTGTATGTCATTGGTCACACACCTCTTTCTCAAACTTGTCATCAAAAGACATCAATGCTTTCACCCCCCCTAGGGATTCTATCAAACTAAACTTCGATGATGTGTCTAGGGGTAATCCTGGCAAATCTGGCATGGCTTCAGTCATCAGGGATTGGTATGGAAACTTTATAGGGGCGATTTTCTTTGCTCTTTTGATGGATCAAACAATATTGTTGAATTCAATGCCCTTATGATAGATTTGAAGTTGGCAATAAAATTATCTATTCCCCAAATAATAATTGAAGGGGATTCAATGATAGTGGTTTCTGCAATCTCGAATGGTAACTCTAACTCATAGAATTTGAACTACATCTTATCTTATATTCAAGATCTACTCAAAAAAAATCTTCATATCAAATTATGCACTACTACAAGGAGACTAATGGACAATAAAGTCTATTGGAAAATAAGGCAATTGATGAACAAATTCCTTTTAAGATTTTCTCAAAATAAGAATACACTTCAATTTTTGCATAATTATATTCAATTGTTATCTCACCGGGTCTTTTGAAACTCATTTCTAACATGGGATCTTCAGGGCTCTATTTTTTTTTGCATGTGCTCAGATTCTCAGTTATTTATTTGCTCTTGCACATGGTTCGACAATCACTCTTATATCATTTATAGCCATAGTAATGCTTGATTGAAGCTTTCAAACAAATCATAAGTATCATCAACACCTGTATGCTAACTCGGATAGACATGATGTTTATTTGGTTCAAGTTTTTTAAGTGGTGACAAGTTGGCATTACCATGGGCCCCCTATGCATTAATCGGTTGTGGGGAAAATGCTCCTCACATACGGTCAATGGGGAGCAGGTCGGCAGTACTATGAACGGTCTGTATGACGTCCTCCTATGTGGCAGATGATACAGCTAAATTAAGCAACAAAGGTTGTCACGATGTTTCTTGGAGGCTCCAAATAATGCTATTTGGGTGGCTCCAAATTTGGGGGCACAGTTCTTTAAAAAAATATAATTTGCACTAAACATCTTATAGACTTCCTTAAATGCGACATTGGTACTTCATCAGGTTTGATGTACTTTCACCTTTACTTGGCACAATGAAATGGTAGGTAGCTTCATATGCTTTGTGCGAGTGTCAATGAACAAATTTGGCACAATTTTCATCTTAAATAGGAATGCAAATGTTTTTTTTTCTTTCTAAATTGGGCTACTATTATTAGCTTGCCTACATTTGAATGACTTGCCACCTTTGATTGGCATTTGGGACTGCTTATTTAGAGTTGATCATAGCGACATTGATTCTTAAAAATTCTTGAAAGGATGTTGGTTATTATGGTTGGCTTGTTATCATGACACATGGTTGCACACTTGTGTCTTGATATTTGGCCAGACATTCTTTGTACAATTTTTTTTATTTCGCACCACTCCTTGGATCAATGAGATTTCAGTTCAATTTAATGCACTTGCTTGGCTGTCCGGCAAGGTGTTGGTATCTTTTCTTTTTAATGGTTTTTCCTAGTGTTTTTTCTCACATTGTCTCTTTTCTATCTAAGATGGGCTTCATGGAGTCTTCTTTCAAGGCTAATTTTGTTCCTGCCAGACACCATGAACTTCAGAACTCTTAGCCTTTCACAATAGAGAAACTGAGGCGTTCATGCATTGTTGAGTGCAAGCAGGTTAAAGAGGCGGTTAGTCTTAGGTAGGGACTGGTTGTATTTTCATGCTATGTCTCTACCAAATGAGATTGCCTCTCGATTCGTGTCCAATTTAATGGACGTGTTATGGTGTGGGGAAATGGTAAAATTCCTAGTCGGTAACTATCTTCTTCCCCATATTTGTCTGCTTTCATCTCTCCATTTTGCTCTTGAAGTCTATGATATCCTTAATGGATCTAATGTGGTGGGGGATGTTCTTTTCCGATAATTCCTTCTTTCTGATTGTTCTTTGTCTGTCCTTAGTGCAATGGCACATGGTTTATTGGATGATTGTTCTCATGATTTTTTGAGGTGTTTGCACAAGTTAAGGTCGTGGTTGGGTAACACAATTTCTAACATGCTTCTAGATTTGTTCAATGATGTTAAGTTTCTGAGCAAGCATGCTCTTGTGGAACCTCATTCCAGTCGTTATTTTTCTCCTCCGACCGATCTGGAATCTTCGGCAGAAAGTGGTGTGTATCCGTCTGCTCGTTGAAAGGGTTTGCTTACTCCGCCACCTTTTTCATCCTAATTGATGACTTACAATTTTGATTCAAGGGACCCCTTCTCAGTTCTGATCCTTCGCTTCTTCTGTAATCTTCTGGCTTTGGGGAGAATTTTGTTTATGATGGTTGTTTTGGGTTTCTCCCTACCACTCGTCGACACTTGCTAATTGTAATTATGGTCGTTTGGGGTAATTTTTGTATACACTTCTTAGTTGTATCATTCTCATGGTAGTTCAGGGTTTACATATGTATATATATACATATGTATACATATATATGTATACATATATATGTGTATGTATATATCTATATCTATATATATATATGTGTATATGTATATACATACATATATGTTAATGTATACATGCATCTATATCAATTTTTATACAAAAATATTGGTTTAATTCTTTTATCCAAAATCTTGATAACCATTCCAACTCTAATACTTTGAGTATACCTTAATACATAACATCGGTAATGTGTTGATCTTAACTATAGTAAACTAAAATCCTTTAACAAATCTCATATAACTTTTGTTCACTTTTTACTTTGTAAGATAGTCTCTCATAGTCTTAAACTCGTTTAATTGACTAAACACATATTTCTTTTGTTTGTAGGTAAAAAACAAGGTTTATAACTTTTGTTACATGTCATGTAAACAGGTCTATGAGTACATGTATATTTATACTCATACACATACACATACACACTCACATAATTCATACTAATTAATGCAATGGTACTCAATGTCTTATATGCACTTAGTCTAATGATTTTATATTGTAGTAATCCCATTTATTGATAGAGCAAGATATTATAAGAACAATAAAAGAGAGTACACAAATATTTAGCATAGTTACAACAAAGCACTAGTAAATTCAAAATAGATATAATAGAGTATGAGTACTCAATTGTGCTATAAAAAAAAGGTACTTAATGTGAAATATGTATGACAACTTTTGTACTTTTAATTGCACTCTAGTGCTAATAGAAATTATATATAACAAAGGGTTTATACTCAGAAGTATTATAGCAAGCATAGACAATCATTACTTCACTTTATGGTGCTTAGACCAATATAGGGTAGAATTTTTTTAATTTAACATGTTGGTTGTTTATACTATATGAAATTTGCATAAATATACTTCACTATATTGACTAAATATAATAATTTTAAACAACAAGGTAAGAAGTTATTGGCTTTATCGATTGGCTTCAAAAATCAAAATATTATAATGTTGGTTGGAAATAAAGACACCTCAAAAAATAGAACAATAATCGCTCTTTCATTATTATTGAAAATAAAAAGTAGCCACGACATTGGCATCTTAAGTAGCAAATGAACTCTTTCATGGTATTTTTATGTACTTAAAAAATTTAAAGATTTCATGACCTATGATTTCCTCTACGACTTGGCATTTCTTCTAATTGCCAAGATACAATATGGTATATTATGTATGTGTGTATTTGTTTACACATATACATATATTCATACAATATTTGTATATATTCTTATTTAGACATTATGCAAGACTGGGAAAGAATAAACCATGGAAGGTATTAAATACATTCACCCAAGAAAATGATTTCATAGGTAATAATTATTAACAACTACAAAAAAATTGATATAAGAGATTTCATAGAACCTAGGTAATGGTTCATATAATAGTACATACCATAGCAGATTCAAAAGACAACTCCTCTTTCCTTATGTTCCCTATTCTCTTTTGCAAGAAATCTTTAAACAACCCCATGCATGAAATATATTCTAACCAAATAAATAAGAAATAATTCCACACCAATGAATCAACCTCCTTCCCAAACTTTTCTTCCCTCCTCACACCCTCTCCTTTTTTTTCGTAGAATTGCAGTCCTACCTTAATAATGCTTGCATGTAATTTATTTTTCATCCTTTTTTCTTCTATGTAAAAACAACACATGCCATTACTTCCCTCTTGTACTTTCACTTCAATGTAGTTATGACCACTCAAATTTTAGTTGTTTCTACCTCCTTTCTGGGCATTTATATGGAGTGATGATAAATCTAAAAAGGTGTGATAATTTATTATTTAAATTTAATATTTTATGCATGTATTTTTATATTTACATATTATCATTTATATTATTTTTATAATGTTCCAAATTAATCAAAATTAATCTTTTTCATTTTAAAAATAAACAACCTAGACAAAAGAATGGACTCTCTTTCCCAACCATTCACCTATTCAACTAACAACTAAAATAGAATAACCATGAAACAAAATAATAACACATCTAATTATGTAATAAGAATGCAACAAAATTTAAACTTTAACCATAAGTATTGGTTAAGCTAGTTACAAAGAAACCAACAAAGATAAATGATCCAAGTGGATACTTATTGTCAAAAATTGAAGTGTTCCATATGCTCCAGAAATTGTTGCCATGTCGAAGTGCTCAGAAAACAAAATCCAACACAACTTGAATGGAGTCAAATGAAGCTCATACACTCAAGTTATGTTAAGTCAAAGTTGGGTCAAATAGGTACCAGGGGCCGGTCAGAAAGGCAAAAAAATTGATTGTTTCAGAATTAGTTAAAATTGGTGTCGAAATGAAGAGCTTGTTGCCACGATCCCAACACCACTCGTTTCGTCAAAAACTGAGCTTGTACGGTGAAGAGATGCCCAATCAAAGTCGAAGGTTGACCATGTCCGCTTGATTATAAAATGATGACGTTAGCATGCTGACGTGGCAGGGTCGGATGATGTGGACCAATGGGGAACTAACTCGTGATAGTATGACCATGACGTGGCAACTACAGGTGTCAATGACATGGCATCATTGACTTGGCAAGGTGATGTGGCATCATTGACTTGGCCCAATCGGAATCTGACATGTGTCAGATTTGAGCGAATTAAATAGTGTCCTATGGCACATCAACTGGATGCCACATGGCACCTTATCTCTCCTCAGTTGGTTTCGACAGTTTTATTTACTAAAATTCTAGTGGGGCTCAACCTCGTGACTGGTTGCACCCCACTAACCTTGGCAACCATTGCGTCGCAAGTCTCGCTTTACCATCTATCGATCATTAGTTTGCTTTGTTCTTTTAAAATTGAAAATCTAGTTTTAAAAGTAGAAGGGTGAGGGGTCGACCACCCGACCTCCCTGCTTTGAAAAAGCCTCTCTACTATCGAGCCATTGTGTGCTCTTGAATGTATATTGGGTCACAATTTGTTTTAAAGAAGATTCTAAAACTGATATCTCCCTAATCTAAAATAAATCCTCCAATTTTAAATATTTGATGCCCTTAAATAACATAGCCCAAAACTTTAAAGATTTATAAGGTCTTAAATAATATTTTAAAGATAATATAAGATTATTAAAAAGTTTTTAAGGGATTTTGAGAGATTATTAAGAGGATTATGGGAGATCCTTATTGTAATTTGGGGGAGATTATTTAATATTTTTACTTGTAAAGGGAGATATGTCATATTTTTGTAAATCATATGGTTAATGACCATATTGGGCATATTTTATGTATAAAAAGGGGGGAATTTAGAACCTTGGGTAACCAAGTGGTGACTTATGAGAGAATTTGTATGAAGAGTCTGAGTGTCTGAATCTATGCAACGAAAGAGTGTTACTCTACTGCACTTGAAGGAGGAAGACTTTGAAGCTCATGAAAACATGACACTGTATTTTTTGATGCCTTGTAATCAATTTGGAGCATAATAAAGGATTAGTCACTTTGTTGGAGAGGAACCCGAAGACATAGCCATATTGGTGAACTTCGTTGTCAACTTGTGTTTTGTCTTATCTCTTCTATCTCTCTATTACTTTGTTCATCACTTTATTATTGCTATATTTATTTAAAGCATTTTATTTACGCTATTACACTTTAAGACCTTCAAATTAATCATTGTAAAATTTATTATTCACGTGCAATAGTCTTGGATCCTAACATCAAATCAAGTGGTATCAGAGCTTTGTTGTGACCAGTATTTGTAGAAGTGAATGCTAACATGATCCAGGAGCCGATGAGGTGAAGGCATGCTTGCATAATATAATCTTGAGATCGATAAATGAAGAACTTTGCCAAAGATGAACGGATCATAATTTGTACAGAGTCTGAAGCTTGATGAGAATAGTTTTCAATGAGCTTTTCTTGAAATGAAGGCAATGGTAGAAGTTCTTTTTTAGGAGAGGCAAGAACATAAGCGGTTTGAGAAAGAAGGCTCGTCAAAGCAGGAAGATTGAAAAGACAAAGGAAAAAGACCAAGAGGTGATCGCAAGCCTCCAAAAATACCTCCAACTCCATCTTCTCCTTCTTCTCCTACAAGTTCTACTTCTTCTGCTAATCCTTTTAAGGGTGCACATAAGCCTAAAATAAATTGGATGTAAAATTTGATCTACCTAAGTATTGTGGAGAATTAAATGCTGAGAAATTAGATGGCTGGGTTCAACAAGTAGAAGTGTATTGTAGAGTTCAAGGTCTTCTAGATGATGCCTCTATGATCTAGTTAGCTACTCTTTGATTGGGAGAAACAACTCTCACCAGGTGGGAGAGTCTAGAACTTGAGAAAAAAAATTACAACATGGTAGAGTCAATTTAACTTGGGTAGAATTTGTTAATTCTCTTAAGAAGCAATTTTATCCCCTAGGTCATATGCAATAGTTAATGATGGACTGGAAAAAAATTTAGGCAAGGGAAAGGTCAAAATGTCCATGAGTACACCCATGAATTCAAGAAAAAGGCTATTACATTGAATGTCCCATTGTACACCCAGGACACATTGCTTCAATACACAAGAGGTCTTCACTCTCATCTAATACATTCTATTTTGGTTTTGAATCCCAGTAACTTGAATGAAGTATGTGTACAAGCCACACACTTAGAGTCAAGAGGTAAGAGTACTTTCATTGATAAGTTTGACAAGAAGCCATCTAAGCCAGAAGGTAAATCTGAAGATAAAGGAAAGGGGAAGAAGACAACTACCATTAAGAAGAAGGATGATAAGCTCACATGCTCTCACTGTGACAGGAAAGGTCATGATGAAGATCATTGTTGGCAGTTGCATATGGAATTGAACCCAAAATGGGTTCGTAAATAGAAAGGCAAGAAGGCGGCCACAAATGTTCTTATGCATCTTGGTTCAGAGTCTGAAGATGAAACTAAGATAACCACAGTGGGATTGAGAGGTGAGGCTTCTAATACTAATATTTTTTTTGCTAGTTGTGCTTCTACTTCTCAAGTCTATGATGTCCCTGAAGATAAGAAAATAAATGAGCTATTTTACATAAGGGTTATTACTAAGCACACTAAAATTGATACACTCATAGATAGTGGATCTCAAATTAACCTAATTTCAGAAAATGTTGTAAGGAATTTGGGATTGAAAACTACATTGCATCAGAGACCTTATCCACTAGGTTCGGTTTGCGAAAATAATGAATTGCAAGTAACAAGATAATGCACTTTAAGATTCACAATCATAAGTATGTTTATGAGGTACAGTTTGATGTGGTTCCACTAGATGTATGTGGGATAGTGTTGGGAAGCCTGTATTTGTATGATCGAAAGGATATTTTATATAGCGAACTTAATCATTATCATTTGTTTAAAGATGGCATCAAGTATATTGTACATTCTCACAAGATCAAGAGTAGTAGATCTTTTGCAAACACATGGCAATTGAAAAGGGTGATTAATGCAAGTAAAGATTTATCTCTTATGTTTGTCAAGTTGGGTGGTTCTAGACATGAACTTGAAGAAATCAAGGCTAATCATGATCAGATGTCACTGGATACACCAACAGTACAACATGAGGAAACAATAAATGAAAGCATTGATGGTCCAAGTCCTCAACTCATGGTTGGGAATTTGGAGGTTCCCTTGGGTAAAAATGTTCACATTGTGAAAGATAGACATGTTGATTCATTTTCTTTTGTATTTGTATTGTTATTTAGCTTGATATTAATTAGTGGTTATTGGTTAATGGTTGTAACAGTTGATGTAGATGCTTATGGAAGTGATTCTAAATGATGTATATGCTTAACAATATTATTGCAGTCCTGATTGTGCTAGTGAGCTAGGTGTGTAGATGGATAGATGATATGGGACAAGTGGGGAGGCTATGCCCTCACTTAAATTATTAATAAATGTAACTTTTGGAGGTCCAAAAGCTCTCCAGTGGGGAGGATTGATCCAGGTGGATACTTGTTGTCAAAAATTGAAGTGTTCCATATGCTCCAAAAATTGTTTCCGTGTTGAAGTGCTTGAAAAATAGAATCCAACGCAAATTGAATGAAGTCAAATGGAGCTCGTATGCTCAATCAAAGTTGGGTCAAAGAAGTACCAAGAGCTGATCAAAAAGGCAAAAAAATTGATTGTTTTGGAATTCATTAAAATCAGTGTCAAAATGAAGAACTCATCACCACGATCCCAATGACACTCATTTCATCGAAAACAAAGCTTGTATGGTGAAGAGATGGCAAGTCAAAGTTGAAGGTTGACCATGCCCACTTGACTATATAATAATGACGTCAACATGATGTCAGCATGTTGGCGTGGCAAGGTCAGATGACGTGGACTAATGGGGAACTGACACGTGGCTATACAACCATGACGTGGTAGCTACAAGTGTCGATGATGTGGCATCGTTGACTTGGTAGCGTGATGTGGCATCGTTGACTTGGCCCAATCGGAATATGACACATGTCAAATTTGAGCAAATGAAATAGTGCCAATGGCACCTTATCTCTCATCGGTCTTCGTTGATTGGTTTCAACAATTTTATTTACTAAAATTTTAGTGGGGCTCGACCCCGTGACCGGATGCACCCCACTAACCTCAACGATCGTTGCACAACAAGTCTCACTTTACCATCTATCCATATCATTGGTTTGTTTTGTTCTTTGGAAATTGAAAATTCGGTTTTAAAAGTAGAAGGACGGGGGGTCAACCACCCAACCTCCCCACTCCCAAAAAGCTTCTCTACCGTTGAGCCATTGTGTGGTCTTGATTTCATGTCAGGCCGTAATTTGTTTTAAAGAGGATTCTAAAATTGATATCTTCCTAATCTAAAATAAATCCTCCAATTTTAAATATTTGATGCCCTT
Organism: Sequoiadendron giganteum; assembly: GCA_007115665.2. Taxonomy (NCBI): domain Eukaryota; kingdom Viridiplantae; phylum Streptophyta; class Pinopsida; order Cupressales; family Cupressaceae; genus Sequoiadendron; species Sequoiadendron giganteum. The sequence goes on along the minus strand of CM021104.1, from coordinate 109,231,513 downwards.
AAATAACATAGCCTAAAACTTTAAATATTTATAAGGGCTTAAATAATGTTTTAAAGATAATATAAGATTATTAAAAAGTTTTTAAGGGATTTTAGAGATTATTAAGAGGATTATGGGAGATCCATCATATGGTTAATGACCATATTGGGCATATTTTATGTATAAAAAGGGGGAATTTATAACCTTGGCTAACCGGGTGGTGACTTATGAGAGAATTTGTATGGAGAGTCTGAGTGTTTGAATTTGTGCAACAAAGGAGTGTTACTCTACTGTACTTGAAGGAGGAAGACTTTGAAGCTCATGAAGACTGGACACTGTATTTTATTGATGCCTTGTAATCAATTTGGAGCATAATCAAGGATCGATCACTCTGTTGGAGAGGGACCCAAAGACGTAGCCATATTGGTGAACTTCATTATCAACTTATGTTTTGTCTTATCTCTTCTATCTCTATTTTATTTTGTTCATCACTTTATTATTGCTATATTCATTTCAAGCATTTTATTTATATTATTACGTTTTAAGACCATCAAATTAATCGTTGTAAAAGCTATTATTCACACGCAATAGTCCTAGATCCTAACATCGGATTAATAAAAACACTATATAAAACTAATACTTTTAACAATGGTGAAACCTTACATGTGTGTGTATAGATAATTCTTGGTGGTTATCACACTAGCATCTATAACTATTCCTACGATGAAAAACAAATTTAAATTTGAATGTCCAATGAAATGGAACTATAAATATTCACATTTTAAAGCTATATTATCTAAACATCAAAATAAATACCATAAAATCCAAGTCATTAAATTATTTAAAAGCGGGGTGTGACATAGAAAGTGCTAAGAGCATTTGTTAAACCAAAAGGCATAACCTAGAACTCGAACTTCCTGAAATGATATTTTAATGTTATAATATGCACATCCTCATCTTGCACCTGGATTTGGTGGTATCTCACTCTTAGATTAATCTTTAAAAAATCAATTTCTCTATTCAATTCATGTAAAATCTCATTGAACTTGGGAATTAGATATATGATCTTGTTGTTTTTTTTATTCAATTCTCTATAGTTTATACACATCCTCGTTGTACTATCTTTTTTCTTCACAAACATTATAGATTATGCAAAAGGACTAGAACCAAGCATGCTATCACCCATCTAAAATAATCCATTTATGAAATTTTTATCACTTCTTTATACATCCCCAAATGGTAGTAAGGGGTGATTGTGATTGGATTGAAACCTAGTTCCAAATATACGATGTGCTAGAATTATTTATTTAGTAGTAATCTTGGAGTCAAGTCACTAAACACCACCGTATAATTATTTAAAATATTTAAAATATCAATATGATGAGTATATTGCTTACCCATGGATGAATTTGTATGCATCACTAAACAAGTTGCTACCTAGTTAGTTAATCCCCTATATAAGGTCCTTCCCGTGCTTTTAGTTATAATTGATCATGGTGATCTATCATAAATATTTTAGGCACGACATCTTTGCCTTCAAGTTTGAACTCTAGTTCCATGGATCAACAATTCTATGATATTTTTCTAAGGGAATGAAACCATTACACACTTAAGAGCATGCTAGTTTCTCCTAATACCAAACCATAAAAATCATCACATACATTACAATCAGTAGTGGATAGTTTGATTAGTTAAATTATCTTGGTTTATAGAATAGTGAATCTATAAAAAACATGACATTGAAAATGACAAAAAGACTTTAGCTTTCAATCCTCTCTTAAGCATCAAGCCTTCATAAATGAATTTGTGGGTAACCTCACTATTAAAAAGCACTGTGATCAATTGTCCAACTAACACTTCTTGAACTCTAAATGGATGATATTAGGTTATTTTGAAAAGAGTTGTAAGTGTGTCACTACTTTTTTTTGAATCTTCATCCTATAAATTTTTTGCCCCATTCTCTTATGTGATTTGTTGTGATTCGAGTTCTTTAGAATATGCATCATCATTATATACCACTTTAATATAATGGACTTGACCCTTACTAAGACATATATAATATGGTTCCCATGGCTCCTAGTAAGAGAGACACAAATTTTTTCTCTCGAGTTCATTTCTAGTGTAATCATCCACCCTTTTTATTATAGATGGATGTAGTGTGACTTTTTGGGAATATGAATTGAATCATCCTTTCTATAAATATATTTTTCTATCCAAAGGTGGGTGCCTTGGGTTTAGATAAAAAAAGATCTTTAACATAAATAACTCAAGTGTTAAAGCCTTCTTGGCATCCTCTTAGAGTGAGGAGGTTGCAAAAGCCTTAATAAGACCCTTAAGGGGTTCAAAAAAATATTCAATAAATATAAAAGTGATTCCTTTTTCAAATACATTAAGTAACATAACTACACCATGCTAAATTTGGCAATGGATGATTCTACTATTTTTTGTTTCTTGATTCTTGTAAGCTCTCTAAAATACTCATCCTCAATTTTTCATTCAAAATGGTCCAAAATCCTTTGGCTAAGACGCTCTAAGGTTTGAACAAGGCTATGCCCTTGTGTGACCAAACCATGGTGCCCCCAATCATAAACAACAACCTCCGAATACAATATGACAAATTGGATAACATCTTCATCTTCCATAGGGCTACATGTAAAGTAAGTATAATTTTTGTAACCAAGCTTGAGCATATATCTTGTTGTTGTCAAAGGTTGGGATATTTATTTTTTTGAATTTTTGGTATAATCCTCTCTTCTCATCATTTTATTTACTAGTGAGGGTCTTGCCACCATGAATACTTTTTTTGAGAATTTCTAAGTAAATGAAAAAGGATACTATGGTTTTGAATGCTTCAATTTTTCCTTGATACCCTCAAAATATTTTGTTAATCTCCTCTACAAGATTGGTCTCAAGTCCTTTTTCATCCTTCTCGTTTTGTAAAAACATAGGCTTAACAAATTCTAGAAAAAAGCTAGCTATGAATCAATTATTTGCAAACGTGCTCCCTTATCTTTGAGATGATTTTGTATGGTATAAATCTATCACCTTGATTTAAAATTGTAGCATTTATGTGGTGTAGTCAAGGATGGAGGGTCCGAAATTAGGTTTGTCCAACCTTGCAGCAAGAGTAAGCACAACGAAAACTTGAAGAAATAGAATGTCAACCACACAGGAGTACATATATATATATGAATATGAATGATCAATCAATTATTCGCTGACAACATGCCCTACCTTCTAGCTTACAAAGTGCAAAAAGATTCAACGCCAAGCCCAGACTTATATGCAGGTCGAAACCCTTATTTATCTGCTATCCTACTACTTCTTGCTACCTACTACTCTATCATCTACTCTTTATCCTACATTATGAAACTACACAATGCTCCTATATATATCAATTCCCAGCTCGAGAAAAGGTCTACGTCTGCCCAAGAGGTTCAAAGCCCCAAAATTGATGAAACGTGCAAGTGTCGGCCAAACATATGGTTCTTCATTAATTATTGGATAAACATAATGTGGACTAGAATGAAGGCTCCTCAATGAATGTGCATCCATAGGAAATTGTTTCCAGAGTTTTGTGAGTCAGGGAATAGGTTGAGACTGGGTCTAGTAATAAAAGAAATAACATGAATGCAAATATTTTGGTTGATGCCAAATTGCTCACAATTGAGGATGCTCCTACATCAGACACCCAAGGTTGAAGAAAAGTGAGCCTCTCACTTTCTGGGAACTAGAGGAAAACCAATCTAGTGTACCTTAGCCTGAGAAATCCATGATGAATCTTCCTCTAATCTTCCTCTCCATCTGACTGGATATTCCTTGTATTGTCTTCCTTTGATACTACGTCTGATTCTATTGTCCAAATCTTCCTTAATTTCCTTCGGATGGTGCACTATCTGGTCTAGTAAAACAACTTCTTTGTCCTTCGGCGACTCTCCTTCATGATACTAGTATAGGTCTACAATGTTGAATATAGATGATATGCCAAAATCCTCCAGTAGCTCCACTTTGTATGTATTTCCAAAATCAAACTTCCTGATGATCTTACAAGGTCCAAACTTCTTCATCTTCAGTTAAGTATATGTCCCAACTGGAAATCTCTCTTTCCTTAGATATACCATTACTTCCTCTCCTACGACAAACTCCTTATGCCTTCTCTTCTTATTTGAATTCTCCTTATATGTCTTGTTCATCTTCTCCAAGTGCTCCTTGAATTGAGTATGCATTATTTCCATAAATCCTATAAATTCTTCTGCCTTTGCACTCCTTTTGTTCTCCATACTAACGTCTCTCAACTCTGCTACTCCTTTAGGTTGTTGTCGTATCACAATCTTGAATGATGTTTTCCTAGTGCTTTGATTCATTGAATTGTTGTATGCAAATTCTACTTGTGGCAATACCAAATCCCAATTTATTTCCTTACCTTCAATCAAACACCTCAACAAGTTTTCCAAACTCTTGTTTACCACTTTTGTCTGTCCATCTATTTGTGGGTGAAATGTTGAACTATACTTCAAATCTATCTTCATCTTTTTCCATAATGTTTTCCAAAAATAGCTAATGAACTTAGTTTCCTTGTCTAATACTATGCTCTTTGGTAGTCCATGTACTCTCACAAACTCCTTGAAAAATAGGTTTGTGATATGTACTGCATCACTAGTCTTCTTACAAGGTATGAAGTGTACCATATTAGAAAATATATCCACAACCACAAATACAGAGTCAAACCCTCTCGATGTCTTAGGCAATCCCAACACAAAATCCATGTTGATGTCTTCCCACGGTCTCTCTGGGACTGTTAATGGTGTATACATTTTAGTGTTATGACTATTTCCTTTTGCAAGCTGACAAATGCTACAACTTTGAACATACTTCCCGACATCCTTGTATAACTGCGGCCAAAAATATTTTCCACTCACCACTGCTACAGTCTTATCAATCCCAAAATGTCCCACCAATCCTCCACAATTCTTCTCCTTGATCAAATCCTCTCTCATTGAACTTCTAGGAATACATAATCGATTGTTCTTGAATAACATACCTTCCTGAATGAAATAATCCAACCAATTGCTTCTATTTGCCTCTACCGGTTCCTTGCAAGCCTTCCATGCTTTGAAAAAATCAATGTCATCCTCATACATATGTTTCAATTCTTCAAAACCCAATACTTCAGTTCTCATATCTATCAACAAACTCCTTCTCCTGCTCAATGCATTTGCAACCTTGTTTGATTTCCCACTCCAGTGTTTCAATACAAATGTGTAACTCTGTAAAAATTCTACCCATCTCATGTGTCTCTGGTTCAACTTCCCTTGACTATTCAGGTATTTCAAAGCTTTATGATCCATATACAACACAAATTCCATAGGTAAAAATTAATGTCTCCACTTCTTCAGGGCTTGTATTATTGCATAGAACTCTTGATCATAAACCGAATATCTCCTCTCGGCATCATTTAATTTCTCATTGAAGTACGCTACTGATCTCCCTTCCTAACTCAACACAACTCCTATTGCACTTTCATTAGCATCACAATCTACTTGGAATACCTTATCAAAATCTAGAAAAGCCAACACAAGTTGTTTTTTCACCTTTTGTTTCAACAACTCAAAACTCTTTTGTGCTCCTGATGTCCATTTGAATTCCTTCTGGTGACCCCTCATTGTCTCGGGGTCATAGGCATGCAAATGCTACTAAAATTTCTGATGAACTCTCAGTAAAAATTTGCTAGTCCATGAAATGATCTTACCTCTCCAACATTCACAGGCGTAGGCCATTCAATTATCTCTCTAAACTTCTTAGGGTCCATCTTCAATCCTTCTGCAGATATCACAAGTCCCAAGTATACTAGTTCTTCCTTCATGAAACTACACTTCTTGATGTTTATCAATAACTTCTCTTCTCTTAGCCTCTGAAATACCTATTTGATGTGCTCCAAATTTTCTTCCTTAGTCTTGTTAAAAATTAGAATATCATAAAAATAAACAATGACAACTTACCCAAGAACTTCTTCAAAACTTCATTCATTAGCCTCATAAATGTACTAGGTGTGTTAGTTAGTCCAAATGGTATGACCAACCACTCATACAATCCCTCATTTGTCTTGAAAGCAAACTTCCATTCATCTCCCTCTCTGATCTTGATTTGATGGTATGCACTCTTCAGGTCTATCTTGGTGAAATACTTTGCCCCACTCAGACTATCCATGATGTCATCCATCCTAGGCAATGGGAATCTATACTTTATTGTGATATTATTGAGAGCTCTTGAATCCACACACATCCTCAATTCTCCATCTTTCTTAGGTGCAAGTACAACTGGTACTGCACATGGGCTCATTCTTTCCTTGATCAACCCCTTCTTCAATAATTCTTGTATATGTCTGCTTAGTTTTTCATTCTCTGTCGGTGTCATCCAATGTGCAACCTTGTTCGGTAAACTAGCTCCGGGAATAAGATCCATATGATGACTGATACTCTGGATCGGTGGTAATCCTTCTGGAATATTCTTTGATACAAGATCTTGGTACTTTGTCAATAGCTCATGACTTCCTTCTCTGGTGGTCCTTCTCCTTCTGGGGTTCCATGCTTCCTTGGGATCAAAGCAAAACACATTTTCTCATATCTCAATCCATCCAAAAAAATTCTTCCATTGACCAAATTAATTCTAGTTGTGCCACACACTTCACTTTCAAGTTCATCTTCCAAAGGTTTCAAAATGATCCTTTTTCCATTTGATGTTATGGTATAGGTATTCTTCCTCCCATCATGTATAGATTTCTTATCATACTGCCAAGGTATACCCAACAACATATGGCATACATCCATCGACATAATATCACACAGTACTTAATCATGATACGACCCTATTTTAAATTTTAATAGGTATTGCTCACTAACTAGGATCTTTTGCTCGTCTTGAATCCAGGCTATCCTATAAGGTTTCAGATGTTTCCTTCTTTCCAAATTAAACTTTTTCACCATTTACTCAGAAACAATGTTATTTGTACTACCACTATCAATGATAACTTTGTAACACTTACCTCCTGCTTTGCATCTGGTCTGGAACAAACTTTTCCTCTATGATGCTTCTTTAGGTTCCTCCTTCTTCTGGAACAATGCTCTCCTCATGAATAGTGATTCTCCTTTCTTAGGGCTTCCTCTGAAACTTGTTTTTCCCTCCAATTCTTCCTCTTCATATCCCGTTCTTGCATGGTTTTCAATCTTCTTACTTTCTTGACGATACTCAAATGCTCTATGTCCTTCTCCTTCACATTTAAAATGGGTTCCTTTGAAAGTTATCTTCTCATATCTTTTCTCATCTCTCTGGTATCCATCATTATAGTAAGAATTGTAGCTTCCTTTGTTATTGCGATAAGAATTTCTATCATCTCTCCCTTTCTGGTATGAATTGGAATCCTTCTCTTCCTCGTGGTATGAATCTTTGTCTTTGTTTTGTTCCCCATATGATTTTTCTCTTCCGAGATGTGACCTTCCCCTCTGGAATCTACCTCCTCTTCCTCTCTATCTTTGTTCATGTCTTTTTTTTAGTTTTTCCTCAACGTTTAATGCAAACTGATATGCTTCCTCTACTGAATTCATCCTCACCAAACTTAATTCTTCTTGAATGTTCATCCTTAGCCCATTGAATACTGTGCCACCTTCTCCTTGCCTGCTTCACTATTTCTGGTCCTGATAACGATCTTATGAAATTCCTTAATGTATTCTTTCATAGTATTTTCCTTTCGTCTTAGGTTTTGCAATCTCTTTAGCAATTCCAACTCATAGTCCGCAGGTATAAACTGATTCTTCAATTTTGTCACCATTCTATCCCATTTCATAATATTTTCTTTGACTTTTATGTTTCTTTCCAATTGAGCTTTCTTCCACCAAATTGCAACATATCCTTTCAACTTAGTTTTTTCAAACCTCACTCTCTCTGGATCTTCAATTTTTTCATACTCAAAATATTCTTCAATATCGTTTATCCAATTGATCAACTCTTCAGGGTTTAGGTTACTGGTATAATTCACAATCTCCATTCTAAGTCGCTTTCCTATTTTTGAAATATCCTTCAACATATTCACCTGATCTAATTCTTCTTCTTTTGTTATCTCTCTAGTTAGGTCTACAGTTTGAATGCCATCATCATCACTTTCATCATTAGGTCTAGCGTTTAAGCCTTTTCTCCTATCCTCTTTGATAACATCCAATCTTACTTTCATTGTTCGTATTATTTCAATCATCTCATCCATCTTTACAACAACATTAACAGTAGTATGAATTATCCTCGGTGACATCTCTTCCTAGGATCCGGTGCAATTGCCTCAAGTCGACAATCTAGTTACAGGGTTGCAACTGCCTCACTGTCGATGATCTATTGATTGACACCAATAGGCTGCCTCAAGTCGACAATTTGTCCACACAAATTTCTTATGGAATTCCTTCACTCAACTTCGCTCTTCTCTCCTAGAGTTCAAAAACTTGCTCTAATACCACTTGGTGTAGTCAAGGATGGAGGGTTCGAAATTAGTATTGTTTAGCCTTGCAACAAGAGTAAGCACACCAAAAACTAAAAGAAATAGAATTTTAACCCTACAGGAGTACATATATATGTGAATATGAATGATCAATTAATTATTCACTGGCAACATGCCCTGCCTTCTAGCTCACAAAGTGCATAAAGATTCGGCACTAAGCCCAAACTTATATGTAGGTTGAAACCCTTATTTATCTACTATCCTACTACTTCTCACCACCTACTGCTCTATCATCTACTCTTTATACTACCTTATGAAACTACATAATGCTCCTATATATCGGTTCCCATCTCTAGAAAAGGTCCACGTCGGCCCAAGAGGTTCAAAGCGCCGAAATTGATGAAACATGCAAGCGTCAACCAAACATATGGTTCGTCATTAATTCTTGGATAAACATAATGAGGATCAAAATGAAGGCTCCTCGATGAATGCACATCCATATGAAATGGTTCCCAGAGTTTCACGAGTCAGGGAATAGGTCGAGACTGGTTCCGGTAATGCAAGAAAGAACATGAATGCAAATATTTTGGTTGATGCAAGATTGCTCGCAACTGGGGATGCTCCTACATCATTATTTCACTAGTCCTGCCATTCTCTCTAGTCCAAGTAGTGAATTGCAATTGAAGTCTCATGGAAAAATCTTCCTTTTCTTCATTTGTCAATTTCTTCTTTTCTCTTCCTTTTTTGCCATTTCTTCCTCTTTTTTCTAGATATTTTGCTAGATCAGCGGTTTATTACAACTTTTATTATTCCCTTCTCAAATATTTTATTTATCTTTCATTAGGTGTCATCAACACTTTTGTTCACCATTTAGATTGACAAGATCAAAGCTTTGATAGTTCTATAATGATCCCAATTTTTTTATTAATTTTTTTTTTAACCTTTTTGATCACTATGTTCCCACAAGAGCAAGGTGAGGGTATATTATTATTTATCATTTTTTTATCAATGAGATCTTTTGAGGATGAGGTGAAGGCATATATATGGTTTATATGCATATACATATACATAACGTTGGAGTTGAATAAATATATTCATTTACATCATAATATCATTAGATAAATAATATAAGTGAATCAAATATGTTATTATGTTGTTGCTCCAAATATAAATGTTTTATAGTAGTTAAAATAAAGCTTTTAACATAAATATAATATTTAACTAAGATTGCCCTTAAGAAACCAAATAAATTTCATCGTTTCATCTCCATATCTAAAGGTTTTCATCCTCCAATCCCCTAGGTGAACATGAAGCTCAAACTATGACATAAAAACTAAATAAATTAGTATATATTTGAAAGGCAATCAAGCACCTTAATATATAACACTAACATGGCACACATTTCTAATAACGCTTCCCTCTCAAAAATCTATTTTCCTAAAATAGTCTCCACTTTGTTATGAATGCCAACTTGTAACTTCTTATTCATGTCTTGTCATATTATTTGTCATGCACAATAGACTAATTATCTAGGTGTTGTTTTGTCTATCCAACCATCAAATTGCACATTTCAACATATTTAATAATTAATTGAAAATTAGAACAAAATTAAATTTGTTTTCAATTAATTAACAAATATAATCAAATGTGCATTTTGGTTGAGTAGACATTGCCTCCACGTGTTACCACAATATTTCATAGAAACTCACATCCCCATATCATTTATTATTTTATTTATTGATTTTTTTAGGCAAGTCGCTACTAGGGAGGATAACACTCATTCTATTGCTTTGAGAACAAGATTACAGATTTTAGAGCTATCAAAAATCCAGAGTGTGTGTGAAAAAAAGTTACATAAAATTTATTACATCCTTTTCTTTGAAGATCTTAATGTCATGTGGAGCTTTGGTCCATTTGGGCAAGATTTTTTTCGTTTCACTTCTGCCCATTCCTGTTTTGACTCGGAGGCGGAAACCATTTCATTACTACCCTTCAATTTAATATTTTATTCACTTCTTATGGCCGCTGGAGACATAGAGGAAACAATGAGGATCACTTGATTATTCAGTTGCATGACTAGATTCTCTTATGAAACCTTGGAAGCCTTTGAAGTACCTACATTTGCACCGTTTTCTTGATTTGTCCCAGAATGTGGATTTTGTGGGAAAGAGAAGAGGGGATGCAAGACATTAGATTTACATCATGAAGTATTTGAGAGGAAGAAAAATATAATTTCACACTGGGCAGAATAACATAGTGGTGCGATTCAGCCCCTATCCACCACATGGGTTGATTATTTGATGATCTAGGTTGTTCATGAAATAATTTTTTTCTACATTGGGAAGTAAGGTGCTCAACTGAGAAGTATTTCCTACATCTGAATGCAATTTTCTCATAATCCACAAGTTGTCTCCAACATCTATTACCCACCTTGAATGAAATCTCTTCAAGGAGGCCTTTGGATAAATCCATTTCAACACAAAGACAAGCACAAGTGGAAAATTCATAATTTATTGTTTCCTTTAATATGTTGTGATATTTTCCTAGACCATTGTCAATAGCTTTCAAGCATTCAATTTCCCAAAATTGTAGGGGGGATAAGGAAGACACCAAAAAAAATGTAGTGGAGAATATCTCCTTTTGTGGATCGAAATTAGGGAACTAGGGCTTGATGCATAAGAAGTCTCCACGAAAAAACTAAGGACCAACATTGAGAACTAACTCTTTGTCTCCCTCAGACTCAAATTAAGGAATGAAAAACCCTTTGGCACAGGGGTATATGTTGATTTCCTCTTCCATAAATTCTTTCCAGTTTTTGCTAATCCAATAATGTAGATCGGGCAAATTTGGCCATGTCTTTATAAATTTGCAATGAGAGCATGGTTCTGAAGGTATTTCTCTCTTTTACCAATGAAATAATCCAAACTTATTTCTAGAACTGAGGCTAAATGGTGAATAGATAAAGGGGAGGAAATATTAACGAAAGTGCGGGGCAGAGAGGGGGTTGTAGGAGAGTCACACCCCCTATTCACATGGACTTCCTGATCTACAACAGCTAGAAAATCCAACGAATCGCCATCCAACCATTTCATATTGGTGGAAATGGGCATTTTAGGGCACAGGTCCCTGGCACCACTTGAGACAAGAGCATCTCTATCTGACCCCTTCTTGCACGATTGTGCACCCCCCATCACCCCCAAACCATCCTTCACTGAGTATTCACCAATGTCCTTTGAAGCCTAAATAGAGGAAAAGGAAGAAGCACAAGGCATTATCCAAGAACGTAGGAAAAAATTTCTCGAAATAGAATTTAATTTTACTTTTCAATCTTATACATTATTTTATTTATTGTTACTCATCCATGACCTTTTTATTAATTTTTACATCAAAGACATTCCTTGTATAAAGTGAACGACTTGCTTTTGAAAATTAATGGTTGAAAATTATAGAGAAGGATGCAAGACCATTGAAATGATCTCAACAGTCAATTTTTTTTTAATATTAAAAAATATAATATATAATTAAAGAAAAATAAGTGTATTCTTATCCAGTCTTAGCTTTAAATTAAGTAAAGATAAGATAAGAATTGTTTTTTTCTTTTAAACTTAAATTTTTAGATAAATAATAATAAGTTTTCAATAATTATTTTTTTCAAATAATAATAGAGCCGCCAAAAAAGTGTAGCCTTTGACACCTTTCACTCATTTGGGCCCTTTCTTGTGGTTTTTGGCTTATTTTGCTTAGGTTCTAAGGTGTCTTGCAAAGGTGTTGTGAAGTGTCGTAACACGTTTCCTCACTTTTCTAGGACCCTTTCATCATAATTCACCTAAATAACCCTTTTCCAAGCCTTAGTATAAAGTGTTGTAACTAACCCTCACATTTTTCTAGGCTTTTCATCACTAAATCAACCCTTTCTTATGCTATATTGACCCCTTAATGCACTTACAAGCCTTATTTTAGTGTGTTTCAAAAGATAATCCCAACAAACATCATTAATCACATCTTAATCCCCGACAATCAATCAAAATTGCCCAGGTGGATTAGGTCGCCGCCTTGGGTGACTTAGTCCCATGTGGCATAAAAATCAAAATAAACTTAAAATTAAATTGGGATTTTGTCTCCAAAACCCTAAGGTCGACCTATCATGTGTTATTTTTGGGGAAATTAGGGCACAAATTGTATAAATAAGGGTTTTTCTCATCTTTTTCACCCTAATCCCTAATAATCCTATTCTTCTCATTCACTCATTCTTCTCAAGCAAGCTAGGATTTGAGCATTCGAAGTCAACAAGACATCTTTTTTGAAGTATTCAAGGGTTGATTGTTGCAACAACTCAAGATCAATCATCATGGCAAGGTACTAACTCCATTATTTCATGTTCATACTTCACTTCATTTTCTCTTCATTTTTGTTTAGTTACCTAAAAGGGGTTTGACCAAGGCAAACCCCCATACCCTAACAATAAACACTTTCTCTTTCTCTCCTTGTGTGTTTGCAAATTTAGGTACATTGAAGATCATTGAAAGCTTTGGATACTTTTTGAAGACCTTTCCTTGCTTCCATAGTCCAAACATCCACCAAAAGTCACTTTTAGGCCCGAGAATTAGAGTTTCAAAAGTAGACACCTATGAAGAACCGAAGTGCAAATTGAGGGCTTCCGTTCCCCCTTTTGAATTTCCAAAAATCCAAAAGAGGACTAAGTCACCAAAAATGGAAATCTAGTCCCATTGAACATGCCTTTCAATGAATTTTGCATATTTAGACACCCATTTGGTAGAAACGGGCTCCAGACCAATTTTTTCCAGAATTGGGACTAGGTCGCCCAAATTGGCACAAGTGTCCCAGTCAGCTTCTGCAAAATTTTCATCAACATTCCAAACCTCCATCTGATCCTTCTTCAGATTCCAGGTGCACACATTCTATCTCACATCTTTTTGTTTAGTTTAGTGTACATTTCTAGGTCATTTTGTACATGTTTGCATACAACATTGTGTTTTCCAGCACTTTGCATTTCAATATTTAACATTCATCATTTCCTTTTTAGTTTGCTACATTTAGGTCATCACATTTCACACACACATCACACATTCTACCCCTAATCCTTTGAATGAACCCTAAAATGAAAAGGTGTGAAAGAGAGCCCATTCCTCAACCTACCTCCTAGATGAAAAACCCTAGGAGCCTATTGGGGAATCCTCTTTCCCCTTATTTCATTTTTAGCGGTTCAAATATTAACAACAATAAATCAATAAATTATGAATTGACTTAAATTTACCTTTTGAATAGGTTTCATTTTATTTTTCAATTTTTAAGTTTGGTGTTACTTGTAATTTTTAATATAAAAGTTAGAATTTTACTTTTAACAATTTTAATATAGTTTACTTTTATTTTTAATATTTTATTTGAAAGGGTTGAATGCATGATAGAAAGAGTGGTATGTTGCATGAAAGTTCGCATGAAAAATGAAATGTTTCACATGATGCATTTGAAACTGTTGCATAAAAAAACGTTGAATAAATGAAATGGTCAGTTGCGTATTTATCCACTACAACAATTAAAATCCTAATAAATAAAATGGGCAATCACGTATTTAGCCACTGCAACAATTAAAATCCTAATTGTATACGCCTAAAAATGGTCTGGAGAAAATTGATTAAATACTCATTATTTAATTAATAAATCCTAATTCCTTCACTTATAAATAAATTGCAAAATTTATTTATATAGTTCATTTCTTAGTTCTTCCTATCTAAAATCATTTTCATCTAGATTTAATTAAATAAACAAATCTAACTAATTTATTTTATTTGATTAATTCCCTTTCATTAAGATTGAATTTCTAAATTCAATTTTGTCACATTTCTACATATTCTTCTAACCTCCTTCCACCTCATCTGCCACCTCAGTATGTATCTCATGAATTTAAATATCTCTAATTTGTAAATTTGGAATTTTCATCAACAACCTACAACAAACTTTGGGACACATGGCTTGTCTTCTCATTTCATTCTCCTCCACACTTGGAACTTCTTCCATGATTCCCTCCAACTTCCTCACTTTCTATTGTTGATCTCTCTAGATCATAATCTCGACCGTTGAATCTTGCCACATCACTTGTTGCCTTGGAAAATCTACAAATAGGAGGCTCATTTACAACTTTAGCATAGGAGATTGAGCATAAACTTACTTTGCAAAAATTAGTATCACATTTGAGAGCATTAGCATAGCATCTTAGTCTTGCATTTTAGCATTTGATTTGAAGTAGTGTTATAGTGGCAAATTTCCTTTATAGAATCTTAGTTATTGCATTAGTTTTGTAGTATTTCTCATAGAATTTCATTTAGATTTGCATCTTAATCCTAGCAATCATCTTAACATCATTTTGAAATTCAACAACATATCATCTACCATTCAACATTGTATATCATAGTCCACAATCATGTTTAATGTAGGCATATAGTCTTGCATTTCGTATATCATCTCGTTTCTTAGGTGGTCATCTGATAAATTCATGTGCAACATACAAATATGAGAGCATTGAATAGAAGATACCTAAGATTAGAGAGCAATAGAATTTTTTTGAATGAATAGATGTAGAAACATGTTTTGTTATTTCAATTTCATTAATGTAATGTGTTTCATTGATTGTGTGGTTAGATTTATCTTTCTAATATGCATATTTTATATCAAACATAAAAATTGGTGCCCAACGTGGGGCCCGAGCCCCTATTTTTAATATTTTTTGGAAAGTGTGTTTACAGGTTTTGATGTGAAATCTTTTAGCACAACCTTCAGTTCTTTTGGCAATACGAAACATCCTCTGACGCATCTAGGCCCTATTTTGGCGCATCCAGCCTTTATTTCACCGCATCAGGACTACCTTTTGGCGAATATAGGGGGTTTTCTAGCGCATTCACTCTATATTTTAGTGCATCCATAGATTGTTTTGGCGCATATAGTAGTTTCTATAGCACATCAGTGTGATATTTTAGCACATTGAGTCTCTATTATGGTGCATCTGGCTCATTTTGCAAAAAATTAAAATTCAAAGGGCTCATCTATATTCTCTATTTTGCAAGTATTGTAAATGTTATCAGAGACTTTCCTAAAACTATAATAACACTATCAAAAACAAATAATCAGATACTACTAAAGATTGTTTTGTAGGAGCTGGATTTATTATTATTTCTTTTGGTTAAATTAGGAACCTAGCTTAATTAGAAGGATAATTGAACAAACATGTGTGTTGTGTTTGTAGAGTGGCAGGCATATGCTCTCCCCTTAATTGGGTGACCAAAAGGCCAGACCCATTCTTTTCATTTTTATTGTGATTTTATCCTTAGAGGGCCTGTCTGGTGGGAAAAAGTAATCACCCTAGGGAATGACCCAACCAGGAATACACTAATGCCAAGCAACTTCCACCCAGTATATAAGTGTGGGTACTTGACAAAAGTTCAAGTATCACGAGGATTGTTCTGACAAGAAGGGCAACAATGGTCTCTTGCCATATGGATGATCCCCCATGAACATAATGCCTATACTAGAACCTTTTTGTTATAGTAAGCCAAAATCCCTTTTCTATTTGTTGGTGCAAGAGGTCTAACCTCTGAAGTCGTCCCATATTCTTTTGGCTTTTAGTAGAGATGAAAAGTTCATCATGGGAGATTCATGAGAGTTAAAGCTTGGCTAACCCAATAAGTGCTCGTGCCGAGAAAGGGGGAGCTAATGTGGTCAAGCTTCTAATTGTCCACTAAAAGTAAGCACAACTGGAATAAAATCCAAGTGGGAATCTAGTAAATATTGTCCTACACAGCCTTAGGAATTGTACTTGTTTGATGTATATTACACGTGTGTTCAAAACAAAATTCAAACAAACATCACACACATAAATGTACAACCACTTATTCAGAAGATCAAACAATCAATTTCCTTGCCAGCAAAACCAAAAAAATTAATCAAACTGTCAAAAACAAAGAACATTTTCTAGATTAGCGCATCCATTGACTATTTTGGTGCATGCCTTCCATATTTTAGCGCATACATTGACTGTTTTGGCGCATATATCCCTTGTTTTAGCGCATTTGTGTCATTTTGCAATGCATACCTCCCATATTCTAGTGCATCCATTACCTCTTCTGGCATATCTCATCCATATTCTAGCATATTTGTGCCATTTTGCAACACATACCAAACATATTTTAGTGCATCTAGGCCATTCCTTAACACATCTATGCACTATTCTAGTGCATCCAAAAAAATTTCAACCAAATAGCTAAATTTGAGCATGTACCTAACAATTGAAACTAGATTTAGAGATTTCTTCTTGACCAACATTTATTCCTTAGCCCAACATTGTTGTTACCTTGTTAAAACTAGCATTTTCAAGTGAAAATCCTTTACCTAAACCTTGATCAAACATATAAAAGTGCCTCATCATCACACCTATCTCTTCAATTCGCAGTTGAGTTTCACCATCAGGATTCATCACCCTTCATCCCGAAACAACATTGTATAATCAGATCTAACTTAGTCCTTTTGGCACTCCTAAACAATTATCAAAGCTTAGCAAATTTTCATCATTTGTATGCATGTTCAAACAAGATCACAAAGGCAAAAACTCAAAGAAAAAGCACTTGAAACTCAAAACAACATGGTTGAAGCTGAAAAAAATCCTTTCCATAGATTCCACCAACCTGAGAATGAGGAGATCATTGAGGAATATTTCCAAACTGCCCAACAAGACCCAAATTTCCACAAGTTCCTAGAAAAGCTTTTTGAAAGAGATAGAGAAAAATACCTTTTAATGTTGGTTAAACAAGGTGTCAAATTGCCTGATGATTTTGACATTACTTAACTAAAAGGAACACCTAAAAGAACCAAAACTAATCCCCCAAACAAAGATCCAATAGCTACACTAACTCATCAAATGAAAGATTTGAAACAATAACTCCAAGACATGCAAAGGGGAACCACAAAACATTACTTGTTGCAAGAAATTTTCCCATATCCTTTTGATCAAAGTGTGAACATGATTCCATTTCCCAAACATTGTGAATTCTCAAAATATGAAAAATATAATGGTAAAACAAACCCTATAGATCATGTGAGGGAATTTAGAACCATGAGCCTTGAATTTGCACATGAGGAGACTTACTTGATGAGATTGTTTCCATGCAGCCTAGGTGGACAATGTATGGAATGGTTCTCCAAACTTGCACTAGGTATTAAGACCTTTGAACAATTGGTTAACAAATTCATCACCCAATACTCTTATAACATACAACGTGAAATAACCATGAAGGACCTTTGCAATGTGAATCTTTCCTCATATTTTTGAAAAGATGGAGAATATTGTTTGCAAGATATTCTCATCCCATACCCAAAAAAGAGAAGATGGAAATTTTCATTGATAATCTAAATGATGATATGAGTTATAGACTTGAATTACAATGTCCACCTACCTTTGAGAAAATGGTTGAAAATGGAATCAAAATAGAAGAAGCTTTGGTCAAGAGAGGAGTCTTGAAAATTTTCAATGAAAACGACTTAGAAAACTCTTCTAATAATTACCATAACAATGATAGACCAAAGTTTTGGCAAAGAAACAAAAATGTTGGTCATAATGATGCGTCAGCTAAAACACAAAATGCAAAACCAGTGTTTAACTTCACAACAGTTGCCACCAAGACCAATCAAAACAATAATCCAACTAGTAATCAAAGCAATAACCAAAACACCAATCAAAGCAATAGTCCAAACACTGTTGGATCTAAATAATTCCCATATCAAATGCCATAAAATTGTAGGAAATTCACACCTTTGGGTCAACACTTGAATCCGCATTGTAAGAACTTGCAGAAAATCTTATCACCTTACCTAACACCCGAGGTTTTGAGCCAAAAGTGAAATCGTCATGGTGGAATGATGCCCATTACTGTGAATTTCATCAGTGCAAAGGCCATCAAACAAATAAGTTTATGCAATTGAAGCACAAGATACAAGAATTGATAGACCAAACTATCATACAAATAGAAGGACCCCAAAAAAATGCCAATCATGGTGCATTTAAGAATCCCTTACCAAATTATAACAAAGGGGAATCCTCTACAACAAACAATAAAGGGAAAAATGTAAACTATGTGCAGGATACTATCATCCTTCATATTTCGGCAATTGAAGATCAAACAAATGACATTAAAATCAATGAAACACAAGACATTATTGCAGGCAACCATCAAATTAATGACATTCAAATTCAACATGGACAAGACATCATCATAGCTGAAAAGCAAATCAATGACACAAAAACCACATCAAATCAAGTCCATAACATCAAAAAAGACATGGCTGCAATGGATAACCAAATCAATGCCATTAAAATCAAAGGGAAGCAAGACAATGTACTCATAAATGCGACCACAAGAGCACAGTCCAAATATGTTCTAAAAGGAAGCACATCCAAAACACCCGTTGCCCCGTCACATCAATACAACATTGTTGATCAACTGCAAAAGATCCCAACACAAATATCTATACTGGAACTCCTCAAAATTTCACCCACCCACAAAGAAATTTTGTAAAAGACCCTAGTGGACATAACTATACCAACGAATTTGGAAGTTTGCACATTCCAAGTCATGGTGGGGCATTTGATTGTACCTCATTGCCTATCATTCTCATAAAATGATGACGTATCCATCACTCATCCCATAATGCAACATTTCAAATTGAAGTCTTAATACATAAAAGTTGATTCAAGCTTGTTCTAATAGATTGAGGGGTCGGTCTCAACATATGTACTTTAAAGATCATCTATGCATTGGGATTCTCAGAGAATGTAATATATTCAAGGAAAAATATCACCATCAAATTCTATGATGACGAGGAAAGATCTTCACAGGGACTAATTGTGTTGCCAATTCAGGTGGGGCCAATTCAAAAAGACGTAATTTGCCAAGTTCTGGACAAAGACTTGACATACAATATACTCTTGGGTTGTCCTTGGATCCATGAGATGCATGTAGTCCCCTTGACTTACCACCAATGGTCACCATCCCAATTGATTCTAATAGTCCTCAATCCTCAATGTTGCAACACCCTTAAGTCGATCCAGGATGTCTTTGTGCCCCATAACAGAGAAGCTCTCGCTTCCCCATCTACCATCCCAAGTAATTCAATCCAATCAAATTCCTTGTCAAAATTGTCTGCCATGTCCTTAAATAAAGAAAGTCATCGAAGTTCCTTGCCTAAACAGCCTAAGAAAAAGGAAGAAGCTTCCCCCTATACATTCGATAATCATGAAGCCCAACTCAACACTTCGTCTAAACAATTTGAGAAAAGGTTCCAAGTCAAAGATAAAGGCGTGGGTGAAAATTATATCGAGCAATCCCTATGTCTCTCGAAATTACCTTCCCCAAAGTCCTATGGTCAACCATCAACCTCAACACAATATTATTCACAACCTATCACTCTCTTTGATGGTAGATTCATAAAATCAAGTACTTAAGCTGAGGAATCTGATGATAAAGAAATTTTGAACTGGCTTTACAAGGATGAAGTTGAATCTCAAGTAGCAACAACTAATGTACAAACAACACAATATGGAAAAGGGTTTTCAATCTTGGAGAAAATGGGGTACGAAGGACAAGGAACTATCGACAAGAGAAAAGAAGGCATCGTGGAACCAATTCAACCCATCTTAACCCATACAAAAGACAACACAGGGTTGGGATATAAAGAGGAAACAAAAGAAGAAGCTACCCAAAAGGTTGTTGAACGAATCCTACAACTACAAGCTAGTAATGACTATGAAATTGACTCAAATGAATATGAGTTGGATTGGTTGTTTGAAGAGTCTTGTCATGACAAGGGAATTGATGTAATACAAAAGTATGCACCCATATGCGAGGAGGGACAAAGTTTGGGGTTAAGACCACTTGATTTTGGATCACAACCTATCAATGGCTCAAGCGAGGATGATCAGACTCCTAGCGAGATAAATCATTCAAAGGAGAGTTACATCATAGACCTTGACATTGCTATCAAACTACTTGAAGATGTCGCCATCAGAACCCTTACTGCCTTTGACTTAAACCAATCCGATGATCCCCTACCTCTAGTACATCCTGAACTTATCGACTGGGACCAAACTAAGCCTCTCAACATCCCTATCTTTTCCAATGATGATGCCATTGTCAACTTCCTTGGTGCTGATAACCCCGAAACTTGTTCCACCACTGAATCTCAGAATGAAGCTTGCAATCAGGGGACTGTCAAATCTCTAAGCTACAAAATGAATAATACAAAAAATTGATCTAATGGTGAAAACCATTATATGGCAGTATTAGATCAGAAAAAAAGTAAAAATAAAGAGCGTATCCAATGGTGAAAACCTCTCTGAGGCACCGAAGGATGAGAGATTTGACACTCTCCCCGAACATTTCAAGAGAGATCAAAAGTATTGATTGAGCCCACTCAATCCATCAACATTGGCACAGTAGAAATAGTGAAGACTCTACATTTAGCAACATCCTTGATAGGACAAGAAAAACCAAGCTTCACCAAATTATTTGAAGAGCGAAAAATCAACTTTGCTTGGTCTTATTCAGACATGTTAAGGATAGATCCAAATTTGATCATGCATCATTTAGATCCTTACCACTAGGAGTAAAACTAGTAAAGAAAAAGTTAAGGAAAATGCATCTGCATATTGCCCTCTTAGTGAAGGAAAAACTGAAGAAGTTACTGGATGTAGTGTTCATCAGACCTATTGATTATGCTGAATGGATCTCCAATATTGTACTAATTTCAAAACCTAACAACAGTATCCAAATTTGTACATATTTTAGAGATCTCAATAAAGCTTGTCTGAAGGATGATTTTCCTCTACCCAACATAGACATCATTGTTGAGAAATCAGGTCATCTTAGAACAGTAGTGCCTTCAGTGATTTTAAATCCTTCAAATTTCCTCAAAGACACTGACTACTATGCCATAAAGCAGAAACTAGCACAATTGATTTCCCACATTAACCCTTATGAGAAAAGCACATGCAGACTAAACTAGATTCAACACTTATGCATATATTCAAATTACAAAATCAAACAACATGGAAGATAAACAAATGAACACACAGATTTATGTAGGGGAAACCCTTCCGGGTAAAAAACCCCACACTCCAAAAGATCGAGCCATTATATTATTCAACAACAAACATAGTTACTATACAATCTCAGGCTCATAGCCTTTATAGGAGTTACATTTTGTTTCATCTGGAGAATACAGGCAACAACATTATTCAGAACCCTCGCACTATTCCAATGTTCTCACACAACATACAATATAGATTCATTTCCAGTCGACTCACTCAGCCAGCCTCTCGGCCAACACAACCTCACGACCACCACAAGTTCACATTCTTCTTTGCTTTGTGTGTCTCAGCATTCTCATAGTTACAATGTTATGTGCATAAGGCTCAAACACTCACATTGATCATTTGATCATACATCCATTGAAACCATAATAGTTATAGTACATTGCAATGTATAGCAATAATCATAATCAATTCATTCTCTATACAGACGGTTTAGTTCAGTTTCCCCTATTGTGCAACTATCAAACTTCCCTGTCATCAAACGACCATCTCCAAGTCAATAATCTTCCTCCATTATTCGACGTACACCTCAACAGTCAACCAAGTTTGTGCTCATTCTCCCATGCACCACACTATCACTTGACATCCAAAAGGATCCCGTGGGTGGTGGTATACTGCGCTACCGCTTGACTCTAAGAAGGCTTCCACGGTATGGTGGTAATTGCACTACTGCCCGATAGTAAGAAGGGTCCTATGGTATGGGAGTGACACCACGCTATCGCAGCTCAATGAGAAGACACCCGCGGTATCGCAATACCACTGCACTATCGTACCTCTATATGAAGGCTCTCTTGATATGGCGGTAAAACCACACTACCACACCTCAGCTAGAAGGCTCTCGTGATATGGCGGTAACACCGCACTATCTCACCTCAACCAGAAGGCTCTTGTGGTATGGTGGTAACCGCACCTCTTCCATAAACACCTAGTGATAAGGAGGTAAAGACATGAACACAAAAGGGAGATCCACCAAGTCCTTTAATAGAGGTTCAAGCCAGCAAGTTGAGGCACATTTTCCAACAAGATCCCACTTGATGAAGACTTACTAGCTTCCTCCAAACTCAAACTTCATGAAGATCATAGGCCCCTCCAGTTCAGACCCTGTTTAACAACATTTAGGACACCCAACCAACATGTTTCCACAAATAACAATCTATCAAACAATCTACAACATAATCAAGTATCCAACTGTAACTAACTGTCCAACATTGTAACCAATCATAGTCTTCCATGAAACCACATAGATCTCAATCGTGCTCTCATGCTCCATCAAGACTTTTGCAACAACATCTAAGATGTCCACCGTTCAAGCAACAATCCTTGTCATCCTCCAACATGCCACCTTTGGAAGAAAGGTACAAGCCAAGGTGAATATTTACTAGTCCAATGAACACAAACAAAAGATCCCAGTGATATCAACAACAAAAATTGCCATCACTCCAAAAAACAAGATAAAAACATCAACTAAGACAAAAATCAGTCTAACTACTCCCATCCCATTGATAAACCCATGTGATTGAAAATAGCACCCACAACAAGTGCTAGTTCATCCAATCACACATACCTTTAAGGTATCCACATTAGTAAACTCATGCCAGCAACATAGCCAACCCATCAACCGCATATACAAGCACCATGTACAAATCAATCGGAGAAGATCAAACACATCCAGTTACTCCCACTACATGGGTAATGCCAAATCTAAAAGATCAATGACATAACGAGTCTACCAATTTCGGCACTTAGAAAGTATAACCATGTAGTACCAAGGAAATATCCACAATGAAGTGCATAACTTGCAACCAACTGCTACAAGAACCATTTCCAAGTGCTTTAACACCCAACATAGGAAAAAGATAAAGAACCTCCAAGTTACCACTCAAAACTTGAGTGAAAACAAAATCTCCAACCAACTCTCAAACTAATGTAAAATGAAAACAAACTTCCAAGAAGACAACCAAGACCAGAGAGAGAAACTCTACACAACATATACCTATAGAACATCCTCCTACATGCACCTCTAAAAGCCAGTTGTGACAAGTATGATCTCCTTCACATCCCAAAGGAAAAGTCATAACAACACCCAACCATTCAAACTTAGCATATGTAACATGTAACCAATCATGGATGTAAGCCTCTTAAAGAAGATCAAACTACTTCATTTCACATTTCAAGAAAACGACCCATATAACTATCTCCTATCAGTTCTCATCAAAAAATGATATAACACAAAGGCTCAAGGAGATAAACTATGTTGTCCACCTTCCACTATGAATCCTCCAGAACCTTAAAACAATAATTCAAGATCCATATCATGAAATAAAATATCAAACACATCTGAAAGATATAGTGGAAAAATACCTCTCAAATAAACTTTAGTGTCGAGAATAGCAAGAGTGGGAAAATAAAATGCTCCTCCAAGATATACAAGCCACTATGACTCACCCAAGATCAATCTCCTCATTGGTCTTTGTTGAACTCATGTTCAACCAAGGTGTAGGCTACTCAAAATTTCATCTGTAATCAACACCTTTCTCATCTCATGAGAATCATAGCCTCACCTCATTCTCCATGTATCCATGAGCACCAACAATAGATCATCTCATGCTAAACTCCAATCTGCATTATAGCACTTAAACATGAATTTCTCAAGCATATGACCAATGTACTCAAAACACGGAGAAACTCCAGACCACTATCAAAGCTCCAGACATCTGAAATAATAACTTATCATGACATCATGATCTACACATCCCCCTTAAAAGATACCATGCTCCAAGTGGCTTCACCATGGTCTCAAGAGCAAAGCCTCATGCCAAAACTCTAATGCACAAGAAGAGTGTACATGGCATCAAGCAAACAAACTCCAAACCACCATCACTTGTCAAGCACCACCAACACCTTAGCCAAAGACTCCAAACGTCCTCCATGGTTCCAAGATGTTGTACATCCTCAAATAGTGTCCATGTAAATGCGAAAGAACCCTTCTGCAACAACAGGATCTAAGAGTCCCTCCTAGTAACATCTACAACACTAAAAAAGATCATTCACCACCAAGTGATGAATTCATAGTCACTACTAAAGCTCCCATTGAGCCATGAAATCCAATATTTCCAAGCATCATGACCACACATCTGCTGATCTAAAAAACCTCTAGGTACAATCAACATGTCCATCTAACAAAAATGCCAAACAACACCAAGATCTCCAAACCACGCATACCACACCATCATTGTCAAAAGCTTACACTATAATTTGTATCAAGCTCTCCATGACATCATGATACACATGCTACATGTCCCCATAATCAACTATTCAGGTACTCAACGCCATCCTTCCTCTCATCTAGAAGCAACCATGCCAAGGCACAAGTGACCATGAACAAGGCCAGCTAAGAGATTTGCACCAACACTGAATCAACCTCATGGATATAGACAATCCATGTTTGAGTTATCTCACTACCACCAATGGGTAGCTAATCCACCAACCACATAAATCGAAGATCAATCACAAGAAAATTGCAAAACCCATCATCGCAATGGAAATTGCAAAACTGAGGTCTCAAAGAGAACAACAATGTAGACAAACTTGACTTCTAACACCAGATCAAAACCAAATCTGATTTGCCAATCATGTCCACAACTCAAGCACCATAGTCTAGGAAACCAACAAGCAAACACTTACATGTAGAACTACAACTATCTCATCCGATAAAGCCCCAAATAGCCAAGGTCTAGAAAATAGTTTTTACCAATAGCTCCACAAAACCACAAGTTTTTCTTGACTGTGCAAAACCTACAAAACTACCATGTTTCTAAAATACCCATGCACATCCATATCCACTCCACATCTGGAAAAATCAAGAGTCTATACATAACCGTCATGGTTAATCAGAACAATGAAATAACATGAATATGCATCATAGACTTTTTAGGAAAATCTATAAAAAAAACTTCAAAGCCAATGAACATGAATCTAAAACATGCAAGTACAAGGTATCCAAAAAAGGAACAAGTAGTACAGGAATTATCAAGCCCATTCCAGACCAATTCTAGAACCACAAGCATGCACATGCATTCGAGAGAACTAGGCTATTCAAAAGTTTTACGACCACCCAAAGATCAACTTCATAGCCTTTATGCAATCAGGGTAACAAAGAAAAAATCCTTCAATACCAAGTTAAAACACCCAGCACAAGCACAATAATCCATGGCTGGAAAAACAACCCAATCATTTCCATACCATCAAGGAGCCTCTCACACAGACACCTAGTATGAACCACACTCTGCTGCAACACAACCATAAGCATAAACTCACACCCCTTGCATTGGGATCATTCATTGCCAACCAAGAGCCTCAGACCACATCATTACAATATGATCAACTTCAATTTCTCCATCTTCAATATCTTTCACACTGCGTGTTTTTTCAAAAGAGAAAGAGCTTTTACTCACCAAAGGATCAATCATCAGCTGATTCCTCCAAATTTCATCAAGCCTGATAGACGAAGAAATTTTCACAGGAGAAATACCCAGAACCAACATCCAAAAGATGGCTCTAATACCAATTGTTGAGAGATCAGGTCATCTTAGAAAGAAACATCTAAGAAAAACAGTGCCTTTGGTGATTTTAAATCTTTCAAATTTCCTGAAAGACATTGACTACTATGTCATAAAGCGGAAACTGACACAGTTGATTTCCCACATTAACCCTTCTAGGAAAAGCACATGAAGACTAAACCAGATTCAACACTTATGCACAGATTCAAATTACATAATCAAACAACATGGAAGACAAACAAATGAACACACAAATTTACATGGGGAAAACCCTTTCGGGTGAAAAACCCCACACTCCAAAAGATCGAGCCATTATATTATTCAACAACAAACATAGTTACAATACAATCTCAGGCTTATAGCCTTTGCAGGAGTTACATCTTATTTCATCTGGAGAATACAGGCAACAACATTATTCAAAACCCTCACACTGTTCCAATGTTCTCACATGACATACAATGTAGATTCATTTCTAGTCGACTCAATTAGCCAGCCTCTCGGCCAGCATAGCCTCACGACCACCACAGGTTCACATTCTTCTTTGTTCTATGTGTCTCAACGTTCTCATAGTTACAATGTTATGTGCATACCGCTCGAACACTCACACTAATCATTCAATCTTACAACCATCTAACCCATAACAGTTATAGTATGTTGCAATGTATAGCAACAATCATAATTAATTTATTCTTTTTACAAACGGTTTAGTTCAGTTTCCTCTGTTGAGCAACTGTCGAACTTCCCTGTCATCGAACGACCATCTCCAAGTTAACAATCATCCTCCACTATTCGACATACACCTTAGCAGTCAACCAAGTTTGTGCTCATTCTCCCATGCACCAGATTGTCGCTTGACATCCAAAAGGATCCCATGGGGTGGCGGTATACCGTGCTACCACTTGACTCTGAGAAGGATTTCATGATATGGCAGTAATCGCACTATCGCCAGATAGTAAGAAGGGTCTCACGATATGGCAGTGACACTGCGCTACCATACCTCAATGAGAAGTCACTTGCGGTATCTTGGTACCATCGCACTACCGCACCTCTATATGAAGGCTCTTGCGGTATGACAGTAACACCGCACTATCGCACCTCAACCAGAAGGCTCTCACATTATGGCGGTAACACCGCACTACCGCACCTTAGCCAAAAGGCTCCTGTAGTATGGTGATAACTATGCTACCACACTTCTTCCATAAACACTTAGTGATAAGGAGGTAAAGGCATGGACACAAAAGGGAGATCCACCAAGTCCTTTAACAAAGGTTGAAGCCAACAAGTTGAGTCACATTTTCCAACAATCATTGTGGACCTAACAGCTGGACATGCCATGTTGTCACTTATGGATGGATTTTTCAGGATATAACCAAATCAAATTTGCACCCAAGGATTAGGATAAAACAACCTTCACATGCCCATGGGGCACATTCTGTTGGAATGCCATGCCCTTTTGACTGAAGAATGCGGGAGCTACTTATCAGTGAGCCATGACGACAAGTTTCCATGATATGATGCACACATTCATGGAAGACTATGTAGATGGAATGTTAGCCAAATCATACACCATAGAAGGACACTTAGAGATCCTAGCCAAAATCTTCACCAGATTAGAAAAATTCAATGTCCAACTGAATCCAAAAAAATGTGTATTCGAGGTGACATCTGCAAAAATCTTGGGATATATAGTTTCAAAACAAGGCATTGAGGTGGATCCCATGAAAGTTAAGGAAATCATGGAAATGCTACCTCCCAAGAACATTGGTCAGCTAACATTACTCCAAGGAAGGTTTTAGTCTATCCAAAGATTCATCTCACAACTAGCAAACAAGACCCATCCTTTCACTCACTTGCTACACAAAAATGTTTCCTTTAGATGGGATGATAAATGTGAAGCTGCTTTCAACCAATTGAAGTAATATCTAATGATTCCACTCATCTTAGTACCACCAATAGAAGGAAAACCACTCTTACTATACATAGCAACAACCGAGGCATCATTGGGATCTTTATTAGCGCAAGAGGATTCAACAGGAAAAGAAAGGGTGATCTATTATATTAGCATAACATTATATGGATATGAAATCAATTACACATCCATTAAAAAGGATTGTCTAGCATTAGTGTTCGCCACTCAACAATTGCGACATTATATGCTAACTCATACCATCAAGTTAATAGCCAAAATTGATCCGTTGAAATATCTGCTCAACAAGGCAAATCTAATAGGAAGACTGGCAAAGTGGGTAATGATACTAAGTGAGTTTGACATCCAATATGTCGATAAGAAAGCCATCAAGGGACAAGCCATTGTAGATCAACTAGTTGACGCACCATTACATGATGATCATCCTCTACACATTGAATTTCTAGATGTTGATATCTTTACCGTAACAACAAAATAATGGATATTGTACTTTGATGGATCATACACCCAACATGGATCGAGAGCAGGAATTTTATTTGTCACTCCTCAAGGGCATACCATTCCAAAATCATACAGACTAATGTTCCCCTGCACTAACAACATGGCAGAGTATGAAGCACTCATCATTGGTATCAAGATAGTTGTAGGATGGAAAATCACAGAGTTGCAAGTCTATGGAGATTCTCAACTAGTCATAAATCAAGTCAAGGATGACTATCATACAAAGGATGACAAATTGATGCCATATAAAAGGATGATGGATGACTTTAAGAAATGCTTTTTTACCATCAAATTTGAACAAATCCCAAGAATGAAGAACAAAGTTGCTGACGCTATGGACACTATTGCTTCTTTGTTACAAATTCCAGATAAACGAAGTTGTAACAAGTTCATGGTGGAACAACTATTTACCCCTACCTACGACGATCCAGATTCCCAAGTCATATGCCACCTAATTGACATTGATACCTCAATCTATGGGAAGATCTACACCTACCTAAGAGATAACACCCTTCCACTCGACCTATCCCAAAAGCAAAAATGAAACTTCATCCGTCAAGCCGCTCGACACATCCTTATCGCGAATGTACTTTACCGACAAGGTCTTGATGGAACTCTCCTTTGATGTTTGGAACACGATGAGTTTGAAATGACCTTACAAGAAGTTCATGAGGCTATTTGTGGAACACATTCAAGTGGTCTTACCCTAGCAAAGAAACTCTTACGTTCGGGGTATTACTAGTCGAATATGGAGAAAGAGTCTTTCCAGTTTGTCAAGAAATACAAAAAAAATAAAAAATAAAAGTCTTGAAGAAATACAAAAAAATCAAAAAAAGGAAAAAAGTACAAAAAAAAGTGGAAAAAAAAACGTTACCTTGATGAAAGCCTAGCAAACAAGCGTCTTGGTAACAACAAAAAAATCATAAAATCTAAAAAAGTGCAATAAAAGAAAGTAGTGAAAACCTAGCAAACAAGTGCTATTTGTGATGAGTCGGCTTCTCCATCTGTTGGAATGTGTTTTGTTTGTCCGCTTTTGCTATCATAACGCATACATGCCTATCATAAAATGAGCTTCACGAGCATATCCGGCTACTCCGGTCATGTTCCACCTTGGCTTGGTTATCACTGTCCATATCCTTAATAACTGGTTTGTTTCTCACTGGGAGCAAAATCCTGAACTCACTGGGGGCAAATAAACTTTGAGCTTAAATCAAAAGACAAACAACAACAAGGCAACCCACCGAAAACAACAATCACCCTAAACATTGAATTGAACATCAATCATAATTAATCAAACAATTAACCATCCAAATCAACATCAAGACAAACAAATCAAATCTCATTGGATGAACATCTTTTGAATCATGGTTTGATCACTTTGAAATTTGTGTTCGACTGTCATATTTTGATTGTTATTATCATTTCTTTGGAGTACCTCGATGATGCCCCAAACTAGAGGGGCTAGGAAAGAGAATGATATTTTCTTTTTCTTTTTTTCTGTAAGTCAATCATTACTACTGTGCAAATTGTTGTGGGATATGATTTATAAAGTATCATTGATGACATTCTGAATTTGCATGGGAAAGTGATTAACTCTTGTTTGTTTATGCAAGTGATACTCAAGTCATCTTGGTCCAATTATACCTGGATGCTTGTGTTATCTTGCACTATCAAACTCAATGAAATTTGTATGAAATTTGTACTCAGGTCATCATGGTCTAAGTATACCATCGATGTTTGTACTAACTTTCAACATAATAAAGGCTCAATGATGATAAAAAGCACAACAAATCCGCTACTATGAATGACAACCTTGCATATTTAGATCTGCATAGTAGATTAGATTGCATCTATTTTAGTTTTGCATTTGTATTTCAAGATTTTCCAAGGTTGGAACAATTTTCAAACGATGTTATCTCTATCATTAATGGATCGAGTATACTTGGCATTAACAAAAACATACCATTCTCATGTAGCTACATAATCTTACATCATAATATTTACACTAGAAAATAAATAAATAAATAAATTGCATCACATTTGCATAATCAAAATTCATCTCATATAGTGTAGCAACATCATACATTTGCATCAGGAAAATACAAATATAAATTTCATCCCATTTCATTTGTATCCATCTCATATCATAAAACATGATTCATATGCATTAACATATCATCATTGCATCCATAACATAATCATGTCATAATCATTAACATAACATATCATCATCCATGCATTAAAATATCACCATTACATCCATACATAATCATGAAAACATAAACATATAAACAATGCATAACATATAGAACATAGAAATTAAAGGCATCCATCATAAACACATATAGGCAAACACGTAGATTACTAATCACCGCTGCATCTCATATAATCTCAAAATAATCATAATGTCAAGTGTACAAATGATATCAAACTATGAAGAGGTACATCATAAAAAATGTGGCAGTATCACAAGGTCTCAACCAAATTGGTGTATACATCAAATGTCTCAAAATACATCAAGTATGATCAAATAGAGCTATAAGGTGCTCCCCCCAGACCTCGTTGGTCTTGCTAGACCTCTTATTACACCCCCTGATGGACCTACACCTACTGCACCTATACTTGGGTTTAGACTGGGATCTCTGCATGGTGGCTAAGTCACACCCATGTTGGCGGTCTAAGACTGGTTGTGTGCTGATCTAGACTATGCATAACTGACTCTCTACTTTGTAGGCACAACTGCATGATATCGACCTCTGTAATACTCGGCCTCTCTAGTAACCCGTGTGACCTCTCTCATCATATCACCTACGGTGGTCCCCTTTATCATTCTCTGCAATCTATCAGCTAGGGCCACTGCCTACTCACCATGTTGTCTAGCCGCATCTCTTTCGACTGTCAATATGGCTACCTGAGCCTGAGCAGTGCATGTGCAGCCTATCCCTGAGCATGTATCAACAAAGCCTACACCTGTGCTAGCTGACCCTGCAATGTCTATACCTAAACCTATAAAACAACTATCTATGTTTTTTGTTGATACGAGGGCACCCCAATTTTTACGCAGTACCGTGTTGTGACCACTAAAGATCTCCTCCTTCGAGGTACCATAGAGTCTCTTACATCAAATGCTAGCCTGTTGCCTCCTACACCACCGTCTCCACCTCCTCCACCCCCACCGTCCCTGCCTCCTCCATCCCCACCCTCATCTCTCTCCTCCTCATCTCCATCACCCCTACCTCTCCTCTGTCTGGGTGCCCTCTGCTCATCGTCATCCAAGGCTGGCACTAGCTTGTCAGAGCTAGATATCCTGGGAAAGGGATGTGTAAAAAAGTACCGAGCATAATCCTTTGACAAAGCAACCTCCCTAATCTTTGGATGATAGGCCCACATTAGCGGTTGTAATCCATAATACTCCTAACAAGCTGCATCATATGACAAGAGGGGTCCCCACTCTGGTATATCCTGGTGTCTTTGTGCATATGTAGCCACTCCCTGGGTATGCCTTGCACTCTACCATACTATCGATGCACTCTACCTAGAAGAAACCTCTCAATAACAAATTGTGTTTGTCTAATCAGTTATCTAGTTGTACACACATAAGGCATCTCCAGATGGTCCTTTGCCCACTACTCATAATCCAGGTACGATCACCATGTCACAATATCAAGGTCATCTAACACTCGTCTCCAATACTCTAGTTTTCCTAGCTTATGCTAGACAACTGGGCCTTTATATCCATACATATATGGCCTACCAGTCGGTTGAAACCTATCTACCACTAGTCGTTTCACCACTATGTGCTCCCATGCCAGGTCTATAACAATGTCACTTTCATGGATATACTGGTAGCTCCAAGATAGACTACCTAATGAAGATCATGATATAAATGTGCAAGCATGCATGAACCCCAGGCATATCGGGTCCCTTGTAGAACCATTTGCTCCAGTGTCCGACCCCAACCAACAAATAGTCCCTTCGACCTACAGTCGAGACATAAGAAACCACCAACAAACTAACAAGTATAGAAGGTAATGGGGTATAACTCTCATACATCTTCTGCCAAGGTAGCTCATACCCGTTGATATGATCATCATGGAAGATCCTACGTAAATCATTTGTGCCTCCCTACTCGGCTTGATCATAAACAACTATCTCCCCCACCACTGGAATCTATAAGATTCGATATACATCCTCTAGCATCACAGTCATCTGACCAATGGCCAAGTGAAAAGTGTTGTGGTCACTATGCCACCTCTCTGCTAAAGCTATCAAAAGTCCCTGATTAATCCTAATATGGGGCATATCAATCAATGATGATAACCCGCATCTCTCAATAATATCTCGCTCAACCTAACTCAAATAGGAAATCAACTCCTAGGTCCATGGGAAGTGTTCTCAAGACATGAGGACTCCTAAATCACTATCCTATCATCATAACACATCACAAAATCACTAATTTTTTCAATCAATTAGACAACAATCAGACTATCAATCAATCAATCTATCAATGCACCTCACCTATCATGAGCTCAATCAATCCACCTATCATTGATCCTCACCTATCACAAGGTCAATCATCATCAATCAATCATTGAATCTCACCTATCATGAGATCAATCATCATCTAATCTATCAACATCATCAAAAAATATCAAATCAAAGGCTAACGCAATCGAAAAACATCCAACATAAGGAGAAAACTTAAAATTCCTCAATTCTGGCATGAATATGCCATAACAACGCTTCTATGCGCTAAAACATAGATGTGCTATAAAATTTATTCTATGCACTATAACAGTCAACACATGCACCAAATTAATGGATGCACCAAATTTTTTGATCAATGTGCTTAAACATCTAATGCATGCGCTAATTCATCTGATGTGCTACTTCATTAACTAGATGCGCTAAATCATGCAAACTATGACCTAAAAATCCTATGCACTAAAATTCTTAACCTATGCGCTACATCGGGCTATGTATGCGCTAAAACTCTAATCCTATGCGTTAAAACAAATAATCTATTCACTACATCGGGCTATGGATGGGCTAAAAATTATAAACACATAATTCAAATTTAAAAAAAGGTGGGAAAATCATTTCAAAATTCACAAAAAGAGGTTTTTAGAAATGCGTATCGGAGGTCCATATGCTCTCGGGCGGTTGTGATGTCGCACGCACTCGAACCAATGTGTCTAAATGGGGATCACCATTTTGATCCAAAGGGCTCAAAATTGTTTAATCCCTGAAATTTTCAAACATGCAAATACACAAATGAACTTCTTTTCACCTCTTTTTACCTTTTAAGTGGCTGATTAAATGGGTAATTAAGTGGGATTGATTTATTTTTTATTTTTTCAAAAGGGGCTATTTAATCAATTAATCAACTATGGTAGGTTCAACATCAATTTTTCAGGAGATAAATCGTTCTATCATCATAAAATCAGCAAATCATCAAAAATTCAAAAAATTCACCGATTTATCTCCCGAGGGGGCATATATCAGTCATCACCTGAAAATCTAGCGTCTGGGGCATCAATTTTTTTTATCATCATGGTCTAGCAAATTTTTCTTTGAAGCAATGTGTAAACACATCACTTCAAAGAGGGCCAAAATGTATACGCCTAAAAGTGGTCCAGAGAAAATTGATTATATACTCGTTATTTAATTAATAAATCCTAATTTCTCTACTTATAAATATATTGCAAAATTTATTTATATAGTTCATTTCTTAGTTCTTCCTATCTAAAATCATTTTCCTTTAGATTTAATTAAATAAACAAATCTAACAAATTTGTTTTATTTGATTAATTCCCTCTCATTAAGATTGAATTTCTAAATTTAATTTTGTCACATTTCTACATATTCTTCTAACCTCATTCCACCTCATTTGCCACCTTAGCATGTGTCTCATGAATTTAAATATCTCTAATTTATAAATTTGGAATTTTCATCAACAACCTACAACAAACTTTGGGACACATGGCTTGTCTTCTCATTTCATTCTCCTCCACACTTGGAACTTCTTCCATGATTCCCTCCAACTTCCTCACTTTTTACCGTTGATACTCTGGATCGTAATCTCGACCGTTGAATCCTGCCACATGACTTGTTGCCTTGGAAAATCTATAAATAAGAGGCTCATTTACAACTTTGGCATAGGAGATTGAGGATAAACTTACTCTGCAAAAATTGGTATCACATTTGAGAGCATTAGCATAGCATCTTAGTCTTGCATTTTAGCATTTAATTTGAAGTAGTGTTATAATGGCAAATTTCCTTTATAGAATCTTAGTTATTGCATTTTTGTAGTATTTTTCATAGCATTTCATTTAGTTTTGCATCTTAATCCTAGCAATCATCTTAACGTCATTTTGAAATTCAGCAACATATCATCTACCATTCAACATTGTATATCATAGTCCACAATCATGTTTAATGTAGGCATATTGTCTTGCATTTCGTATATCATCTTGTTTCTTAGGTGGCCATCTAATAAATTCATGTGCAACATACAAATCTGAGAGCATGGATTAGAAGATCCCTAAGATTAGAGAGCAATGGAATGATTTTGAATAAATAGATGTAGCAACTTGTTTTGTTATTTCAATTTCATTAATGTAATACATTTCATTGATTATGGGGCTAGATTTATCTATCTGATACACATATTTTATATCACACACTAATAACCATTTTAAAGTTTCGCTCGAAAGTTTCAGATGGATAAAAGGAGGAAACAACAGTTTGGAAAGAGCAGGAGCTGCATGGCGAGTGGTAATTTTTCATAGAAACCCATTTCCTTACCAGTATTCAAATAAATATTTAAGAAATTAATTTTCCTTCTTTGGTTCGCCTCTCTGTCTTTTTTTGCACAAGTTTTTGTTGCAGCCAAATTTATGGTCCTTATGTATTTACAATTTATATTTTGATCTTGAACATTGTAGTTTCTGCTTGGTTTTTATTTGAGCTCTATCTCTTTTGATTTTTTTTTTTACATCAGAAGCTACCTTACAACCGATAGAGAGCTTGACAAGGAGGTGCGACGAAGTCCAGAAGGATGCGCATTAATGGATATTTTGAGAAAGAATACCGAGATCGAGTACTTGGGCAAGCTTTTGCACAACCGAGCTGACAAGGGGTCGTTCAAATAGAATGTTCTTGTAGTTAATTATGACGACATCAAGCCTTATATCCAAAGGATAGACAATGGAGATTCTTCACCAATCATTTCAACCCAATGTAGGTTTGTTGTCATGGAAACCACTATTTTAGTAGTCAGGTTAGAGGAATTTTCAACCAACATAAAATTTGGTGTTTTTCTTTTCCCAATTGACTCTAACATTTTTTTCTTTGCACATTGGTTTATTATCATTTTTCAAGTTTTTGCACAACCGAGTTGACAAGGGGTCATTCAAATAGAATGTTCTTGTAGTTAATTATGATGACATCAAGCCTTATATCCAAAGGATAGCCAATGGAGATTCTTCACCAATCATTTCAACCCAATGTAGGTTTGTTGTCATGGAAACCACTATTTTAGTAGTCAGGTTAGAGGAATTTTCAACCAGCATAAAATTTAGTGTTTTTTTTTTCCCAATTGACTCTAACATTTTTTTCTTTTCACATTGGTTTATTATCATTTTTCAAGTTTTTTGTGCGAGCCTCGGTCCTGTACATAATGAGTATAAACAAAGCAAAATCTTTTTTGATTGAATAACATGTTGATTGAAATGAAACCCTATGTGTACAATATATGTTAAAGAAGTAATTTTACGAGTATTCGAATGAACTTTTAATTGAATGTTCGGTCGTATAAAGGAAACTTTTATGTCACTTTGTAACGTCATATATAGCTTTGCAATTGACAAGAGCTTTATTTAGTTGTTTAATGCACTACAAACATATTTTAGAGTTTGCAATGGGTTATTAAATTTAATTTAATTTTAGCTTTAATTTATAATGGATGGATTTGAATTGATTTAAATTGAGTTTATAGTAGAATTTTTTCATTGTTTTATTTAAAATATTATGGACAGATATCAAAATTTAAGAGTGGGGTGAGATTAAATTTAATATAATTAATATTGGTTTTAATTTTGAAGATTCTTTTTTGTCTTTAATATATAGATTTGAATTTAATTTTAAACAAGATTATAGTAAAAATTTATTAATGTTCCATTGGTTTATTTAATGAGTGGTGTGAGATTTAGTTAAATTAAATTAAACTTGGTTTGTAAATTGGTAAAACTTTTATTGATAAAAGATAAATGAAAAAGATCAAATGAAACTTTTTAACATCACAAAAAAATCAAATATAAATCATAAAGAAAACTCAAAGAAATTTAATAGAAAAATCAAAATCCAAATCGAAGAGATTTGATCAAAAAAATCAAAAGGAAAAATCAAAGATAAATCAAAATAAATAAAAATTGATAGAAAAATTAAAAAAAGAAAGAAAAAGATTTGATTAAAAAAATCAAAATGAAAGGGATTTTATGAGAAAGAGAAATCAAAGATAAATCACAAATATTTTAAAATATTTATCATAAATAAATTAAAAAATCAAATAAAAAGTAAAAAAGATAAAAAATAAAAAGATCAAATAAATAAATCAAAGATATTTAATCGAATAAATAAATCAAAGATATTTTATCGCAAAGATATGAAATATTTACCAATAAATTCAAGATTAAAAAATAAATTAAAAAATTCAATACATAAATGAAAGAGATTTTATCAAAAAGAAATTTTTATCATAGATAAACTAAAAGAATAAATAAATAAATCAAAGATAAAAGATAATTCAAAAAGATCAAATAGATCAAATAAATAAATCAAAGATAAAAGATAAATCAAATAAACAATTCAAAGATAAAAGAAAAATCTAAAAAAGATTAAATAAATAAATAAATAAATAAACTTGATCTCAAAGAGAAATAAAAGAAAAAATAGATATTTGACCACAAAGATGAATTAATAAAAAAAGAAAACTAAATATTTGATCACAAAAAATTGATTAAAAGATCAAATAAATAAATAAAAGATTTAAGATAAATCAATAATTAATCACAAACATAAATGGATCAGAAAGAAAAATAAATATTTAAAATATAAATCAATAAGAAATACTAAATAAAAAACCTCACAAAGATTTTAATACATGGGTTAGGATTCAATTAGGATAAGATTTTGGATCAATATTAGGGTTAGGGTTCAATTATAGTTACAATTCAATAAAGGTTTATATTTAAGGTTATGGTCCAAATAGGGTTACAATTTAATTATGGTTGTGATTCAATTAGAGTTAGAGTTCAATTAGGATTATAGTTAGGGTCAAGTATAGGGTTCAATTTAGGTTGGGGTTCAAATAGGTTTAGGCTTAGTGTTAGGGTTAAGGTTCAATTAGACTTAGAATTAGGGTAAGGGTCAGGTCAAGGATTAGTCTTAGGTTTAGGGTTCAATTAGGGGTAGGATTTGATTATAAAGCTTGAGGTTAGGGTTACATTGGGTTTGAAATACGGTTATGATCAAGCTTAGGTGTAAGATTAATTAAGATTAGGATTCAATTAGAATTAAATGTAAGTTACAATTCTAGTTAGGATTTAATTAGTGTAAGGTTAGTGGTAGGGTTAGGAACCAATTATGGTTAGGATTAAAATAGTATCTAGAGTTAAGGTTAGAGTTCAATTAGAGTTTGGGTTAAATTAGGGTTATATTTTAATTATGATTATGGTTAGAGTCTAATTATCAATAGTATTTAATTAGGGTTAGTATTAGGGTTCAATTATGGATATGTTTGGTTAGGGTTTAATAAGGGTTAGGTTTATGGTTAGGGTTTAATCAAGGTTAAGAGTTAATTAGGGCTAATGTATATTTACATTCAATTAGGGTTAGGGTGAGGTTTGTCTAATAAATCTTGGGGTTAGGGTTATAGCTAGGATTCAAATAGGGTTATAATCAAAGTTAGGTTTAGTATTCAATTAAAGGGCTAGGAATGAGGACCAATTAGGGTTAGGATCCAATTAGAGTTACAATTATAGTTATCATTTAATTAGTGTAAGGGATAATGTTAGGGTTAGGATTAAATTAGTGTTTAAAGTTAGAGATAGAGTTCAATTAGGCTTAGGGTTAGAGTTCAATTAAGGTTAGAATTTAATTAGGATTACAGTTAGAGTCTAATTAGGGTTAGGACTACAGTTAGGGTCAGGGTTAGGGTATAATTAGGGATAGTGTCCAATTAGGTTTATGGTTAGGGTATAATTATATTTAGAATTAAATTAGGATTAGGTTACATTAGTGTTCAAATAGGTTAACAATCAATTAAAGTTAGGATTAAGATTAGAGTTCAATTAGGGTTAGAGTTAGGATTAGGTTTATGGTACAATTAGGGTTACAATTCAATCTAAGTTCAATTAGGGTTATGGTACAAACAAGGTTAGGATTTAATTAGTGTTCCTATAAATTAGTGTTCAATTAGGGTTAGGCATCAATTAGGGCTAAGCTGAGGGTTCAATTAGTATTGTGATTTTATGATAAAGTTTGGGGTTAGGGGTATAATTGGGGTTCAAATAGGGTTATAATTAGAGTGATGTATAGTATTCAATTAAAGGGTTAGGATTGGGAATCAATTAGGGTTAGGACTCAATTAGAGTTAGGGTTATAGTTAGGATTCAATCAAAATAAGAGTTACTACTAGGGTTAGGATTAAAATCATGTTCAAAGTTAGGGTTAGAATTAAATTAGGATTAGGGTTATGGTTAAGGTTTTATAATTATGGTTAGAGTCTAATTAGGGTTAGGGCTACAACTAGGGCTAGGGTTAGGGTCTAATTAGGGATAGAGTCCAATTAGGTTTATGGTTAGGGTATAATTATGGTTAGAATTCAATTAGGATTAGGTTGCATTAGTGTTCAAATAGGTTAACCATCAATTAAAGTTAGGATTAAGATTAGAGTTCAATTAGGGTTAGAGTTAGGATTAGGTTTTTAGTAGAATTAGGGTTATAATTCAATCTAAGTTCAATTAGGGTTAGGTACAAACAAGTTTAATATTTAATTTGGGTTCTTGTAAACTAGTGTTCAATTAGGGTTAGGCATCAATTAGGGCTAAGTTGAGGGTTCAATTAGTATTATGATTTTATGATAAAGTTTGGGGTTAGGGTTATAATTGGGGTTCAAATAGGGTTATAATTAGAGTTATGTGTAGTATTCAATTAAAGGGTTAGGATTGGGGATCAAATAGGGTTAGGACTCAATTAGAGTTAGGGTTATAGTTAGGATTCAATCAACATAACTTGAATTAGTGCTAGGGTTAGGATTAAAATCGTTTTCAAAGTTAGGGTTAGAATTCAATTAGGATTGGGGTTAGGGTCAAGGATAAATTAGGGTTAGATTTTAATTAGGAATATTTTAAGAGTCCAATTATGGTAATTGTTCAATTATTGTATGCACAATTTGTACTACTAAAAATTATTATTTTTGAATTTTATTTTATGAAAAATTATGGATACTTTTGTTCTTATTATTCCTAAATGCTAACCTTAAATTTATTGTTCTTTTATTTTCAACGAATAATCTAATTTAAAATGGGAGATTCAATAACGAATCAAAAATCATAGTTGAAAGCCCAATTGCCTCTATAAGGTGAAATGATTGTTGAAACCCTGTCGACTAATGTGCAAGAATAGTTTTAGAGTACTACAATAAGATCATCAAAGAAATTGAAAATAAAAGCTTAATGATCGATGATGTTGAAGAACTAGAAATAATGACAGTGGAAGATGTTGCAAAAAAAGTTGATGATGCATATAGTATAATAGTTGCATTTCCAAATATGCTCAAAGAAGTATATCATGGTCACTATAAAAATAAATGTCATAATACCATTTTCATTGGTGAAGAATTTGTAATGTATTTACACCATTACAATGGGATGTTATTAGCATAATCACTTCTTATTTGACCTTCAGTACTTCTTATATTTACAAACTTTGTACACATTGTAGGAAAGGTTTATTAATTTTGTTTAACTTATATTATAATTAAAAAAAAAAATCGTTAAAAAAATTTGAAGAGGATGTGTGGCAACATATAATACTTCCCCTAACTTTGAACACAATTTTAATGTATTATAAGACATATAACCTGTTTTTACCTTAATCAAAAGCATATAAGACTTCCATTTCTAATATTTTTCCTTTTGATAACATATTTTGTGCTACTCATTATTTGTAATGTATGTGATTTTTTTAAATGTGTGGTAATAAATATATTTTTTAAGTGGATGTGTGCCAAATCTATATGAAATATTAAATGTGCCTCAAATATAAGTTAAATATTTTTAAGCAAATGTTTAAATTTTTTTTACACATTTTATCCAATGTTAATTTCAAATTTTAAATGATTTAAAAATTGATTTTGTACAAATGATAATAGCAATTAAATATATATATGAAATTTGATTTTGATCTATATAATTGAAAAATTGAATGCCTTGATAAATCTCCACGTACTTTATATAAATTAAAATTTAAGATTTATATTTATATTTTAAAGAAATTATTTAATAAATGTTTGCAAATCAATCTTAACCTAACCCTAGTTCTAACTATATCTCTTTACCCTAACTATATCTCTAGCCCTAACCCTAATCTTAACCCTAACCCTAGAACTATATTTCTTAATCTTAACCCTAGCCCTATTCCTAAGTCATTGTCTAACCCTAAACCTAACCACATTGTGACATTAAACCTAACTATATCTCTAACCCAAAATCTAACCCTAAGCATAACCATAACCATGATGTAAATCGTAACCCTAACCATAATCCTAACCCTAAAATTAATCTTAAATCTAATTGTAATCCTAATCTTGATCCTAACTCAAACCCTAATTTTAAGCTAATCTTCATGCTAACCCTAATCCTAATTTTAATGCTAACCCTAACCCTAATCTTGATGCTAACCCTAACCCTAATCCTACCTATGTCCCTTAACTCTAACCCTAACCCTATTCTTAACTAAATCTCTAATCCTAAACCTAACTATATAATGACCTTGAATCTAATGATATTTCTAACTCAAAACCTAATCCTAACCATGACCATAACAATTATGCAACCCCTAACCTTAACCTTATTCGTAACACTAACCTTCACCTTAAACCTAACTGTAACCCTAATCTTAAGCAAATCTTGATGCTATCCCTAACCCTAATTTTGATGCTAACTCTAAACCTCATCCTAATGCTAACTGTAACCCTAATCGCAACTAAATCTCAACCCTAACCCTAATCCTAACTATATATCTTGCCTTAACCTTAACCTTAACTTTAACACTAACCCTAAATCTAATCCTAATAACCTTAACCCCAACTATTACCCTAACCCTAACTATATCTCTTAACCCTAGACCTAATTGTAACCCTAATCCTAACCCTAACCCTAATCCTAAACTATTCTTCATGCTAACCCTAACCCTAATTTTGATGCAAACCCTAACCCTCATCCTAATGTTAACCATATTTCTAACCCTAACTATATCTCTTAACCCTAACCATAAGCTTAACTATATCTCTAGCCCCAATCCTAACTTAAACCCTAAACCTAACTATATCTCTTAACCCCAACCTAACCATAATCCTAACCCTAAACTTGATCAAAAACATAACTATAACCCTAATCTTGATAACCTTAACCCCAATTATTACCCCAACCCTTACTATATCTCTTAACCCTAAACTTGGCCCTAAACTTAAATGTAACCCGAATCCTAATGCTAATCCTAACCCTAATCCTAAACTATTCTTCATGTTAACCCTAACCCTAATTTTGATGCAAATCCTAACCCTCATCCTAATATTGATCATATTTCTAACCCTAACTATATCTCTTAACCCTAAACATAAGCTTAACTATATCTCGAGCCCTAATCCTAACCTAAACCCTAAACCTAACTATATCTCTTAACCCGAACCTAACCATAATCCAAACCCTATACTTGATCGAGAACATAACTATAACCCTAATCTTGATAACCTTAACCCTAATTATTACCCCAACCCTAACTATATCTATTAACCCTAAACTTGACTGCAAACCTAAATGTAACCCTAATCATAATGCTAACCCTAACCCTAACCCTAATTTTGATGTGAACCTTGACCCTCATCATAATGTTAACCATATTTCTAACCCTAACTATATTTGTAATACCCCTTCGTTTTGATCTTTTGTGCGAACTATGTTATTACGTTTCTACGCTTTTGTTGTGGGTCGTACTTGGACTACGTATTTGGTTACAGTGGATAACTGTTTATCGGATGTATTTTGATGTGATGATACTTTACTTTGATGTGATTATTTTGCCAAGTTTGGAATTAAAACATGTGGATATTTAATTTATGATGTTTTATGCTTTCGACTATGTTGCTATGTTAGATGCGTCAGTTAGAATTATTGTATTGGTGAAGAGGACGGTATCGCATCACTCGCTTGCGAGTGCCCTGCGATCTCGTGATTTCCTCTTCACGGTGTGCTTTAGTTTTTGACATGTTATATATATATGGATATGATCTTTGTTTGCAGGTTGACAGGTACCGGACATTGACTCCACCTGGTTTCACAGGTTCGAGCATGTCTAAATGCCCAACGACATTTGATTGGGAGGCAGTAGCTAGGATCCCGTGCCGAAACCGTCACCCTAGTCCTAGTGTGCCGTCTGTTGTTAGTCGGTCTAAGTTGTCCAATTTGAGTCTTCTGGCCTTAACTTTCAATTTTAGGTGTAATTTATGGAAATGGCAAATAGATATATTTATAATTACTCTTATTGTTAAATTTAGCAATTACCTTGTTGATTATGTTGCAATGAAATATATGTTATTATTATTTTAATCTATTTGGTAAATAATTTAATAATTGAATAAATTTATGTTATTGATTGATTAATTCAGGATTGTTGCAAGAGTAAATTAATCATTTTGGGTGATTTATGTTTATTTGGACAATTGGAAGTTAGAAAAGAAAAAGAATGAAATTAAAGTCATGTTGAAAAGTTGAAATTCAAAATTCAAAAATTCAAATTTTAAAATTCATAAAAATAGATATTTTGTTCATTTGAATTTATGAGGGTAGTTGGATTTTTTAGGGTAAAAAATCCTTATGGAATTGAATTAGCAAAAAGGATTTTTTGGAGAAAATCTAGAGTTTTTTATTTTGGCAAAAAAAAAAAAAAGAAATGGATTGAAAGTTGGGGAGAGTTTGGAATTGGTG
The DNA here is from genome assembly GCA_007115665.2 of Sequoiadendron giganteum. Lineage (NCBI taxonomy): Eukaryota > Viridiplantae > Streptophyta > Pinopsida > Cupressales > Cupressaceae > Sequoiadendron > Sequoiadendron giganteum. The sequence continues at coordinate 109,187,646 of CM021104.1, read as the reverse complement.
TGACAAAAACTTGGAGGAATTGGATTTGAAAAGAGGAGGAAAAGCTGAACAGAATTGGGTCTTCATCAAACTTCTTTGAATCAGGTTCCTCTCATTTTTATTTTTATGTTCATGGAATTGTAGTTTTTAATTTGAGGAATGTTGAAAGAATTATGTTCTCTCTTTGGCTGTGTTTCTTTTTATGATCATTTATAACTTGTGAAAATTCAATTTGTATGGGGTTATGCTGGCCGAAATTTTAAAATACCTGGTTATATTCTGTTTTTTTTTCTTCAAAAAAAAAAAAACTTCTATGGAATCATGCTGGCCGAAATTTTTAAGAAACCCTAGTTATAGTTTATTTTCGTCAAAAATTTATGCTTTGAGGAAAAAAAAAAAAAAAAATTAGTTTTTGGTTAGAAACGGATTTGATTTTCTTTAAAAAATTTTAAACAAAAATTTTTAATCAAAAATGGTAGGGGAGATGCAGGGGGCTTGACCCCCACCGCGCCCCCATGGGAGGTGGGTGAGGGGAGCCGCGCCCTGCGCGTGCAACTCCCCGCCCTTCCCCCTTCCGCCATACCCTCCACCGCCTGCAGCACAGTTGACGGGACGACTGTGTGTTACACACAGTTGCCCCCATTAATGGGGACACACAGCCGTCGGTGCGGCTGTGGCTGCAACGCATTGGCGTGGGCGTAAGGAAACTAGGGCTTCGCCCTTGGAAACCGTGAGCGTTTGTTTTTATGAATTCGTTTTTCTTTGTTTTTTTATATATTATATTTATTTATTAATAATTGAATAATATGTATATTATATATTTATATTTAATATTAAATATAATATTTAATATTAAATATATGTATATATATATTATTAAAATATTAATAGGATATAATATTTTATTATTATTTTTAATATTATTATTATTAATTATATCCGCATAATTAATAATAATAATATTATAATAATAATTTTTATTTTTTTTTGTAGATTAAAGTGCGATCGAGAAATTGAAATAAATAAATAGTTGTTTTAATGGTCATGTTTTATTTTATTAAAGGGAAATTATTCTTGGGTAATCGGGTTATGTCACTTTATTGAATTTTACTAAGGGGTGTTTTCTTTATATGTTATGAATTAAATCAACGTTACACTGAAAGGTTAATTTGATTAGTTAAACATTTGTTTTTTTTTATAAACCATTTTAGTTTCTAAATGTTACTTTGAAACATAGAGATATCATCGAACCTTAGTTAAACCCAGACATTGAGTTGTATTTTATTTCTGTCTTGAATTATTAAATGCAGTGAATTATTGAATATGTGTGAAGTATGGGTTTAGTGAACCTAAAGTAGAGTTTATTACTGTCTGGCACAAAATTGCGTGCGTATTATTGGGAAATGGGAGTTTATTTCTTGGCAAGTCTTCCAGTGGAGTTTTCTTTTGGTGGGTTGTCTTTTGTGTAAGTCAACCATAGATGGCTTAGGGTAGTGAGTTAACCAAGTGGTTTCCCGGTTATCACGAACGGGAGGGTATTTGAACTGTATGTCTTGGTTAGGGATGTGATATCCTTTTTGGTCGCACTTGTGTACCCTTGAGTCGTGGAGTTGTTCCACGTGTCGTCTTAGAGGAGTGGCTTGTAACAGGGGCCGGCACACAAAGTGGTGCCAGGATAACTCGTTGCAAGTTAGTTAACCCAGTGATAACTAAAATTAAATGGTTAGGGCATCATGTAGTTTTAAACATCTAAATAAGATAATTATGCCTCGTACGTGACCGCAAGGGCTTGTAAAGACTTGGGTTGGGACGGGAAGGCCTAGAATGGCAAGATAGTTATCTTGTCATCATTAAAGATAACTGATTCCGCATTGGTTTACATGAGGGGCCAGAAGTCGTGAGAGGTTACCAGGATAACCCAGGACGGGGGCCGGGACCTAGGAAGACTCACCAGGATAACCCATGTAACATTGTGATGACACTTCTCCTAGGTCGACAGTTTGTTCACATTAGAGATGTAATTGATTATGTCAAAATTCTGGAAGCATGTAACCTTTGTGTTAGAATGTCATGGTTTTTATTTCAGTTCAGTTGTGTCAGTCTATGTCTTGTGCTAGATGTCCTTGGTTAGGAATCCTTGTTACTACCTCCTAGCACGGGGGTGTGGGCCCTTTGGGTTCCACTTGGTTGGGTGGCGTGCACCTAGTTCGTTGGGTTCCTTCTTCATGGTCTTGCGGACGAGACATCCAGTTGAAGAGCTCGTTGGTTCCTGCATCTTGTTCTATTTCACTTCAGTTATTTTGTATTATCTTTACCCCTCATGTTATCGAGGTGGAATTTGTAATTGTAACCCTTATGTTATTGGACTTGCCTCATTTAGAGAATGAGCGTTGTAATCTCTTGTAATTGAATATTTAATGTTGGATTAATGCAATGGGAGTGTTATTTTATGCTGATAGTTATCTCATCTTATTGGAATGTATGTGTTTAATTTACTTAGTAATATTTTGGCGCGAATTAAATCATGTTTGTGTTGAGGTTCTAAATAACCACTGTCTTGTAACCTTAGGGGAAGTTGGCATTAGTTAATTAACTCACTTATTAATTATACTTTAAAAAAAAAATAAAAAATTACTCCGTCCTAGTAGTTAAATGCAACTTCCTCTAGGGTTGCGTGGCGGGGCGTTACAATATCTCTTAACCCTAATCCCGACCCTAACTATATCTCTAGCCCTAATCCTAACCTGAACCCGAAGCCTAACTATATCTCTTAACCCCAACCTAACCATAATCCTAACCCTAAACTTGATCCAAAACATAACTATAACCCTAATCCTGATAACCTTAACCCTAATTATTACCCCAACCCTAACTATATCTATTAACCCTAAACTTGACCCTAAACCTAATTATAACCCTAATCCTCAAGCTAACCCGAACCCTAATCCTAAGCTAATCTTGATGATAAACCTAACCCTAATTTTGATGAAAACCCTCTCTCATCCTAATATTAGCCCTAACCCCAATCCTATTTATATATTAACTCTAACCCTAACCCTAATTATATCTCCAGACCTAACCCCAACCTTAACTACATCTCTTAACCTTAACCCTAACCCTAATCCTAACTAAATATTTTTTTAATAATCCTAAATAAATATTGATGATATAATATTTTTTTATTATAATATTATAAATATACTAAAAATATATTTCTATATTTTAACTTAACATTTAAATATTAAATTATATATATTATTTTTTAAAATTGAATTACAAATATTATACTATCATATTATAATATATTAATTATTATAATAATTTAATATAAAATATATAAATATAAAAAATAATTTATTTAAGATATTACAAGTTGTCTTGCCTACTAGCATATATATATATATGTAATAATATATATAAAATATACGGAGAGATATTCTTTCCGAGTCTCCTATTCAATTTTTATGTGAAAATTTGATTAAAAAATAGACATTTGAGAAAGATATCTCTCTAAATATTTTATATATATTATTAAATATATATATACTAGTAGTTAGAACAAAAGAACATAATAAAAAAACATATCATCAATCTCACCAATTAACTCAACCAATTAAATAGAACCCTTTGATTATAAATAAATAAATCTAAATCTCTGAAAATTCTATTAATAAAACAATCAAAAAGCGCATTAGGAAAACTAAACGGTCATGTGATGTAAGCTGGTCTAATTGCAGAGGGCGGCGCGCAGAGCAGAGCGAGGCAAAATGTTGAAGTTTCTGTCAAAAGTGAAGATCGAATTCAATGCATTCGATCCGAGAGCGGCATCGGCGCTTGAATTCCTGGCGCAATGCAGCTCCCTCAAGGCCAGAGACTCCAATCCTAGCTGCCAGGTTATCGTCAACAGACTGACGGACGACCACCATCCCCAAATAACCATTACATACAGCAATGGCATCGAAGAATCAATCGACGGCTCCATAACCAACGCCCAAACCATTCGCAAGAAGATTTTGGAAACGGGACGGATGTTGGAGACGCAACAGATGTTCAAGGAAGCTGGCCAATCATGGCCCGTTAAGATCCCTGAAGAGGAGCTATATCAGTTTGCCAAGCCCACCAAGGCAAGGATTTAACTCCCAACACTTTCTGCAATTTTTTTAAAAATGATTTTCTTGAAGCATTTGTTATTGTCGTTTTAGAACATTTGAATCTCGTACTAGCTTCGGTGGCGCCCGAGCCGATGCAATTCAATTCATAAAATCCCTAACCAATGAAAACCCCTAGCACTTAAAAAATCCAGCTCATTAAAATCCCAGGTGATAATATATTCAAATCCAATAAAACCGGTAATTAGCTTCGGAAACTGGGCAAAACCCAGCCGGTCATATGCTCAAATCCAATCAAACCAGTATTTAACTTTGGAAGCTGGACAAAAGCCAGCTGGTCACATGTTCAAAACCAATAAAATCACTAACGAACTTTGGAAGCTGGATAAAGTCTATTTGGTCATATGTTCAAATCCAATAAAGCTCTCTTGCTAGCTTTGAGAGCCAAATAACTGTAATTGAACAAAATCATTACTAAACCCAAGGCGAGAAAGTAACCTCAGTCATATTGTGCAATTTTTTTTGGGAAGTATTTGTTTGTCAAATGAAAATTGTACAAGTTTTGATGGCCTTCAAGTGGATATTATTCAATTCATAAAAACCATAATTAAGGAAAAATCTCACTACAATATCCCTAACTCATAAAACCCCAACTTGTTAAAACCCCAGTTGTATTTTTAGATCCAACAAAACCAGTAACTCCTTTCATAGCTGTATAAATCCCATTTGGTCATATGTTCAAATCCAATAAAACCTCTTGCTAGCTTCGAGAGCTGAACAAAACCCTAGTTCATAAAATGTAAAAACCCTCACTAGACCAACCAAGACCAGAAATTAGCCTCAATCATATTTTGCAGTTTTTATTTTTTCAAAGTATTTTTATTGTCATTCTAGATCTTTTTGAATCTTTAAATAGTGTTGGTAGCATGCAAGTTGATATAATTCAACTCAGACAAACCTTAACTTATGAAAACCCTGCTCAAAAAATCCCTAGCTGTTCGTCTGTTTAAATCCAATAAAATCTCTTACTAGCATTGATAGCTGGACAATCCCTAGCTTAGAAATAGCCCAGGTTGTGAAAGCTCTCATTGAATCAACCAAGGAAATATTTTAACCTCAATTATCTTCTGCAGTGATTCCACATTGTAAAATTCAATGTCATATTGGCTTTGATACTATGAAAGTTGATAAAATTCAACTCACAAAAATCCTAGCTGGTCATATGCTCTAATCCAATAAAACCATTTAATGGGCTTGATAGCCAGATAAACCCTAGTTTGTCATTTTCCAAATCCAATAAAAGTTCTCAACATCTAAGAGAGTTGGAAAAGCCCTAGCTCAAAAATCCCCTAGGTGACAAAAATTCTTAGCAGACATGCCAGGGCAAGCATTTAAAATTTTAATATCAATCATATTTTGTAGTTGATTTTTTTGGAAATATTTCTGATTTGTGATTCTAGAGCATTTGAATATTGTATTAACTTTTACATCATACAAGTTGATTAAATTCAATACACGCAAGTGTAGCTCATAAAAACCCTAATTAGTCATATGTTCAAGTCCACTGAATCCTCTTACTAGCTTTTAGTTGTACAAACTCTAGATCAGAAAAGCACTAGAACATAAAACCCTCCCTGTTCCCACGAAGGCAAGATTTTAACTCAATCTCTTGCAGTTTATTGTCTCAAAAGTATTAATGATTCTAGAGGGCACTTAAATCTCATACTAGCTTGAATAGCATGCTGGTTGATAAAATTCAACTGATGAAAATCCTTTGTAAGGACCCTAGCTGGGCGTATATTAAAATCCAATAAAACCTCTTAATAGCTTTGATAGCTGAACAAAACCTAGGTCATAGAAATGCTCACTAAACTGCCAGGGGAAGGATTTAGCCTCAATCATCTTTTGCATAATTTTTTTTCCAACTATTTTTATTTTTGATTCCAAAGCACTTGAATCATGTATAGCTGTGTTAACACTTAAAAAAAAAATTCCACTCTGCTTCTCTTATTGGTATTGAACATAGACTGTGAAAATCCTAGCTCATATAATTGCTGACTTAAGCTACACTACTTAGCTCATATACTTAAGTTAAATATGTATATATTATATATACATACATGTATATATTTTAGGCTGAACCCAGCTGTAACAAAGCTGCGAAAAATATAAATTGGTGAACTTCGGAACTTGAACCCTGGACTAACAACTTAGCTTTAACCATTATTAGCTTTAAGGTGTTCAATTCAATAAAATAAAAAGTCTCATTTCTGTATTGCTGAGCTGATAGTTTGGGCAGAGAGTTGGGTATGGGTTAACCAGTCTGGTAATTTGTTTCCCCTGGGTTTGGCACTGCCTGGTTTGGCCATACAATATATATACCCTGGACTAACAACTTAACTTTAACCATTATTAGCTTTAAGGTGTTCAATTCAATAAAATAAAAAGGCTCATTTCTGTATTGCTGAGCTGATAGTTTGGGCAGAGAGTTGGGTATGGGTTAACCAGTCTGGCAATTTGTTTCCCCTGGGTTTGGCACTGCCTGGTTTGGCCATACAATATATATATATATATAATGGTTAAAGCTAAGTTGTTGGTCCAGGGTTCAAGTTCTGAAGTTCACCAATTTATATTTTTCCCAGCTTTGTTACAGCTGGATTCAGCCTAAAATATATACATATTTAACCTAAGTATATGAGCTAAGTAGTGTAGCTTAAGTCAGCAATTATATAAGCTAGGATTTTCAGGCTATGTTCAATTATATATATATATAATTTTTTTTTTTGAAAATACCCATATTTTGCCCCCAAAAGATACGGAATTGAAAACTCAGTTGATAATGGTAAAGACAACTGAAATCTGTCAACCAGATAAAAAATATACAATTAAACTTTATCCTCCAGAATGGTTATGAAATATTAAGGGCAACTGTAAAGTTTAAACTATATAAATCTATAAGCCCTATATATATATCTATGCTGTAAAAATTAACTAAACCTGATATTTTTATAATGTAAAAATTTAGGCTTTAAAAAAGCTTAATTTTAAAAATTGTTTCCTACACCATGAAGTGTTGGTACTGTCTGCATCTGATGAAAACTGGAAAAACAGATATACTCCTGAAACACCTGAAAATGGTGCCGTCAACTCTAGTCATTTTAATATCTGAAGAGAACCTGTTTACCAGGAATCAGTGTTTGGAAGTTGTAGTTATGTTCATGACCAAAAGTGAGAGGGAAAAAATGGATGCTACTGCTACTGCAATTGGAATGCTGCCACTTCTGCAATGCCTGGCTGGCTCTATTTCTCAATATCCACAGGCTGCTGTTACACAAAAAATGCATTGCAAAGGCTATGCCCTTAATGCAATTCTGGGTGGTTTATTTTAAATTTGGGCATAAGTTCACCCTGGCCTGTCCTGGGTATGCCCAAGGCATGGTCCTGCTAACCTGGGTAGCTTGGGCATACCAAGGCCAGATCTGTGCCCATACATGTACTGTCCTGTTTGGTATGGTGATGATGCCCATATTAGAAGAACCCAGTAACATAGCTTTATTGGATTCAAAGTTTGTACAGATGATTAGCTCAAATGAACTGGAGTGTGGAAAAACTCTTAAGGAATGCTATTTAATTTCTGGTATAGGTTCAATTTAGTTATAAGTTTGGCAAGCTGCAAATCAATCCGCATTTCTCTTCTTTTTATTCTTGTGGGATGCATTGGAAGTTCCATATGAATTAGCCTTGGCTATGAAAACCCTATTTCTAACTAGGGCTCTAGGCTGGTACACGTTGGACTCCATAGCTAAACCAAAACAATGGATTTGGTGTCCGTGTAGTTAGGACGATTTCAAGGATCTAGGTAGGGTTAAATATTTTTTATGTATTTTTCTTAGGGCTTTCTTTGTATGTATGGTTCATGGCTTCCCCATTTGGGCCTTGAATGTAGTCTGAGTTCTACCCTTCACCCGTATGCAACTTCTAAGTTATGGGTCATGTAATTCATCATATAGTCTTTTTGCTTCTAAGAATCAAAACCTGATCCTTACATTTCAGTATATATACAGTCAATATCTTCTTTGCTGGCAAGACCATGCAATCTTATGCTAGTTTGGTCTAATAAGCAATTATTTCAAAGCGTTGCAAAATATTTTCACATTTCATTGTATTGCCTAGTTTTTTTTTTCAAATTTTTATTTATAGGGATATGGGTAATAACTAACAAGCAATTCAGGAAATGATTCTTTCAGAAGTCTAAAATATCCAGTACATAATCTTGAATTTCTGGGACATTCGTTGAGGTTGACAATTTTGCAATAACTTCTATTATATGCAGATAAACGAAAAATTTCTAAATTTGAGATAATGTTGAGCTACTTTAACCCAAATGCATAATCTATAATAGAATTTGCATTAGGTGTATGAATTGTTGCAATGGGGAATTTTTAAACTTGGACTCAGGAACCTCTGTCCTATTCTTTCTTCTATTTGTCATTGAGTTATTTTGTTCTGATGATGTGTGTGTGTGTGCGCAAAATAGCGAGCCATCAAATCTACTATGCAGAGATAAAAACAATCAAGAAGAAGCCATTTTTTTGATTGGTAATAGAGGGATCTACTGGGGCTCCAATCATTTGCACATAATTTATAGGATACCAAGTAGCTTGCCAAAAAGATTGATGACAAACCAGAGATTAAGAAATTGACCTCAGAATGTAAAAATGATGTTCATATCTGAACAGGATTGATCCAAAATCATATCAATCAAGTTAGTGAATTGGCTAACTTAGTCACTATGACTTATTCTTGAAGATTCAATATTGAAAAAGATAAGATACAAGATTCCATTACCTAAGGCAAAACTCAGACAGAGAGTTGCAGAGAATCCAGAAGGCAAAAAACAGGAACATAAGGTACCTGAGTGATTTGGACACTTAGGGGGCTTCATTGATGACTAGAAAAAGTGCATCCATGATGGTTTCAATTAGGATTGAAAATGTCATATTGTTTGGTTGTGTCTGCACCAATCACTAATGTTGGAGTTGTGTAGGTGTTTTGACATGCATATGAATGTGTAATGAGCTCGTGAAGGTCTCAAGGAGGTAGTGAACATGTGTAGGTGGCTTGAGGAGTTGATCCCTCACTCTACTAAAGTTTTCTCCCACATTTGGCATCTTCAACAACAAAAGGTTATACCGTTATTGTTAATTCCAAGGTTGGCACCAGTCTATCAGAGATTGTTCAAAGCCAATTGTTTTTGCAACATCTTGCAGATTTCTTCTTGTTCTACTCCCACCAATGTCAGGCATGATGACTTTAGCCACATCACTTGTTTCACTCAGTTGTGCTCATATGTAACCAGGAATAAGACATTGCTCGATTAAGTGATTTGCAAGTTCATCTTTCACTATTTCATGCAGTTTCCTGCTCAAGTCATTCAATATACTATATAATAAAAACATCCTTACTGCCATGGGACTAGATGTTTTTGCCTTTATCTCCTGGTAAAGATCCTTTTGTTTCTATGTTGCCAGATCTCTCAGTTTCGTTGCCGGATCCAGGTCTTGTTCTAACTTGTTCCACTGTCTGGTTTGATTCAGCTAAGGATTCTGGTAGGGGGTGGGCAGAAGGGTGTGGGTTCAACCCATATGAACCCAGGTGAATCCAGGGAGGATCTAGCAGGCTCAAAATGCACCAGCAGCAAACCTGCTTGTCTTTTGATGCATTTTAACTTTTTTTATTAATTTTTGACCTTTGATTTGACTATGAAACCCTAAAACAAGTCCCTAACCTAAAAAATGCTAACTATTTGAAACACAAAAACCTAAAAATGCTAACTAAACTATGTGAAACACAAAAGCCAACTCATTTTGATTGTAAAAGGCGAATATCATCCCATTTTCTGAACTTTCATTCTTGTTTGTGATTACACAAAGAGAGCTCAAGATTGATCATTGAAGGTTTTAAAGCAGCTGCATTGCTATTCTTATGCATGCACAAGTGTACATTAGCTGCCAAGAAGATCACATAAGACGATTTTTGAAAAGAGGTAAGTTTATTTTATTATTATTATTTTCAGCATTTTTGTTTGACAAACTCTCCTATTTTGCTTTTAACTTCTGGTTTTCCTTTCATTTTTCTATGAATGTATCACTACACTTAAATATTAAAAGATATATATATATTTTGAATGTTTTGTTTATAGAACTTGTTGACGCACACACACACACACACCGCTTAAAAGTAGTCTTTAAATCATATGGGTTTTCAGAATCATTAACACACACACACATGTAGCTTAAAAGTAGTCTTTAGATCATATGGGTTTTCAAAATCATTAACATCATAATCATCACTGAGATTAGATGATATAGGAATATTTGAAGAAGCACAAGCAGTGTCATTGCCACTCACACTAAATATATGCTTGCTTTCAAACTCCTCAAGTGCAACATGTTGGGAAGTGGAAGCATCCAAGTTAGTATGCTTTGCCTTTACATCAGAAAACATTGTGTTCGGTGCAAGTTGGAATGCACATACACTAAATTCTTTGTCCTTTTTTATTGCAACTCTTTGTGCTTTATTGAGTGGATGAAAGAGTAGGTGCTGTAGTTCTTATTAGATGCAGATAAACTAGCAACCTATGAAGACAAAGTAGAGAGGTAGAGTTATGCATTATAAACATAAAAAAAAATTATAAATGAAATTTGAAAGATAAAAAATAAAAATTTATTAACTTTACTTGCAATAAAGTTTTGATTATAAGAGGTTGGAGGTGTTGAAATTGTTGGCCATGGAAGTACGATCAACTGTGAGTATCCTTCGTGAACTTATTACAAAGAGCCTTATTACTTTGACCATTGGAGTGTACAAAATCAACAAACTCACTCATGACTACATCTTGCAAATCAGCATAAGGGAAGAGTCTATGAAATGCTTCCTTGTTTCCTTGTAGCCTTCACTAACTTTCATAATCTTTATCCTCATTGGCATAGAAAGATTTTTAGCACTATAGTATTTTAAACTCAATGCAAAGGCAAGAAGATGTAGCAGGATGGTGATTGTGTTTTATTTCTCTTCCATAAATTTCTGCACTTGTTTGTAAAGAGCTTTTTAAAATCTTGCTCTTTCTCATTTATGATGGTCTTCATCTTCTCAATCATTGAGTTGATGCCATCATATATCTTTTCCAAGCAAGGCTTGTCTTAATATAATGAATCATACTCATAGGCCCAGTGAAACTAAAGAGATACTTCACATGATCCCGCCAAGAATTATCTAGAATCATTTGCTTAATATTTGATGCTCTCTTAGTGTTGCTGTGCCTCCATGTGGACCAAGTTATGCTAATGATCATGCTAGAAAGTGCCTCTTGAATCTTCACAAGTTTTTTCAAGACGATTGTTTTAAATATGAAGCAAGTCTCAACAACATATTAGAAAATAACAGAAAACAAACTTTAAAGAAGAATTAGAATACACAATCAAATTAATACTTGAGTAACTAAGTTAATTTTTTTTTTTCCAAGTAATTAAAGTGAAACTAAAACATTTAATTTTATATTGCTTGAATTATCTTTAATATCTCCAATTTTGAAGATGATTAAGTATGCCTTGTGACGTGGTGGTTGGTAATGAACATTCGAATCTCCTTAGTCTTTGCATAGAACTCTTTGATCCAATCAATTTTGTTTCCAATGTTATGTGAGAGTGGACAGCTCAAGGTGTTTAAAGGATCTGTGTATGTTGTTACTTATCTGACAACCTAGCAACTCTACAACAATGTAAGATACCAAGCCTGAAAGCACACAGTGGATAGTGGACTGGCAGAGAAAAAAATAACAGACTGTCCTTACACACACCAGATATAAACTTTCAGATCTGAATCTCACTATGAACATAAGCCCGTTTAATATTTTCAATAATGTTGAGATCAATCTTATTAAGCAATGATTGAGTACAAATGCATCTCACAAGTAAACTCTTCAAGTGCTCCATAAATGATCAAAGACCAACCCAAATCTGCATCACCCATACCTCTATCCACATATGGGGGCATAATACCAGTGGCTGGTCCACTCAGTGTGTGCTCCATCATACCATGTATGTGGTGAACCTTCAAATGGCTCCCCCAAAGAGGTGACACCAATTCCTCATAAAGTAAGTTATGTGAACAAATAATGAATTCTGATTCATACTTCCAATCTGATTGCTCCACTTGCTTGGCTACCATACAAGATTCATTCTTCACGTGCCACATGCTTCCCATCTCTTTTGCCTCCTTCCTGCTATGGCCTATCAAGTCTTCATCTTTGACTCCTAAGGGAATGTCGACCGTAGGAGAAGTCTTCCCTCTTTTATTCTCATGTGTCAGAGCCACCAACATCTGATTACGCAAGGATGAGGGATTGTTGTTCCCAATCAGAAAATTATTACTGATGACATGCCTTTTTATAAAGCCTTCAATTACTTCATACTCTTCAACAAGTCTTGACCCAATAAAGGTTTTCCCATGAGAATTATAACCCTCAACGCTGATCCCTTTGGCTGTCATAACATGATATGGTGAAGATATAAGTCTGCTGTCAGCCCCTACGTCAGACTCGTGTGAGATTCACCTCGATCTCCATCATCTCCCCTTCCACGAGGGAATGGTTACCCACAAGTGCTGGTCCACGAGATGTCTCCAAGTGCAAATTGTGTGTTACAAACTCAGTCCTATGGCTGCAAACAATGTCTCCATAGAATCCTTCAAGACCTTCCACCATGTCTTCACTCTTTACCCCTTCCTGTTGTCACGTCTTTCATTGGATGTAGCTTCCATTGAAGTTTGAAATTCCACTAAGTGTGATGAAGAGCGTGTCAAGCTCAACTCCCAACAATGCTCACCCACATGCTCTTCCGATTCTCAAAAAGCCCTTTGAGTGCTCGCCAAGGAATCCATAGTGCTCTCCATTTCATCTTTCTTTCGTTTCAAGGCACCGACATAAATTTCGTTGAGTGTGAAGAGATGATTCCTATCCGCAAGGAAGGAGGCATAGATAGTTTGACTTCACCACCACCAAAGCCTCCTGGAGTTTGTACAAATCATCACGAGATATACCTCCTTCAAGTCTCTTGTGCCCACTTAGAGTCTTCCAACACAAATCTTCCATCATCTTATGAATGTCATCAAAGTGAGTTAAGGCTGCCATGATCTGACTATCATTCACCCTTAATTGCCTATCCAATGTGTGCGACTTATGGGGAATAAAACCCCCATGCAGCCTTTCTGATTTGTCTTCAATCTCACCATCATAAATCTGATCAGTCATTTCTGATTTAAATTCACAATCAGGCTTCCCAAAATCAGCTACTTCTGTGATATCTTTTTCACACAACTCATGTTTTGAGGCAAGGTCAACATCAAATTCAATCAAGGCATTGCCAGCATCATCATCACCATGCACAATAGAGGAATCATCGTCATAAGAGTAGGGCGTCAACACACAAGTAGATTCCTGATTCTCTTCAATCATAAAGTGATCCCTCAATTCATCTTTATCAAAGTTACTTCGTTCATTGCATGACAAATTTTTTGTATTGCTTTCATGTGTATGAGCATCATCACTATCCAAATTGACCAAAACACAAATTGGTTCTTTCCAATAAGATGTAGGACTGGTGAAGCTATGCTAGGCTCACCTGATGGGACATTAGTAGCGTTCATACCTCCACATGGTTGATCAATCATATCTTGTTTTTTATTTCCTTCAATCTTATGTTCACCATGAAGACTTATGTGTTCTCCACTAGTAGGAGCAAAAGATGATTCTTGCTTGTCCCTATCTTCATGCGGCTGAAGTGAACTTGTGAACATGGCTCCATCCTCTTTCGGGCTTCCACATTGACGACTAGGAGTCCAAACTTCCAAACGTGTTGACTGCTCTTTGTCATTCCCTTGATCACTCGTAGGCTGCAAATCATCAGCAAGCGATCCTTCTTCCTCTTCTATCCTTTCTTCCTTGGGAACTGCTGGTGGTTTTGATTTAGACCTTGTCTCCAACAACATTGAGTTCTTTGGGTCGCGTTCCTTGACCTCTTCCTTTCTTTTCTTCATGTAGTACCTATCAAAGGGTTCGGTGTCCTTGATGTCTTGAGGTTCACTTAAGTATTCATCAAAGATTTTGATAATCTCCTCACTTACAGGTATAACCACTCCCTTCATTCTTTTATACTCTTGATATGACATAAGATCTTTATATTTTTGGTACCTTCCATACCATCGAGCAATTTTGGAGACTACAATTTCATCATCTTCTTCCTTCTCACTCATGTTTCCGTTGTAGATCTGCATTCTCAAACCCACATGCTAGTAGAATTGTGGCTTTGATTCCACTATAAGATACCAAGCCCAAAAGCACATAGTGGATAGTGTACCGACAAAGAAAAAATAATAGACTGTCCTTACACACACTAGATATAAACATTCAGATCTGAATCTCACTATCAACATAAGCATGTTTAATAATTTCAATAACGCTGAGATCAATCTTATCAAGCAATGATTGAGTACAAATGCATCTCAGAGATGAGGTCAAATTGTGCACAGTGAACAAGTAAACACCATATACCAGTCTACAGATTTCCAAAATAGTAATAGATCACAATATATACTAGAATGGCGAGTATTCACAAAGTGAGTGTAACCAGGTATACCCGCGATAGTAACCAGAAGGACACATATCCCATGTTGATGGCACAACTTACATGTGTCTAGATCTATGTCAAGATCAAAAGGTGATTGCCAACTAGGAAGTTCGCTTGGATTGGCTCTAGTCTCGTCAAGACTCAATGCCTGACTTGCTTACTATTGATTGCCGCGATTGTTGGTTGAGTGGGATCCGCACACAGTAGATTCGACCAAGCCTGGCAGTCGTCTTTGAGTATCCATGCCTATTCTTCTCCCAGCATATACTGCAGTCTCCTAAATCCGAGTTCTGAGAGTGAATATCCAAATCGTGTCCTTTAGGTGCGAGATTGCTTAGATCATCAAATTACCAAATGTTGCTATTCCAAATTCCCCGATTCAGACCAAACGAGTTGTCACCCTACGACTGCCTTGTGTGATTGATCATTCAGGCTAGACACTGTAGTGACAAATCGTGGCTTCAACAATGGTGGTTATCGCACCCAATAAGCTTGTCGTTCTTGCATAGGGGGTATTGCTGGTGGGGGTCAGAGCCTAAGCTCGGCCACATCGTTTGCCCTTAATGGCCCCTTCCAATGCTTCCTCCTTCGACTGACACTGATGAAACGAATTGAGAACTCAGAATGGAATTGCAAAAGGAATAGGCGATGACAAAGAATCCTAGTAAGGGCTACGTCTTACCAGTTTCGTTGACCTACAAGGCTTTCGTCCCATAAGATCCCGTTTCTTTGTCTTCACCATGATGATCTTCTCCAAAGAAATGCTTCTATATTTATATGCAAGCATAGGGGCCTCCCAACAGGGCGTCTAGAGGATTCAAATTTAAATCTTATTAATAATAATTATAAATTTATTATTTAATTATATTTAATTATTTAGTTATTTTAAATATTATGGGTTAGCATTAACAAATGCTATTTTTCCGCCAAAGAGGAATTTAGGTCTCAATCAGAAGTGGCGACATGACAAACAATTCTTTGCGTTTTTTCTTATGATTTGAACAATATTACGGGGTCTCGCTTCCTCAATGGCTATGATGAGAATGTATAAATTGGCCATTCTTCACCTTCTCCTCACAATCCATTGTTCTAAAAAACGTAGTCCCTTTAGGAGACATTGTTATGACATTGATCAAGGGCTGATTTTTAGCATTGTTCCACCCATTAGAAACAATGGACACCGTTGTCTCGACCCAAGAATCTCTTATGGGCTTCAATGAATCTTCTACAAGTTTGACCTCCTTGTTCAATCGGGTGCCACATACTTCATAACCTTGGCTTTTGTACCCTTGGAGCCTCATTAATTTTTTTCCATATCTAGCCAATATGATGAGCAAACAACATTGAATGCCAACCTATTTGCATAATACATCTTGCTATGTGTTGATCGACAATGTCTTGAATTTCATTTTGAAATGTCATTTCTAAATGTCCATTTGATCTCTCGTAATATGTTGTTTCTAGAATTGGCTAACATCAAGTTTGCAATGAATGAAGAGTGGGAAAGGGTAGTGGCATGTATCTAGGAATCACTCCAAAAGATATCATTCTCACTTGAGGTTCCAAGAAATGAAGATGGATTGTCCAAGCCATTCAATCTAAATCTAAATGCCGATAACCCTAGTGGATCTTAGAACTTGTTACCAATACAGGATATGCAAGAAGAAGAAGAAGAGAAGAAGAAGAAGAAGAGGAGGAGGAAGAGGAAGAAGAAGAATAAGATTCATAGGTTCCTACACTAGCAAAGCTACAAACAATTATAGATGTGTACTTAATATTTGTTGGGGATGTGCCACAAGGACTACCTTCCAAAGTAGATCATGGCCATGGCATTCAAATAGTAACATGGCACTACCCACAATCCATTGCCTCTTCCTCGAGGGTGCACCCAAAGATTAGAGCAATAGAAGAACACTTTCAACAATAGCAAGAGGTACCCTTTAGTTTCAAGGAGAACAAGGTAAAGGCACATGACATAATAAAGAGGCAAGTGAATCAACACAATTTTCTTTGACATAGTTAGTGATACCTAAGCTAGATGCAAAGGGAAGATCTATCTTCAATCCTGAGTTAATTTTCTAGACATGCATGAAGAAGCTTAGGACTAGCACTATCATATAGTACTTCATTAAATGGAAGTATTTGCATGTTGAAGTTACCACATGGAAGATGAAAATTTTATGCCATGCCCTTAATCCTATAGTGAGCATATGGGTATGGCTAGTTGGCTAGTGGCTATCTTAATTCTTAATTAAGTTATATAATCATTAATATAGCCTTATATAGGTAGTTAAGTTTCTTGGGTGGCATCCAAGGCATAAGTATGGTATATAAAAGATGTAGAGGTTAGTTATTATGATCATATTGAATATTGTGTTCTTATTGAAGACTATTAGAGGTAGCCTATTTGAAGTGGCATATTATTATCAAGTATTTGTAGCATTATTGCCTTATTATATTCTTTTATTGTGCAAGTTGTTTCATTGCATCAAGTGACCAAATATTTGATGCCACCACTCATTTATGGAGGCATCTCTAGTTATGTAAGTTGTCTTATCTATAGATACTAAAAATTTGTAGGTGATGGCACTCTCATCTCGTGTAGAGGTTAGTTATTATGATCATATTGAATATCATGTTCTTATTGAAGATTATTGGAGGTAGCCTATTTAAAGTGGCATATTATTATCAAGTATTTGTAGCATATTGCGTATTATATTCCTTTACTATGCAAGTTGTTTCATTGCATCAAGTGACCAAATATTTGATGCCACTACTCATTTATGGAGGCATCTCTAGTTATGTAAGTTGTCTTATCTACAAATACTATAAATTTGTAGATGCCATCACTCTCATCTCTTGTAGCCACAATTTTGAATCCATCACTATTTATCTTTACCAAACACTTATCTAAATAGAACTCCACCTTATAACCACGTTGAGTTATTTGTGTTGATGTTATAGTAGTGGGAGATATCTTTCTCTCAAATTTAAAAATGATGGATAAATAATACCAAGGCAAGTCGGACTTGCTATATATAATAATTTTATGAAGAGTCACCTTGTTTCTTAAAAGAGGCCAACCCAAATGAAGAGTCACCTAGTTTTGTATAAATACAAGGTGATGATCATTCATTTGATCATCAAGTTCATTCATCATAATTCACATTCCTAGAGGAAGTTCATACTTGAGCAGCAGATCATCATTTTGTAGCAGCAGACTGATTTTAAGGAGAAACATATTCATTTTTATCTTTGCATCTAGGAGAGGTGCTATTATTCATTGTATCAAATTCGACATTGTGTTGGGCCTGAGTTGTAAGCAGATTTCTGCTCTTATTCCTTCAATATATAAGAGATATATTTGCTGGGTTTTTCTCCCTCGAGTAGGAGGTTTTCCCAGGGTATCTTGTTGTGTTCATTGTCTTATGTGTTGCATTTTCTGATTGCTTTCATTTCTGATCCTAAATCTAACATGGTATCAAAGCGGGTCTAAGAAAAGATCAGATCAGATTTGTTTAAGCAGTCAAGTCAACTTTTCATCTAGGGCAGATCTTGAAGTATTGCAGATCTAAGGTTCAAATTATTTCTGACACAAGGGCAGATCTTTGAAGGTGAATTTGTGTGGAAAAAAGAAGATGGTGAGCGGTGTCAAGGTAGAAGATAGGCTTGATGCAGCTTCAAACTTCAACTCTTGGAAACCCAGGGTACTCATTGCATTAGAGGAGAATGATCTTCTTGATTTCGTGGAAAGTGATATGCTCGAGCCTTCTGATGATACTGAGAAAATCCATTGGAAGAAAAATGGCACGAAGGCTAGAAAGATCATGGTAGACTCTGTGATGAATCACCTAGTACCGATCATCTCCAAGTTGAAGACAACTAAAGAAATGTTTGATACTCTAAAAGGATTGTATGAGATCAACAACACTAGCAGAGCCCTTGCTTTGAGACAACAACTTCACCATGTAAAAATGGCTAAAGATGATTCAGTCATCTCATTCTTTATGAAGATTGCTGTTTTGAGAGATCAGTTGAGCGTTATTGGGGATATAATTGCAGACAAAGATCTTGTTATGTTGGCACTAAATGGTCTTCCTCAATCTTGGGAACCCTTTATTCAGAGCATCAATGGGAGATCCAAGTTGCCCAAGTTTGAGTGTCTTCGAGTTGATTGTATTCAAGAAGAGTCCAGGTTGGCAGCAAGAGGAATTGGGCGAAACTATCATGATGTAGAAAATCAAGTTCTTGCTACACATACTTCTAGAGAAAGAGGCAAAGGAAAAAAGAGGAATGGAGACAGAGAATCAGATTCTGCCCCAGAACCGAAGAAGAAGAAGAATCTCTCTCACATTCAATGTTTCAGGTGTGACAAGTATGGTCACTTTGCTCAAGATTGCAAATTAAGGTCTACACAACATGTTTCTACTGCGGAAATTGACATAGGGACATCTCAGAAGGAGCCTAGCTCTAAAGTTGATTCAGAAGGTTTCTTATTCTAAAGTCGATCAATTTCTTCGTAGAGGAGGAAATGACATTCAAAGGGAGTTAAATTCAGAGAATTCAAGGCACGAGTTGAGAGCTTGTCCAAGAAAATGATTAAGGTTCTGAGATAGGTCAATGGAGGGGAGTTCACTTCCAGAGGATTTCTTTGAAATCTTTGAGGCAGGGATCAAGAGGGAGTTCTATGACTCACTAAGAAGTGAAGGTTGTAGTGTTGCAAGGCCAAGTGCAAAATCCTTGGAAGACCTCTTTAGCAGCTGAGAACAGAATTGCACAAGACAATTAATCTGGATTTGACATTGGTAGCTCCGCAAACCTATTTAGAATAGGGTGATTTGGGATGAGGTCGAGGAGGACAATCGTAGACTCGAGCAAGTCAATAGTGTCGGAAGAGTGCATTGGAAACCGCTCCTCTAAGGCAAGCATTGCAGACAATCTTGGACGAGGAGGTTAGGAGGTTGATGCAAGTACTTGGAGCTCTAGAGGGAGTCACATCATCATGAAGATTTGTTGTAATGTATATTTCTCCGAGACAGAGAAATATGAGGTGAAAGCCCTTGTAGTGTATATTTCTCTGAGACAGAGAAATATGAGGTGCGAACCCTTGTTCATCTCTGTGACTGAGATGAGACGTCATGTTGAGAGACTCCATGACAACATCACGTTGAGAGACTCCGTGATGAACCTTTGAGTTTTCCACAAATGGGTGTAGCCATTGTGGGCGTCATGTTGAGAGACTCCATGCCGTGGATATCTGGAAAGATACCTCCCTAGCTAAGAGGGAGTGTTGATGTTATAGCAGTGGGAGATATCTTTCTCTCAAATTTAAAAATGGTGGATAAATAATACCAAGGCAATATATAATAATTTTATGAAGAGTCACCTTGTTTCTTAAAAGAGGCCAACCCAAATGAAGAGTCACCTAGTTTTGTATAAATACAAGGTGATGATCATTCATTTGATCATCAAGTTCATTCATCATAATTCGCATTCCTAGAAGAAGTTCATACTTGAGTAGAAGATCATCATCTTGTAGCAGCAGATCATCATTTTGTAGCAGCAGACTGATTTCAAGGAGAAACATATTCATTTGTATCTTTGCATCTAGGAGAGGTGCTATTATTCATTGTATCAAATTCGACATTGTGTTGGGCCTGAGTTGTAAGCAGATTTCTGCTCTATTCCTTCAATATATAAGAGATATATTTGCTGGGTTTTTCTCCCTCGAGTAGGAGGGTTTTCCTAGGGTATCTTGTTGTGTTCATTGTCTTATGTGTTGCATTTTCTGATTGCTTTCATTTCTGATCCTAAATCTAACAATTTGGCTTACTATGAGAGGATTTTTTGTTAATTTGGGCACAAATTCACATTTATTATTTCCAATTCCATGCCATCATGCCCTTGTATTGGAATTGTACATAATCCTCCAATTTCATTTGAACTATCATCACCAAGAAATATCTTTGTACCTTTTATTTCTTCTAAGAAATCAAATAAGTTCTTGTTGTAGGTTATATATTAACTATCCCTTGAATCAATGTGCCATGTATTATTTGAACATCTTTGATTAGTTAAGTTTCAATTATCTAGTTGTGTGAGTAATTGAGTGTTCCAACTTGAGTTAAATCGGTAATCAATAATAAATTCAGGTGTCTTGCATTATTTTTGGATTTATCCATCTTTATAATTTCGTAGTTCTAAAGATAAAATTAGAACTACTTAGGGGCCATCACATTCGAGGAATGTTTAACTTGTTTTTGACAAGCTTTATAGTTTCCTCTATAGTTGAATCATTTTTTTTCGCCCCTTTAGTCAAGGTAGATATTAAAGCTTCTAGAGTAACCTCTACTTTGTTCAATGTGAACATGACGGTACTATAGCTAGGAGACATGCTATTCAACAAAATAGTTTTTGCATCATCATCATCTACCTTAGCTAGTTGATTCATCAAAGAATGAAACCTACTGATGTCTTGAACATTGTTAGCTTCCATCATCTTTAGCCCGAATAATGTTTACTTTAGGGTCATCTATGCACTTGATACTTGTGATCCAAACAAAATACTAAGATCATCCCACATTTGCTTTGAGGTCTTCGAGAAGTCAATGTGTTGAAGGTATGCATTTGAAAGTCCTAGATAAAACAAAGTTGTTGCTCTTCAATCCTTTGTAGTCCATTTTGTGATTCCATTAGTGTCAGTTGGCTTTAATGCAGTTCCACTTACTACATCCTATAGGTCCTTTTCTATGAGGATCAACTGTAGCTTGACTTGCCATGCATGAAATTTTTTATCTTTTCAGTTTTCAATGGTGAATGCATTACTTTTTTCCATTATTACAAAAATATAATAATTCCTCCCTTCATCAAGACAAGCTATGAGAGTGTTGGATAAAACTAATAATGGATGTGATGTACCCACTATTACTTAATAGAAGCTCATTCGTAAACCGTTATTATTGTTTTAACTAAGGTAACTGCCAAAGGGATTATGCATGAAATATTGGAGAAAACCCTTCATTGGTACAAATGCACAATGAAACAATAGTCCTCTAGACTCACCAAACATTCAATAACACAAATAGTAGAGGCATAATTTTAAATTTTACTATAGTACTAGTCAAACATAGCATCAACATATGAAGTAAACCTCCACATTACATAGATTAACGAACTCACTAAATGTGGCGACTAGTCTGATTACATAGAAGTCCAGTGTTTTAAACCCAACATATAGGTTCTTGATGATTGTGGCAACTAATCGTGAGTCTGCAACATTTGTGACGTACAAGTTGGATAAAATTGGGACTTTGATCTGAGTATATTGGTGGCGATCCAATATTCTGTCAAGTGTCCTCTTTGCAAATGAGTTTTGTTGAGGGTGGTTTTAATCACTTACAACGTGCTAGGCAATAAGGGTTTATTGCCCCTTTTGAAAAGTAGCAAGACTACTCCAAGGTTCTTGTGTAACTAGTTGTTAGTCATGTTAGGACAACACAGGGTCGTTGTCAACATGTTTCATGAGGGTTCTGGTGTTCAAAGCTAACTGGAAGATAACATGCAGTCATAAACGATAATTCTAACAATTTATAACAGCAAATTGCATTTCAAATGTACAACAAATTTGTATTCATTCAATGCTCTTTAAGTATTTCAAACCGAGTTTCAAAGAAAGATCAAAAGATATAGGGTAACAAGGAGTGATATAAATAAATTTAATCTAACCAAACAATGATGACAAACATTCCATTAATCATCTTGTCTTTTCCCTTGGCTGCGCCACTTTGAAGATGTGTTTCGATTTTCCTAGAATGATGTCTTTCCCATCAAATGATTTATGCCTTCAAATTTAGTATATAATATTCAAATCTTTGAATGTCTTATTTGAATACCTCCAAATGCTTCATTATTATCTCTAACTGCTAAATCTGGAATTCGTCTTTTTCTAAGCAGGACCCGATAAATAATTTCAATTGACAATTACTCCCAGCAAGAAATGACGGCTCCTTCATATGATATCAAATGCATATATATTTTTGTCTTTTCCAATACCAATCCCTGTATATCCCTCTTGCTTACTCAATCCTGATCTTTTATACCTTGAATCCTCAAGAGACACGTCCTTCTATCTTTAGGAAATCGCATCCTTGTGAAAGGTATCGTCGGCAGATTTAAGTCGGCTCATGATGATTATATATTAGATTAAATTATATACATTTTATTGTTCTTATAGATTGGTTTTATAGATTTATATTTTCAGTATTTATTTTATTATTTAAATATTTATAATATAATAATTATAATTACCATTTATTTGATAATTATGATTTCTTTTATGATTTTATGATTTACAATATTCATTAGTTTTATAATCATAATTATGATAATTACAATGATATAAATATTGTTCTATATATATTATTATAATTATAATAATATTAGATTGTATTTTCTATCTGACTATTATAATTATAATATTATGAGTGATAATTATAATCATAATGATATTTTAAATTACCTTCTTCTATATGAGTATTCTAACTGAATGTGTATATTATTAACATATTATTGTATATCTAAGAATATAAATATACTAAGCGTGTACTTATCTCAGATGCCCCTTTGTGATGGGGACATCACATGATTAAGAAGCAATCATAATATCAGATGAGAGTTCCGACTCATTAGATTATCCATCTTCAGGAGATGAACAAAATACAGATGGGGAAGCTCCTATTCTCTTTTCGGAGATACCTAGGGAAGAGAAAAAACCTACTATTTACAATTCAACTTCAGCAGAAATTAGTAGATCCTGATACTCCCCAACAGGGTGACACCAACAAAGAGAGAAATACCACCAACACAAGTCCCTGAAAAGAAGACCGTGTGGAAACTTAGATTTGACAGGTCTAAGTGTAAATAGGGAAATAGTGTTGGAGTCAAGCTAGTTAGTCCGCAGGGAAAGTCATTTGTGGGTGCTTTCCGATTGCAATTTACTTGCACCAACAATGCTACTAAGTACGCAACATTGGTTAGAGGATTGTTGTTGGCTCACCAAAAGAAGGTAAAGCATCTATTTGTAGAAGGAGACTCTCAGTTAGTAGTGAGGCAAGTAAGAAGTCAATATTCTTGCCACGATAAAAGATTGTTTGCTTATAGAAATAGAGTGTGGGACTTAATTGAAGGTTTTGAAGCATTTAACATAAATTCCATCCTTAGAAGAAGGAATTATGTTGCAGATGCTCTTGCCACCTCAGCTAGTTCCTTGGAGACCATGACTGGTTCTAGGTTGAAACGATTTTCCATAGAGATGGTGCTTGTACTAGCCATTCCGGACAATATTACTAACTTCCATGTGTTTGAAGATGATCAACACATCCTTGAGTTTATTATTAACTCTGGGATTTTTGCTGCCCAAATCATTGATGAAGCTGATAGGGATCCATTTGAAGAAGCTGAAGATGGTATAATTAATTTAAAGACTAATACTATTCCCAAGGGGGGTCTCCTTGGAAAGAATATTTAATCTTGATAATACATCAAGGCCTAAAAGGGCTGCCTCAGGTTCAAACGGAGGCAAGTGTGATCTCCATAACTTGGGAGATTAGTTAGACAAAAGAGAAGTCTCCATTGGGCAGTTATGTACTTCAGAGGAAAGGGATGGTATAATCCAAGCCTTGAAGGATTATAGGGAGGTGATTGCTTGGAGCTATGAAGAGTTAAAGACATATGCCACCTCTATAATTACTCACACTATTATGTTAAAAACGGAAACCAAGCCTTTTAGACAAAGGTAGCGTCCGATCAACGGTCTGCTAGAGCCATTGATCCAAAAGGAAGTCCAAAAGCTACTAAGTGCCATAATTATCTACTGGTGTGACATTCAACGTGGGTAGCAAATTTGGCGCTTGTACGAAAGAATGGAGAAATCCGACTATGCGTGGACTTCCAAAATTTGAACCGAGCTTTCAAAAAGACAATTATCCGTTACTTTCACTAGACAAGGTCTTACAAATAGTTGACGGATCACAAATGATGTCATTCTTGGATGGATACTTGGGCTACAACGAAGTAATGGTGCGTGAAGAAGACAGGCTAAAGATTGCTTTCATCACTAAGTGGGGAACTTTTTCCTATCGAAGAATGCCATTTGGGCTCATCAATATTGGAGCCACTTTCCATATAGCAATGGATATAGCTTTCAAAGGGCTAATTGGAAAGTGTATGATCATATATATGGATGATCTAATAGTGTTTTCGAAAGATAGAGCAGACCATGTGAGCGACTTGCGCAAAATACTCTAGAGATGTAAATAATTAGGTATTTCTTTAAATCCTAAGAAATGCATTTTTCGGTTTTACTGAGGGAAAGCTCTTAGGGCACATTATTTCAAAAAAAGGTATCTCCATAGATCCAAACAAGATTGAGCCTATATTGAAGTTGTCGCTACCTAAAAGCAAGAAAGAACTAAAATCATTCTTCGAAAAGATTAATTTTGTTAGGAAATTCATTAGTGGGTTTGCAGAGATTGTGCGTCCATTAAATGACATGCCCAAGAAAGATGCCAAAATAGAATGGTTTGCTGAAGCCAAGAAAGCCTTCCAGTAAATCAAAGAAGTCATTACTAGCGCGTTGGTATTGGCTAGTCCAAATTATTACTAGTGCGTTGGTATTGGCTAGTCCAGATTATTCCAAGCCTTTCCATATCTATACTTTTGCTTCATAACATTCTTGTGCAGGTGTTTTCACTCAAAAGGGAAAGGAGTGTGATGAAAGGCCAATCACCTTTATGAGTGCTCCATTTAAAACTGCAAAGGTCATATATCCTAATTTGGGTTAGCAATCATTTGCTCTAGTCAAGGTGGTCATCAAATTTAGACATTACATTTTGAGAAGCAAGGTGATAGCAATCGTTCCCGATGTTGCGGTTTTAAGTCAATGCTAATTCAAAATGAGCTTGGGGAACGACGTGGAAAATGGATGGCAATCCTGCAGGAGTATGACATGGAGATCCAACCTATGAGGCTGGTGAGAGGCCAAGGGCTGTCAAAAACACTAGCTGGGGTAGATCAGCAGCTGGTATGCCAGTAGTACTCTCAACAAGATATCACGTCCGATGATTGGTACAAGGACATTGTCCAATATTTGTTACAAATCAAGTGCCTGGATAACCTGAATGCAGCCCAAAGATGGGCATTTAGAATCAAAAGCCAGGCGTATATGATAAAAGTTGGGGTCTTATACAGAAGAAACTACGAAGGTGTCTACTTGAGATGCGTAGAGAAAGAAGATACTGATTTAGTCTTAACAAAATTTCATGACAAGTTTGGTATTGGCCACGGATCAGCTGAAGCAACTACCCATTTATTGGCCAACTCTGTTCAAAGACACTTACTAGCATGTAAGGATTTGTCACATACACCAGACAACAACCAACAAAGAGAGAAACACTCCCATGCCACTGTAGCCTGTACACGAGGTATGTCCTTTTGCCCAATGGGGCTTTTATTTTATTGGAATTATATACCCTCATTCATCTGTAGGACATAAGTTCATGCTGGTAGCAATCGACTATTGCACAAGGTGGTTTGAAGCAATTGCTTGTAGACAAAGCACTTATTAAATTAATATTTTAGGTAGTTTATTTAATGATCAATATTGTAAAATATTAGCGTAGATTGCTTTCTTTTCTTTTCTCTTCTTTAGTCTATTTTTTCAGAAACTTCGGTGTTCTTTATTTTAGAAACTCTGATTGTAAAATCTATTTAAAGAGCCTTTGTCTCTTTCGTAATATAGATCAATATTCAAATTTTACCAGTACATGGTATCAGAGTGGGTTGAGTGGGAAACCGTCTTTTTTATTTTTTTTTTCAAACTTTTTTGGTGCCCTTCTTTTTGTACATCATCTCTGAGCCTCAAACATATTCAGATGCTAAAGGCATGCTTGAGTGGGAACAGGCTATGGAAGCTGAACATCAAAGCCTTCTGAAGAATAACATTTGGGTCCTCTTTGATCTTCCACCTGGGAAGCAGCTCATTGGCTGCAAATGGGTGTATAAAGTTAAGTACAAGGCTGACAAAACTCTTGATAAGTATAAGGCTCAGTTAGTAGCCAAAGGGTTCTCACAGACAAAGGACATTGATTATGAGGAGACTTTTGCTCCCATAGCCAAAATGAGTACTATTCGGTTTGTCCTTGCTATTGCAGCCCAGTTTGGAAAGTCCATCGAATGGACATTAGGAATGCATTTCTCAATGGTGATCTACAAAAAGAAATCTATATGATGCAACCTCTTGGTTTCAGGGTTGTTGGTAAAGAACACCAGGTATGCAGACTAGTGAAAGCACTCTATGGCCTTAAATAGGCCCCATGGGCATGGTGCATGAAAATTGATAAGTACCTCGTTGATCATCGTTTTCAGAGGAGCCCTTCTAATTCTAATTTGTAGTCAAATAGTCTGGTGATGATATTCTTTTGCTTGTTGTCTATGTTGATGACCTAATCATTATTGGCAACTCAAAACATCTAATTGAGGAGATAAAACATAATCTCAGTCAATCATTTGACATGACAGATTTGGGACTTCTTCATTATTGTTTAGGTGTTGAGGTTTGGCAGACAGTTCGTAGCATCTTTATCTCTCAGTTCATGTATGCCCGTTGTTTGCTTGATAAGTTCAAGATGAATGATTGCAAACCTGCATCTACACTATAGAGAAAGGGCTAAAACTATCAGCAAATCCAAACTCACCTCTGCAAAATGAATCAGCATTCAGGCAACTAGTAGGCAGCCTCATTTATCTCACTGCTACTAGACTTGATCTCAGTTTCGCTGTGAGCTACATCTCTTGCTTCATGACAACCCCTAAAGTTGAACATTTGGTTGTAGCGAAGCGTGTGCTGAGATATGTGAAGGCACTTCCGACTTTGGCATTCTGTATGGCAAGTGCAAAGATCCTAAGCTAATTGGCTTTACAGACTCAGATTGGGCAAGTTATGTTGATGACAGGAAGTCTACTTCTAGGTATGTTTTCAGTTTGGGTGCATTTGCAATCACATGGACTAATAAGAAGCAGCAGGCAATGGTTCTTTCCTTGATTGAAGCTGAATATCGAGGAATTGTTAAAGTAGCTTGTGAGGCAGTTTGGCTTCAAAGGATGCTTTCTGACATGTGAATGTCTCAAGTAGGGCCTTCACCCTTGTATCGTGACAATCAAGGGGTGCTGAAACTTGCCAAAATCCTAGTCTTCCATGAAAGGACCAAGCACGTTGAACTTCATTGTCATTTCATCCGCCAATTTGTCAAAAATGGATAAGTGGTATTGCAATATGTTCCAACCATAGTAACGAGACTTGGACTCGGCTCAGACTCGGCTAGGGTGACTCGGGACTCGGGACTCGGACTCGACGCAGACTCAACAAAATGAAAAAAAGTTGAAAAAACCCCAGAAAGTTAGAGATTTTTAAGGATTTAAAACTTGTTTCAAGCACGCTTTATTGAATACAACACAAATAAAAGCAAATTTGATCACATACACAAGTATACAACGATCACATAAGTATAAAGTACACAAATTGTAGTTGCGCTGCTGAAGGAAATAGCATACTTAGATATATAAAATTAGTCAAATGTATACAAAACTCATGAAATATGAAATCCATAACATCAAATGTTCCATACAAATATGAAATGTCAAAACAATAGCTATAAGTCTATAACTCTATGGCATAGTGTAGCCAACATCCTTCCTACGAAGGCGTCTAAGGGTCCTGGATGATGTTGTAGCTACAGCCATAGTCTTTGCCTGTGTCTGACTCTCCATGCCACTCTCGCCAAGAGTAGCTATGTCTCCTCGTGCTCTAGCCTCCTCCTCAGCCATGGCTACAACCTCAGCCTCTCTCTCTACCTGGTCCACCCAATCAAGGTCCTCGTCACTAAAGACTGCATCTGTAGCCTCAGTGATCCACTCAGACTGTGGATCAACCTCCTCTAGATTGATCGGGGTGTTGTTGTGGTCAAAAAGCTTCCTGTATTTGAGCCGAAGGTTTTAATGAACATATACCAAGTCATTCATCCTCTCCACTGTCAATCTATTGTGCTTCTTGGAGTGTATGTGCTCAAACATACTCCAATTGCGCTCACAACCAGATGAACTGCATGGCTGGCTCAATATACGAATGGCAATGTTTTGCAGGTTCGGTGTATCAGAACCAAACATCTCCCACCATCTTTCTGAGATGAGAAAAATAAACAAAATCAATCTCATTTCAAGTTTCAAGTTCAAGTTCAACATTTAATAATAAATTATAATATAAAAAGATGAAAATTATGCCCTTAAATATATTTTTACCTGGCAACAATGTTGTCCTACTGTCTTTGCACATTTGACGTGCAAAGAAGTCTCCTTCTACCTTAGTGAAGGCATATATCTCGTGCACTATCTATGTAGTAACAGCGGGCAACATCCGCTCTATCGTCGAGTAGAGCCCACTAAGAATTTCTCTATCTGCACGGAAATCATGGCGGAATTTGAAGGTCAGATTTAGGAAACATGCGGCTGCATGGATGGGCCTATGAAGTTGGTTTTGCCATCTCCTATCAATGATATCCCAAATGGGACGATACTTTTCCTCAACTCCACCATAGACTAATCTAATGGCCTCTTTGGCGCTATCCATGCCCTCATATATGTAGCCCATTGCGGGCTTCTCCCCATCTGCAACTTGTAGGAGAACTAGCAAGGGCTCAATAAATTGCAAAGTGCAAACATGTTTCACAAATAAGTGTGAACGAAAATAAACAAATAAAAGTAAGATATGATTAAAAATTAAAACATAATAAAGAATTAAATTTTACCTTCACAATCTCCTCTGCTGGTGTCCAAAACCCTTGCTCATCAAAAATGCAATCAGCCACAGCAATCCCTACAGTGCTTGTAGAAAAGGATGAGGAAGACCACTCCTCACCAATAAACATGCGCCTTAAAGCTGCCTTTGACCGAGTCAAGGATTTCAATGTGATAAAATTTGTTGCAAACCTAGTGATGCCAGGATGAGACAACTCCGTCAACTCCGTGTATTGCCTCATAAGGTTAAGCACCCATGTGTGATTGTATACAAATTTGCAAATGTTTTTTGCTTAATCCACACATGTTTTGATCCATGGGAGCTTGCCAAGATCATCCATTGTGAGGTCAATGCAATGGGTGGTACATGGAGTCCAAAATATAGTAGGGTGCCTCTCCATCAATAATCTACCAGCAACAACATAATTTGCTGCATTATCTGTCACCACTTGCACTACATTCTCTTCCCCCACATCAGCTATCACCTCCTCTATAGTCTCACACAGGTATGTGGCATTTTTTAATTGGGCAGAAGCATCAATGGACTTCATGAAGACGGTGTCACCTGAAGAAATAAGCAAAACCAATTATTCAATAAATTAAAAAACATAAATCAGCCATATTAAATTATTAACCACTAAATCAAATTCAAATTTCAATGCATTAAGGGAAGTACAATTACCTTCTAAGGAAACTAGAAAATTAAGCAGCGTCCTATTTCTCCTATCGGTCCAACCATCAGTTATGATGGTGCAACCAATCCTCCTCCACTGCACGCACTGCTCCTCTAATTGTGCTTTCACATCTGCCACCTTTTGAGTCAAAAGTGGGCCCTTTAATTCATCTTCAGTAGGGGCTTTGAACCCCGACCTACATATGTTTATGGCATTAACCATATTTTGCCAAAAAGGTGACCTAAAAAATGTCATAAATAAATTAATAAGTTACTTACATAAGTATTGTAAAATGAAAAGTTGTAAGTTTTTAACTTTAAATTTGAATTCGATAATGAGATACATCTAGATTCTAAAATAATAAAATTTAAATATAAATTTTAAAACAATTAAATGAAAAAGAATTACCTAGCTACATGGAAGGGAATGGTGCAGTAGTACCAAAAGTCTGCAATTGTCTTTTTTGCTGCATCATGTGCGTTCTTGTTCCAACCCATGCTCTCAAGCGACGGTTGGGAACTTGGAGTAGTGCGTGGTACAAAATTGAGTCCACCCTAGATTTACAAACTCTAGGGCCAATGCTAATACTGCCACTACCACTAGCAGTAGCAGCGCCACCAACACTAGGAGTACGCATAGGCATAGCTGGTGCAGAAGTAGAAGCACTAGCACTAGGACGGTATGGAGGCATGGAAGAAGCATCTCCAACAGCACCAAGTCCCTGTCCAACTCCAACACTCACCAACTCCTGCTTCTGTCTATTTTTCATTTCTTTTTGCATTTCAAAAGTTTCTAATTGCACCTGCACTTCACGAACAGCCTCAGGAGGTGCTATAGTGCAGCCCACTGCATCATGGTTGGGTATGTGTGCAATATGGTATTTTAATCTATTTATGCCTCTATGATATATTGTTTTGCAGTATTTACATTTTGCTTCTCCTTTTTTCATTCCGGGAAAGATTTCAGCATGTTTCCAAGCAGGGTCTTTTTTGCCTGGGGTTTGAAACATTGTGAAAATAATAATATGGTTTGATTTGCAAATGAATGTGGCTGCAATAACAAGTAGGGTTTCTAAAATTATTTAAGTTGCAAGTAGGGTTTGTAAAAAAACAATGATTTTACAAATTACAATGAATTATTTGTTAAAAAAACACAAAAAAAAACCAACTAAAATCAAACTTACCTCTTAGATTTGGCTTGGAATGCAATGCAAACTCCTCCCAATTACTGGTAATGAGCTCTCAATTCACCTCCTTGCTGGTATGAAGCTTCACAAATGATATATGACCCTGAATTTGTCTTCAACAGCTTGCTAGTTGCCCTCTCTTCTCCTCCTATTTTTCTTCACAACTCTCTCTTCTCCTCCTATTTTGCCAAATGAATGAAATGAGGCTGCTTTTAGGGTTGGGGAGATAATATAAGACAAATAAAATAAAATTTAAATTTGAGTTTTATGTTATTTTATTGGCTTTTTAACTTACTGCCGTCGGCTGTGTCCAGGGCTCGGGACTCTCCTGGACGTGGCGCGTTCGGTGAGTTCGGCGAGTCCGGCCTGGACACGGCTGGACTCGGTTGCGTCCTAGTCCGGGCTTTCGGGACCTGGCCAGGTGTGCTCGTTTCGGGACTCGTCGAGTCCTAGCGAGTCCTGTTACAATGGTTCAAACTAAGGATTAGACTGCAAATGTTCTCACCAAATCTTTGAGCCCGGATAAGTTTGTCAAATTGAGGGGGCACCTTGGTGTAGTTGATAGATTGACCATTGAGGGATGGTATTAAATTAATATTTTAGGTAGTTTATTAATGGTTAATATTGTAAAATATTAGCGTAGATTGCTTTCTATTCTTTTCTTTACTTTGGTCTATTTTTTTAGAAACTTCGGTGTTCTTTATTTTAGAAACTTTGATTGTAAAATCTATTTATAGAGCCTTTGTCTCTTTCGTAATATAGATCAATATTCAAATTTTATAGAGCCTTTGTCTCTTTCGTAATAGTGATCAAATTCTTAGAAGGCCACGTAATGACCAGGTTTGGGATGCCCTTCGCTCTGGTATGTGACAACGACCCTTCTTTTTCTTCAGTTCAATTTGTATAATGGGCATTTGAGTATAAAGTGGTTTTAAAGTAT
The DNA here is from genome assembly GCA_007115665.2 of Sequoiadendron giganteum. Lineage (NCBI taxonomy): Eukaryota > Viridiplantae > Streptophyta > Pinopsida > Cupressales > Cupressaceae > Sequoiadendron > Sequoiadendron giganteum. Next base: position 109,155,226 of record CM021104.1, on the reverse strand, counting down.
TCATCAAACTATTACCCTCAAGGTAATGGAGTGTCTGAGTCTATGAATAAAAACTTAATTAGTGTCATCAAGAAGTTATTAGATAAAAACCCAAAAGATTGTCACTCCCACCTTAAGTTTGCACTATGGGCCAACGGGACTAGAATTAAGAATGCATTAGGGGCATCCCCTTATCAGTTGGTGTATGGTTTGAAACCCATATTCCCCATGAATCTCTAAATTCCGACTTTGAAATTCATGGAGAGTTATTTGGAGTCAGATGACAAAGTTCAGGCTAGGTTGCTTAACTGACTAAATTTGGATGAAAAGAGGAACAATGCTCTCGAGCATGTTTCGAAACATCAGGCTGATGTCAAGCAGTGGTTTGACAAAAGAGCTTGAATAAAAGCTTTTAGGATCTTAGATCTTGTCCTACTATGGGACAAGTCGAAAGAGAAGAAAGGAAACCATTCAAAGTTTGATAGACTTTGGACATGCCCCTACCAAATATCTGAAATCTTAGGACAAAACACCTTGAAGATTAGTACCATGACTTGAGAATCTACCCCATTGCCTATCAATGGGCAGTTTCTAAAACATTACTTTGGATCCTGAGAACGAGGGTTACCCCTCCCTGTATATTATTAGAATAGTTTTTGCTGTTTTGTTTTTTTCGGTTGTTTTTGCAGACAATCTCTCATTTTGTTTGTCTTCCTCGTTCCACTCTTTGTTCGTTAGTGGGTTTGTTCGTGAATTCTTTGGCCCCAAGTGCCAACCATGAGCAGTACTTGTGGTATTTGTGTTTTCAAAGCTTTTCCTTGTTTAACTCAAAGTCTACTAATCTGTTATTAAGCTTCAAAAGTCTTAAAACAATCTGGTGTTGAAGTCAGTAAACTTATGAGTGTAGCTGCTTGAGTCTTATCACCTACACATAACATAAACTAGGATGTGGTTTTAGGATGAATAGTTTTGCCCTCAAAACTCAAGCAAATATAAAGGTGTTGTCCTTCTTAGTGACCACGATGATTCCCAACCCAATACTAGGTGATAGCCCGAAGAAAAGATTATAAAAAAATTGAAGGACGAGAAAAGAAACAAAAACTCTAAGTTTGAAATTGAAAATGGGTGATTCAAATAACCTCTATTGGGGCTATGGACGCTCGACTGGTAGTAGAGCTATGTTTGAGGGAATCAAAGGTATCTCTATTGGGGCTATGGACGCCTAGTTGGCAACAGAGCTATGCCTAGGCCACATTAGCTAAATTTCAAAATGGAACAAGAAAGGGAATATACTTATGAATAAAGATAGTTGGGAGAAAGACAAGATCACATAAATTATCTTGGTTCACAAGTCATTCTATTGCTCTTAACCATGTTTTGAAGGAATTAATCACAATGCACACATTATGAGACTCCGGTATTCTATTGTGATTGGTGAATTGACAGAAGTGCTTAGATTATTATGGACTCTTTTTCTTAATCTTGGGTTATTAATGTCTTTAAGTTTAAGTTTGTTTGAAAACTTTTGAAGGTGGAAATGCTTTCCAAGTTTTTTGTTCATTGGTTGCTATTTGTTGTGACTTCATACTCACGCCCCATTTTTTCCCTTAGCAAAAATGGGGATCCCCTCTTTTTGTTTTGCGTGTCTTCATTTCATTTTCTTTCCTCTTCTTTCCTTTTTTTTTCTTTCTTGCGCGTGCCTTTCGAGGTTCGGGATGTCGGGCTTTTGAGAAAGGGAATACCTTCCTTGTTGGGCCCGACCCCCGATTTCTTCCCTTTGGCCTTTGTTGCTTGTTTGTTTTTTTTTTGTTGAGCTTCGTGGGTTGGAGGTCCATCTTATCGTGTACCTCATCTCATGAGGTATGATGGCGGCGCCTCGTCTTTCACGCACATCTTGTTAGTCACTTCACATTCAATACACTAACATGTGTTTTTATTGCGCATTAACGACAATTGATTTGCCATTAATGTGAGTTATTTTGTGAAGTTATTAAGCTGCTTTGGTTCTCATTTTTATCTTCATCAATAGTAGTCTGCATTTGAAAGCCAAAGAAGTTGGTGTGAGTTTCCATTGCAGGCATTTCCTTGACTTTGAATTGCGGTGGTGACTTGTTAGCGTTTTGGTTGCGTGTTTGTTTCGCTATGTTGCTTCATTACTCGTGTTGCCTGGTTTGCTTGTGTTCGCCCTCTCATTGTCTCGTGTGTTTTATTAGGCTAGTCGAAATTCATAACCTGTCTTTCGATCATTCTCAAATTGCTTCCTTGTTTAAATGCGTGAGAATTTGTTTGGGTCGTGCTGTTTTTTGTTTGCTTTGCTTTGTTTTGTTTTCGTTTCCTCATTTTGGTTTTGGGCATTCCTTTGTTCTGCCATGTGTTTTTTTTGTTGTTGCCATTTTCGACTTTGACGCCCCGTTAGATCATGTGCCTTTTTGGTGCACCGTTCGAAGACGTTTATGACATCATCGTTAGGTTTCTTGAGGTTTCCTTTCGTTTTTACCTTAGTGTGATTAGAATTGAAACTTTTCGGGCTTCAGGCGTCGCAAGTTTCCCTCACCCGATATATGAAAACATTTGAAAGATGTAAGGTGAAATTCTGACCTCCGAACCTCGATCCTTCCTTTATGACTTAATGAAATCTTGTTATGACCTTCAGGTTTCGGCCATTGGAGATATCTCTTATCACCTTTCTTATAGAGGTGAAAGAGGTAATGGGTATCCCTGATCTCCGATCCCTGTTGATGCACACAAACACTTAGCAAAAACCTTTGTTTTCAAGATGCGCTTTCAGACTTCGGGTGTCGGATCTACCATTTACATGCTTCCCTATTGAGGTAGGAAGTATGATAAAACCCCAACCTCCGATGTCTGAAATCATGATTAATTGTCTTCGTTGAAATGATATGATTGATAAACATGCCTTTATTAAGTCTCTTGTAAAATCCAAATTAGGTAGGCAAAATGCAAATTGGGTTTCGGGTTGCGGATATTCGACTCAACCAATGCTTAAAAATGTATAGTAACTCGTAAAAGAGATCTCCAATCCCTGATCTCTGAAACATACTTCGGACTTCGCGGATTTGGCATACCCTTTAAGTTTGCAGAAAGCTTTATAGCAAAAGGTGAAGGGTATCTTTGAACCTCAATCCCCGAAACAAATTTTGGACTTCGCAAGTCGGTTTTACCTCTGAAGTCTAATGAAAATCTCAAATAAGAGGTAAAATGAAGGTCCGAACCTCGAACCACAAAACGCCTTTCGGACTTCGCGTATCGGGAATATCACTTAAGGAACATTGTCAAGAGTGTAAGAGGTAGAAGGGATCCCTAGTCCTCGATATCCGATCAAGCACAATTATAACTCAAGAAATTCTCATTGCAAGTAGAAGGTATGGGGGATCTTTGATTCTCGATGCTCGAAGAGCTAAATAAAGGGAAAATTGAACTCTTAAGTACAAGTGTTAATGGTATAAGGTAAGGGGTAAGTCTGAAGGCCGATCCTCGAAACTTTGTATAGCTTCTTTCTGAGAAGTTATGACTTTAAAATGAGGGATGGGTATTGTCTAACATGACTTGTTTTGTAGAGTTCCCCCTCTTAATACATGTAAATATTGATATATGGTGTTTACGCTTGTAGGAGATATGCTACCAAAGGATCTTGAAGAAATGAAATACCAATATAAAGGTTATCATCCACCCTCGAAGATGTTCTCTCCCTACACCGAGATTGGAGATATAGACTTGGGCCATGCCAACATGTAGGAATTTAAGCAGAGAATCAATGATAGTGGGGCTAGGACTCCAATGGCTAGGGCTCTTGGAAAATTAGGGTTAGTAGAAGCTGATGCTTTCACAATTACAGTTTAGTCCCAAGAGTGAGTGCTAACTTGTGCTCATCATTACAACCATAAAACTCAGAAGGTCAAGGGAGAAAATGAGGAAATTGTGATGGATGTAAACCCAAAGATGATAGAGAAATTTTTCATAATTCCTGCCCATTCTGAGTTTGAGGCAGTGCACATGAAGAAGTCAATCAACTATTTTGATGAACATTCGACTGATAACTTGAACTATATAAATAGCAATCTGTTAGAAAAACCAAGAAAAGTGGTTGCCAAACTAGTAAAGGTGCAACACAAAAGTGAGTATAAAGAAGATGTTAAAGACCTAATTGTGCTATTGAGCTGAGTCTTTTGGGTATCAACAAGCTTCCACCCATGGATGGCGAGGTTCATTAAGATTATCAATTCTTCCAACAAGAAGAAAATTGATTGGGCTTTTCTTATAAGTGATAGCATTCATGAGTAGTTGAGCAATGTCCTCTCAACTCATAAGTTCTATATGACATCTTACCTAGTCTACTTGTTGTCTTCACAAGCTTCATTTCCGGGACTAACCAGAGTTGTTTCCTTTGACCTTGGAGAAGTAACACTATATCAACACTATCCTCAACTGGAATTGGAGACAAGTTTTCGTAATTTTGGCGTTGTTAATGATAATTTTGTTTATTAAATGATCAGAGGGTTGGAGGGAGATTTCTCTAGGATACTGGTATATCCAGTATAAAATCTTTACCTACATCAGAGTAGTAGGTTTCCATAAAATGCCATATAAACTTCCCAGATATCCTCTGGATAAGTTGCTTTTGTTGGAGGTTTGTAGACAAGTAACGAAAGTGCAACAACTCATTGCCAGAAAGCATAAACATGGGTATGATGTTCCCATTAAAATAGGAGTATACTCCTACGCAAATACACAAAATGCTAAGGGTGCAAAGATTGAGATGGCTAGGTACAATTTTTCTCTATACAATGAGGCCCAAGGGAGATTTGATCCCATTGGTAATATTAGCAAAATGATGGGTGCGTATTTCATTCATGAGTCCAAACTTGAAGATCATTGGGCCAATTGCGAGGAGGAATTTGAAGTTAGATTGAAAGATTATTGTAGGTTGGCAGTTCTTTTGATGAGGCATTCTACAAAGGCCCAAGTCCCTCTTTAACAAAAGGAAGATGGAAAGGTTCTTGTTCTTGCTTACTTGGGTCAAAGAATTTTTGATCAACCAATCTTCAATGTGGATTATTCAATTCAAGAAAATGACGACATCAAGATCAGAACACAAGGTGTGGTGGGCCGTTCTCTCTGATGGTTTGGAAGGCCTTTTCCTATGGCAAGATTGCCAAAACCTGCAGAAGGAGCTGAGAAGAAGAAAGGAGAGGGTGTAGTTGAAGAACCCACCAAGGAAGAGCAGTCACATGTTGCTAAAGAGAAACCATCTTCAAGTGTTGCTCCATCTAAGGAGAACAAAAAAGAACTTGCTAAAGAAGCAAGAAGGAAAAGAAAAGAAAGAATTCCCATTAATATTGCCTTAGGTGAGGATGTAGAGGAACTCGAGGACGAAAGTGGATTGGTTCGAACTAGGCAAACCATTAGAGAGAGGGCAGCTCAACAAGAAGCCCAAGAAACATAATCCTGAAATCACCCTCATGAGTCACCTTTGCCATCTCCTTCTCCATCACCCGAGCGTAAGGTGCCTACTCCACCATCTCAGTCATCGCCATTTACAACTCCTCCAAAAGATGACTTGCCTTGTGAAGAGGAAATTCCTGTTGAAACAACACTTGAGGAAGGAGAGATAGAGAAAGGGCCTCCAAGGGAAGAGGAATTGCAAAGAGAAATGGAGGATGTTTTCACTGAAAATGTTCATATTGATGTGCATACTGAAAAAGTGTCTATGGAAGAAGTAAATAAAGAAGTAGTTCACACTGAGGAGCATATTGCTTAAGAAAACGTGCTTGGAGAACAAGAGGGTGATCAAGAAATTGATCAAGAGAAGAAAGTTGATGAGGGGTTGCCTCATATAGAAGAAGAAGGCATCGAGGAAAAGCTCATGAAGAAGAGAAAGTTGCCCAAGAGTCTAAGTCTAACTAGAAGGGGCCTGAGGATAACACTGAGAAATCCCATGATGCTGAAGTCATCTCTTCCCCTCTGATGGAAACGTCTGCAGCCATACTTGTATGGTTGAATCAAACAATTCAAAAGAGACAAAGGACTTATGTAGAAAGTCCTGAGCAAAACCTAAGTGTTTTATTTGAAGCTCTCCAATCTCCAGGGAGGAGAAGGAAAAGAGCGCGAAGGATATCTACAATTTCCATTGATGAGCAAGGCAACCAGACAACAAAAATAGCTATCCCTTTGACAGATAAATTGCGATTAGAAATGATGGTTGTCAATTACCAAATCAAACAAGTGGATTTGGGTGTGCAAACAACGGAAGGGGAGCAACAGTCCCTTCAAATGTCTGTTTCTGCAATTCTCAAGAGAATGTAGAAAGATGAAAATACAAAGGAAGAATTGAAGGCCCAAGTTACACAACTGACTACTTGCATAAATAATCTCATTGGACCGGTTGATGCTAAAGATCTTGAGTCTGCATTGTATGCTGCGTTGAAGGGTGAGGTCAGATATCTTGACCCAAACGGATGGATTCCCGTTGCTCAGTAGTGGAAGGAGAATATTTTGGAATTAGTAGATCAAATTTTGAAGGAGTTAATAAAGTTTTATCACTTCATAAGTGATGAAGATAGTAACGCTCAACAAATTGAATTGAGCATTGATGGAAAGCTGTTGGTTTGGGAAGAATACAACCCAATCCTTCACCAAATAAATGAAACAAAGATGGAAGAACTTTTGAAGGCGGCCGTATGTTGGCGTTTCAATTCACAACTTTGGAGTGCGGATTGGAAACTTATACAGTTAAACTGCTCTTCAAATTAGGAGGGGAAGCCCCCTCTTCGTTGATTATGCTGAAAAAGAAAATACTAAACTAATTGCCAATCTTTTTATCTCAATTGAGAGCACAAGGTTATAAAACTCTTTGTGTCGTAGCTGAGATTTTCTCCGGTTTCAAACTTCAACTACAACTAAGCCTATTCTAAAGATGCTTCTAACTTCTCAAGTAAATTCAGAGCAAGAGATGTTAGAAGTAAACAGGGAAAGATTGATAAACACATAAACTTAAATAAACTCACTTTCAAAATACTCTCGAAGACTCATTGTACTTTTGAGATGTATGCTGAAATAAAGATTATACAAGTTAAATATATTACAGTGTTCCACTGGGTTTTGGGGACGGGGGAACGACAAGGGATGCGTTTTGGGGACGGGGGAACGACAAGGGATGCGTTTTGGGGACGGGGGAACGACAGGGGATGCGTTTCGGGGACGCGGGGGCGGGGGGTCTAAGTTTGGGGGAGAGGGGTGCATTGAAATCCATATAGTCCTTGCAAAATTAGTTATAAAAAGATGTATGGCTGTAGAAGCCTAAGGAATAAGTATAGTTTAAAGTTTAAACACATTGCAAAGATTTCATTGAACTAGTGAACATTTAAAATCAAAATGAAAATACACTTAATAGACATTGGAATGAGAACTAGATGTTTCATAATTACAATCAACAATGTTCAAAGTTCAAAGTTCAAAGTTCAAAAACAAAATACTAAGTAGTAAATGGCTAATGGCTTTGGACATGTATGGACATCTAGCAAATCATAAATAGAAATGAAACAAAAAAACCCTCATACCTGTAACTTTCAATCACCCAAACTCAAACGCCCATTCTCAGTCATGTAAACACTTAAACAACAAAAGGAAAATAGAGGAAAAAGTCAAAGGCATGGCCAATTTAGCCTTTTAGGCTTTTAAGAATACTTTAAAATTTAAATTTATAAATTTTACTTTTGTTTTTTTTTAAAAAGTAATTTTTTATTGCATTTTTAAGGGGGACGCTTGGAAGTTTCTTGCACTTTGGGGGACGTTTGGAAGTGTCGGGGATGTCCAGAAGTCCCCTTAGAGACGTCTCGGAGGTGGCGGAGAAACGGGGGGACGTTTCCCTGAAGTCTCCGAGTCTTGGAAATGTCCCCGTCTCGGAAATAGCAAGATTTTGGGGGGGACGTGCCCCCGTGGAACATTGAATTATATATAAGACAATAACACTGAAAGATTTTGAGACCGTGGATCAAAGCAAGGTAGGCATAAGATTTATTTCCTCAAATTCCAACAATAATAACACATTTGGGACAGTAAATTGTAATAAAAAGTAAGTATACAATATACGATCAAATCAAATTACACTTGACAAAGTGAACGGATAGAATAGCAAACTTGAAGGCAAAATAGGCTCAGCAAATTTGTTATAGCAACAGCGGTTAAGAAAATAATGAGCAAGGCTGCTCTTATTTATACACAAACACAAGAGTGGGGAACCGTAAAATCTCCTTGTGTTAACAATCAGTCTTGCCAACATGCAAGCTTTATTTCTAAATCTAAACAAAGATAACTGACAGTTAATTGGAATGCTAACATTAGTTAACTGATCTAACACTGAAGAAAGCTCCATCTATACAATAGGTAACTCCAAAGAATAGACATGTATGAAAAGAGGACAGCAAGTTAAACTCGGAAAAGACATCGAGTTAATTGCTGTTTTAAATTCTATCTTTGGAAAATGTTGTATGCCTTAATTGGAAGTACACTCATCTACAACTTGAGCAATCATATCCTCCATTAAGGTGTTAATTCCCTCTTCATTAGGAACACTGATACTCTTTAGAACAACGTACTGTCTCTGCAACATCTTTTCACCATCTGTGATCAGATTTAGAAACTCTTTTCTCCTTTTAGTTGCTTCATCAAATCTTGCTGACATTGCTGCAACCTGACTCAACTTGTAGTCAACAAAATCACCATTGAAACTACTACGGATAAGGTTTTGAAACTCCGTCTGTACTTCACCGAGATGAATGTAAGCGCCATCCTCATGTTGATATTGGCAAGGGATTTGTGACACAAACGTTCTTACGAACTCGAGAGTACTTTCAACCTTCTGTCTACATCCAACCATTTCTACAAATATTGCTTCATAGGTTTTTACTTTGAAGAGGTGTTCTCTCCAAGCAAAAAGATTCTGCTTGTGTTCTTTTGTAGTGACTGAATCATAAGCCATTCTCAAGTCATAAATGATAATCTCGTCTCTTGGCTTCCTTTTTGCTATGTTCTGCTTTGATTCCTGAATTCCTGAGCGAAGATCATGGGCGTTGTACCTCAATTGGTACATCTTTGCAAGTATAAATTTTCCCTTGGTGATGAATTCTTCTACCCAATCTCTCAGATGTTTCCCATATATAACCAACTGACTCAGCTGATTTTGATCTGTAGATGACTCCAGAATTTGTGGAAGCAAAGCGGTGATGTGTGAAGTACCATGAAGTAGATTTGAAATGTACTGTCGCAGCTGCCGATTCTCAGCCTTGAGGGCTGCCTTGTCTTCTCCATCTTTGAGCACTTTCTCCTTCAAGGTAATTGCTGCAACATCAAAGAGATTTAGATCAGCTTGCTGGGTGCTTTTACCAAGATTGGCTTTGATTAATGTGAAGTCATCAACCTCAACCTCATCGGTGTTCTTATCTTCCGGTGGTGTAGCAATCTCAATGACAACCTCATTATCAGTATTCTTCTCCACGTGAACCTGCTTCTTGAGTTTCTTCTCTGATGTGTCTTGGTAGATATTATCAAACTCTGCAAAGTCAAAATGATAAGAGGGTTTTCTCCTCTTCCTACCCAGGAGGTTCTCAAGCCAAGACAAAGAGTGTTTACTAACTTCTTTGGGAGGATCATCTCTAGTCTCATCAACTCTTGATGAATGAGTTGGAGTTGAGATGTCACAAACTGGAGAATTAGGCTCTAAATCAATGTGAATTGGAGAAGGCTACAGTGATGACGAAAGAGTAGGAGATGAAGGCTCTGCCTCAACTTTCGATATTGCCTCAACTTTCGATATTGCCTCAACTAGAACTTCTAGTGCATCTGCTAATTGTTCTTGCTGATTTACATTAGGAGCCTTCATCTTTTCCTTTAAATGTCCTGACATTCTACTGTTTTTAGAACCTTCAGGAGGATTGCTCATTGCTTTAACTTTGGGTTTCCATCTAGAAGAGGTAGGTAGTGATGAATGAACCACTAGCAACTCTGTAACTGGGATGACCACCTTCCGTGTCCTCTTGCTACTCAAGAATAGTCTGCTGTTCTTGACAATCTGGCTTGTTCTTTCCTCGATTGCAGTGCTCTCTTTAGCGTACCAATCAATTGGTTGAAGTGGCTGTTGATCAACCTGATCTCTAGCATATGTGGGAAGTAGAACTTCTCCATCCTCATTTGATAAACCCTCCATATCTTTTGATAAGAAATCAGTAATCCGAGGAAGAGAAAGTCTATTGTAATTGTGCCTGCGCACTTCGAACTCATCTTCACAATTAACCCAAAAATCTTCCATGGTAAGTTTATGTGAAGGATTCTGACTAAGACGAGCTGCCAAGAGACCCCAAGGGTCATATGAACGCCTTTCTTTGAAAATCTTGAGATTAAGCTTTGATATTTCATTACTCATCAACTTAGCATCAACTGCTGATTTTCATCTATATATGCTCATCTAAAATGGGAAATTGACGGCAGACTTGCCTCTGTTACACAAAAAGGTGTGCACCTCATGTACTTGCCTTAAGAACTCCATAAACACTACCTTATCCGATGGATATCGAGGTAGCATGGCTGGATCAATTGAGAAGCCATATACTTGTATGTAGGAGAATGTGGGGAATTGGATAAACCAACCGGCCCAATCTGCCATTGCCAATCTGGCATCTACTAAAAAACTATATATGCAACTCATTGCCAAGATTTCTCACCGTATGCATCAGGAAAAGATCATTTACTTGCTTGAAATGCCGCTTTGACTTTGAAAACTCTAACTGCAGGAAATGCTCATGCACTTGTTGAATGCCCAGGGTTTCAACGGCATTCAAACCTCTAAACTTGCCTTGAAAGGCCATTAGATATACGAGGTATGAAATCATGTGGAATTCATAGGCCTTGAAGAAGCCTGTCATCTGTTGGTGAAGAGTATCACTTATCAATGTTGGCCAGTTGTAGTGTTCTCTATTATTGACAATTTGAGACATGATGTAGAACATCCAAGGTTGAAACTTATGTGCTTTTGCTTGACTTGTGACTCGGTTGAGAAAAGTAATCAGGACTGCAAATTTATTCCTGAACTCACCACATCCAACGTTCTTTGGCAAAGTGTTTCGCTTCTCTTTCAGCCACCTTTGTGCAATCCTTTTTTGGCATTGATCATTTTGCGCATTCTAGGCCTTTTCACATTCTTCAGTTGATATAATAAAGTTATCCGCACATGGTGGAATGGCAAAACATCTTTCAATGTCTCCTGGCTTGAGGCTGCAAATTATTTGCCCATCTGCTGATTGGATTTTGTTTTGAAAAGAACTGGTAATTGCATTACTTGCTTGCTTACTTTCTTGATTACATTAACAGGAAGAAAATATTACAATTTATAAAGATTACAAAGCACTGTAGATATTAATGAGATGACCTACCTCTACCTACCTACAACTGTAGACATTTAAGATGTCTACCAACCTCTACCTACTCACTACAGAAGACATTTAAGATGTCTAAACTAACAAGTTACATTATATTATTGACCATTAACTATAGAGATATATTATTCTAACACCCTCCCTTAATGGTCAATCTATCAACAACACCAAGTTGCCTCTTGAATTTGACAAATTTATCCGGGCTCAGAGACTTGGTGAGAATATCTATAGTCTGATCTGCTGTTGGAACATACTGCAACTGAACTGATCTGTCTTCTACCAACTTATAGATGTAGTGACAATGAAGCTCGACATGCTTGCTATGTTCATGGAAGACTGGATTTTTGGCCAGTTTGAGCACTCCTTTATTATCGGTGTATAAGGGAGAAGGTCCTGCTTGTGACATGTGCATGTCAGAAAGCATCCTGTGGAGCCAAACTGCCTCACATGCTGCCTTAACGGCTCCTCGATATTCTGCTTCAGTCGAGGAAAGAGCCATTGCCCGTTGCGTCTTGCTTGTCCATGTTTCAGCACCTGTACCCAAACTAAATACATACCCAGAAGTGGATTTTCTGTCATCCACTGAACCTACCCAATCGGAGTTTGTATAACCAATCAACTTTGAATCCTTGCATCTGCCATATAGAATGCCATAATCTGAAGTGCCCTTAACATATCTCAACACACGCTTCGCTGCAATCCAATGATCAACTTTTGGAGCTGTTATGAAGCGAGAAATGTAGCTCACGACAAAACTGATATTAGGTCTAGTTGCAGTGAGGTAGATGAGGCTGCCACTAGTTGTCTGAATGTCGTTTTGTCGACTGAAGGTGAATCAGAGTTGGCTGATAATTTCAGCCCCTTCTCCATAGGTGTGGAGGCAGCTTTACAATCCCGCATCTGAAATTTGTCAAGCAGATTTTAGGTATATTTAGATTGAGAGAAAAAAATGCTACCAGTGGTCTACCGAACCTCAATACCCAAACAATAATGGAGAAGCCCCAAATTTGTCTTTTTAAAAGCTTGACACAAATCCTGTTTGATTGCTGCAAGCAAATGTGCTGAAATACCAGTAATGATCAAGTCATCAACATAGACAACAAGAAACAAAATATCATCACCAGAGGGCTTGACATAGAGATTAGAGTCAGAAGGACTGCGTTGAAAACCATGATCAACCAAATACTGATCGGGCTTGACATAGAGATTAAAGTCAGAAGGACTGCGTTGGAAACCATGATCAACCAAGTACTGATCAATCTTGATGTACCATGCACGGGGAGCCTGTTTCAATCCGTAGAGTGCTTTGACTAGTCTACAAACTTGATATTCTTTTCCGACAACCTTGAAATGAGGAGGCTGCGTCATGTAGACTTCTTCCTGCAACTCACCGTTGAGAAATGCACTCTTGACATCCATTTGATGAATTGTCCATCTAAACTTGGCTACAATAGTGAGAAGAAGACGAATTGTGCTCATCTTGGCAGTAGGAGCAAATGTCTCCTCATAATCAATGCCCTCTCACTATGTGAATCTTTGAGCAACTAATCTGGCCTTGTATTTATCCAAAGTACCATTTGCATGATACTTGACCTTATAAACCCATTTGGAGTTGATAGGTTTCTTCCCAGGAGGAAGATCAAAAAGAACCCAAGTGTGATTCTTCAGAAGACTATGGTATTCGGTCTCCATAGCCTTTTCCCACTCTGGAATTCCTTTAGCCTCTGAATATGTCTGAGGCTCATAGATGCTGTGGATGTTGGCCATAAGAGCAAAATTGACTATGTTTTGTTGCTTGCGCTTTCTACGAGCTGATCTGCCCTCAATGAGTTCATCATCATGAAGATCTCCGATAGTCTTGAGCTACCACTTAGGCCGTGTTGGTGTGCGTTTTGAATACCCACCATACACAGAATAAAATGCCCAAGGACACTTTATCCTCTCTTGAAAAGTGATTGCAAATACCTAGAAGATAGTACAATAACTCCAATGTTTCCTTTAGTTAGGTCATGACGTGTGGATAAGGCCAGTGGGCATTGTGATTTGTTGGTAATCACAAAGGGACTTACGTTATAATATGTTTGCAATTTTAGGACTTAGACAGTTTTATCGTTGAAGGCTCTTTTGATGGGTATTTCAGATTTTCCAAAAAAAGGCAAAAAGATAAGGGTTTAGGGATCTAAACTATGCCTAAGAACTCAAGAGACGGTAGTGATGAGATAAAATTGGAATAACCGCACTTTGTTTCGCCTCCTTTGGACAACTACGCAAAGTGGGTGCAATCTTCAACGGGGGTGATAATGATTTTCATGCTTGAATTAGTGATTATCCAAACTGAAGTTAAACATCCACAACTTAATAGCATAGTTCCACCGAGTTTCGGGGACGGGGATGGGGGGACGGCAGGGGACGGGTTTCGGGGCTGCGGGGCCTAAGTTTGGGGGCGGTGAGGGGACGGCAGGGGGATGGCAGTTGGGGGGTGGCGGGGGAGCAGTGCACTGAAATACATATGCCTTGCCTCACATGCCTTGCCTTCAATCAAACAGTTCAAATGCCTTGCCTTGATGCATGCCTGAATGCATCAAGGCAAGGCATTTGAATTGTTTGACTATGCATTCACCCATTGTCAAACAGTTCAAATGCCTTGCCTTGATGCATTCAGTCACTATCAAGGACTCAAGTGTCAAACAGTTCACAGTTAAAAATTTAAAATGCTTTGCCTTGATGCATTCAGTCACTGTCAAGTGTCAAGTGTCAAACAGTTCACATACCTTACCTGTGCTTCCACATTTTGCAGAAATGCCAGCAAATAAATAATAGTTTTTAGTTTTAACTTTTATCTCATTTTCGATTTTAAAATTTTTCAAAAAAAAGATTATTTGAAATTGAGGCTGACTGGCTGAGGCTTTGAGCGAATCCCTCAAAGGGATGCCAACTCATGGAAGAGGCGACATCGCTCCCGACCTCCTGTTGCCAATGCCGAATGCCCTAGCAGCTGAAATCAAAATTCTAAATCCGAAATCGTAAATACCTGTTGAGACTTGAGTGTTACTGAGTGTTGAATAGTGACGCCCTTGGAAAATCCGAAAACCTTGATCTCTCCTCTGGTTCAGTTTTCTGTTTGCACATTCACTCTCAGGCAGTCTCGAATGCTCGCACAGGCACGCACGGGTAGGGTAAAACCGTCGCTCGAAATGAGATAAAAGTTAAATCAAAAAACTTTAACTTACATGATAATTCATAATAGTTAAATTTTAAAAAAATTGATTTTAATTAAATTTTAATACACTTGACTTTCATTATTAATAGGGGACATGGGAAACTTGGAGGCTTGGAGACTCCCAGAAGACTCCCAAAGGAGACGCCCAAAAGACTCTGAGATGTGGAGAAGACTCCCTGTGAAGGAAACGTCCAGGGGATAGCGGAGGGACGGGGAGACGGCGGGGGGGACAGCGGGGGGACGTTTCCCTGATGTCTCCACGTCTCGGAAACGTCCCCGTCTCCGAGACGACTGCTTTTTCGAGGGGGACGCGTCCCGGTGGAACTATGCTTAATAGCTCATGCTAACTTTCACATTGAATGCAAATCATCCATTCAACAAAAGTATGAGCTTAATTTCATCCACCACTGCTATCAAATCTATCATTCACTAACAAACATATAAATGAAATACTAATTTAACCTACTCTAAGTGTTGAAGAAGAAGATATAGACCTTGCACACTATCTGAAAACAAAAGTGATTCTAAACAAATCATGTATTAGAGCTTTTATAAACGGAAATAGTTTTGTCGCAACAATCTCATACAACTCACTTCACAAATTACAAATGAGGGGCGAGCTCAATTTATAGACTCCCCAATTACAATTCAATGGCCAAGATTGATTTAGGATCAACGGTCGAGATTACAAAATAAAACCCTAATTAGGGCTTGTCATAATTAACTACCTCTCGACCAATGAGAAAATTATATTTTGGGACACTTGTCCTTCTTGCTAAATATAAACCAATTCCATGGATAAGTCAGGTTCATTGAACCTAGATCTGTTGACTTGGAACAATTTGATTGGTTGGAAGATGACAAGGCGCCACCTTAGCGTGCTGGATGTCCTCCTTGGTCAGCTGGTTCTTTTTCCATGCATTTTCCTTAGAATATCTTCCTTTGCCAACGACTTTGTTCTTTGTGTTTGTTCCTTCCTAGCTTTGATCTTGGATTTCCTTTGGGATTTTGATTTCTTTTCTCACTTGCATTTGAAGTCTGGAAGTCTCCCCTTGGAGCAGTTATTGAACTTTTCCTTCCCGATTGCTTTGAAATTCCTTCAAGTGCCCTGAATTTGGAGAAGAACTCTCCTGTGTTTTCACCACAATGGAGGAAATTGGAACTTTCTTTGTGAAGTATTTCCCATACTTAGCCAAATTTTGGCTATTCAATTTCATTATGTAACGCCTTCTTGTTGACCATTCAACACTTAGCCAAGATTTTGGCCATCTTTATGCTCGAATGAACTTTGCCTTTGGATTTGTCTTCAATTCTGAGTTTGGCTTGCGCTAAGTAGGGTAGACTCCATCCTTGGGCAAGAATTTTATTCATTTCCTCTTTATTTCTCTTCATTTTTCCTTTTTCTTCCCAACACTTAGTAAAAATTTGATCCTTTTATTGTAGGAAAATTCCACACCTAGCCATTTTTTTGCTTTCTCTTGGCAAATTTTACCATGTTTATTTCTAACCTTGGTTGACTTTGGACTTGACATGCCATTTTTCTATTATGCTTGAGCGGACTTCATCTTTGGCTAGACCATGTGCACTTCCTTTCGGGTGGACTTTGTCTTCGGCCTGCCATCTTCATACTAGGCGAACTTGGTGAGTGCTTAGACATTCTCATGCTTGGCGCACTTTGCCAATGCCTTAGAAATTTTCCTTGCCTCCAAAGTTGGGCGGACTTCTCAATAGATTAGACTTTGACTGATCCATGCCATGGACGAACTTCCTCAATGTCTTTCCATTCTTTACTTCCTTATGGCGAACTTCATGATTGCTTTTCCAGAGGGTGGCGGACTTGAAGGTTGACTTGCCAAGGCTGATGGCAGACTTTCAAGATGCTTTGCCATTTCTTTCCAAGGCAAGGGCGGACTTTGCAAGTTGTCTTTCTAGAGCAAGGGCGGACTTTGGGGTTGGCCTGCCACAAGCAAGGGCGGACTTGCCATGATGCTCCGCCATCCTCCATACTTGGCATATTTTTGGCCAATGCCTTAGACAAATCTCTCTTCTTGTGGCGTACTTTATACTTAGCCAGACATCTGACTTAGTCAAAATTTTCAAATTTTCTCTCTCCTTCTAGGTTGGGTGGACTTGGAGGTTTCTCTACCGTTTTGCAATTTTATCCCTGCCTTAGGAATTAATTCAAGCTGAGTTGGGTGGATTTCGTGTTTGCCTTGCCAGACATTCTTCATTTTGTGCCTTTGAATTTTGTTCTATCATGCCGAGGAGTGAATTTTGTGCTAGCTTGATCCCCTCTCTCTCTAGGCATATTTTTTTTTATCCATGCCTTAGAAAAATTTCCTCTCCTAAAGTTGGGTGGACTTCAGCCTCTCCTTGACATTGGCGCACTTTAGCCTTGTCTTGTCCAAGGGCGGACTTGGACATCTCTCTGACATGGGCGGACTTGGAGTCTTCTTTGCCAAGGGCGGACTTGGAGCTTGTCTTGCCTATGGCGGACTTGGAGCTTGCCAAGACAAGGCGGACTTTGCACTTCATCAAGCTATGGCGATCTTGGAGGCTTCCTTTCCATGGGCGAACTTCACTCTTGGCCTGCCAGTGACTGCCTTTGGCTTGCCAAAGGCAAGGGTGGACTTCATGCTTGGCTTGCCATTCCTTCTCATTGGTGAACTTCTCAGACTTGTCATTTTTGACCTTTTACCTTGATTTTCATGTTGATTTTTGGAGGCGTGTTGACTTCATGATCAATGGGACCTCGAAATAGAAACTTTCCAAAAATAGAAACTTTCTAAAAATAGAAATAAGCAAAAAACATCCCTAAAAAATAGGAACTCCAAAATGGCCTAAAAATGCCAAAAATAAAAAAAACAAAATCCCTAAAAAATAGGAAGTGTCAGAAATGACCATAAGCACAGGCGATCCTCGTCTTCCGGACCTTCTGAGCCCTTCCATGATGTTTAGGCACACAAACGGGTTCAAAATCTTAACTTGGCTCAGATGATTTCTAAAAAACTCTAACTCCTCATTGTAAATAAAATGGTGATAAGCAGTTGCGCTGCCAAGGCAAAAACCAAAAAGCAAAAAGAAGAGGGTCCCCATTTGCAATGGGGCGATGTGTGAAATAGGTCACAATAGGTCGAAGAGTAGAAGTACCAACATTTGGAGTAGTTGAAACACCATCTCCTGGGATTTCTGGAACAAAGTCATCTGGATGTGAATCCTGAGGAAATTCAGGTGGTGCTAGATCATGACTGGTAGACTCCTCATAATCAGAGTCAGAATGCTCTGAAGCCCTCCCATTAGGGGAACGAAGAGGAAGACGAACACCCGCATCAAAAGCCTTCATAGGCTGATCCTCAGGATTGGTAGTAGGAAGAAATGGACCAGTAGTCTCATCAATCACAACATCACGACTGAAAATGAGATGATCTGTCGCCACATCAATCAACCTATTGCCTTGTGTTTGTCGTTGTAACCAGTAAACATAAGTTTCTGGCTCTTGGAGTCCAACTTGGCACGCTTGGCTTCGGGAATCCAGACATGAATTGTAGAACCAAAGACTTTCAGATGGCCCACCTTAGGCTTACGTCCTGACCAGGCTTCTTCAGGAGTCAGCTTCTTAACGGCCTGTGTAGGTGACCGATTCGGAGGTAGACTGCAGTATAAACTGCTTCAGCCTAGTATTTCTTGGGGACATTTCTATACTCCATCATAGAACGAGCCATTTCAGTAATGGTGCAATTCCTACGTTTAACGGCACCATTTTGCTAAGGGGTGTATGGTGTGGTGAGTTGGCGTTTAATGCCATGTGCAACACAAAAAGTAGAGAAGTCAGCTGAACAAAACTACCCCCATTATCTGACCTTAGAGTAACAATCTAAGAACCTGATTCTTTCTCAGCTAAGGCCTTATACTGCTGAAATGTATTGAACACATTTGATTTATTTTTCAAAAAATAGACCCACATTTTTCTTCTAAAATCATCAACAAATAATAAAAAGTACTTGGACCCAGTAACAGATGGAGTGTTCATTGGTCCACATACATTAGCGTGAACCAATTGAAGTACCTTGGAGGTTCGCCAAGAATCACCATTCGAGAATGGTATTCGATGCTGCTTCCCAACTTGATAGGCTCCATAAACTCCATGATTTTGAGTTTGGATCTCATGTAGACTAGCAACCAAACCCTACTGAGACAGTTGAGAGAGATAATGCACATTCAAGTGCCCATAACGCTAATGCCAAAGTTTGCTGATGAAAGTACTCCTGGCTGCCAGAGCGTGCTTCTGAGAATCACCGGAACCAGCAAGTCTATACAGACCATGATCCTCAAGTCCCATAGCGGTTGTAGTACGAGTCTCCCTATCAACAATGCTGCAGGTGGACGAACTGAAAACAACATCCAACTAGGGAGAATGCCTCATGATCTGGCTAACAGAGAGAAGATTATGTTCCATGCCTGGAACATAGTAGACATCGAGAAATATTAAATTTCTCCCTCCAGAGTGAATCTGAACATTGCCCTTAACAACAACTGTATGCTCTTCGCCTCCTCCAAAGATCATTGAATTAGTGAATGGCTCATATTTGGTGAACCAATCTTGATGATGAGTAAAATGCCGACAAGCCCCTGAATCAATATACCAGGCAGAAGATTTGACTAGATCTGTAGGTTTTTTGGCCATAAAAGCATAGAATGCAGATTCTTTCTGCTTAGAGTGCTCTGCGACATTTGCCTTTTGTTGAGACTCTCCCTGCTTCTTTTGTTCAGAAGCCAATCAAACCCGATAGTCAGTCTTCATGTGACCATATTTATGGCAATAATTGCACTGAACGTTATTCTTCTTGCTGTCCTGAGAAGAACCAGAGCCTTTCGACTGAGAAGATTGAGCCTTTCCTTTGTTCTTAGCAAAAGATTTGGCAAAGAATGCTTGCTTTGTGGAGATGGAACTGGTACTGCTTCCAAATTGCTGTCTCCAACGATCCTCTTGTAGAAGCTTGTTACACAAGTCTGGAAACTTCAAATCAACATTTTTTGAAGTAATATTCAACGTTTCAATGAAATGCTCATAAGATTTTGGCAAACTCTTCAAAGTAATGACGACCATGTTCTTTTCTTCCATTGTTCGACCAATTGCCTCCAACTGGTCACGAATGTCCTTAATCTTTCTCAAATGTTCCTGTAAGGACATTTTCTCATCCATCATGAAGGAAAAAAGCATGTTCTTGAGAAAGAATGCTCTGCTCTTGTCGGAGGTTTCATGAAGAGCCTTCAAATGATCCCAGATTTTCGGAGCAGTTTTAGCCAGACGATACTTGAGGTAGCTGTTCATCTGTGACTGAGAGTTTGATGAGCATAATGGCTTCCTGGTTGCGTTCATCCCATTTGTCTTGGTCCTTTCCGACTACAGTGGGATGAGTTGAGTTCCCCAAAATGACCTGATCGAGGCAATGATATTCAAATATCGTAATCATGCACTGCTTCTAGGTGTTGTAATTCTTCCCATTGAACTTCTGGCTGCTTTCAAGCATTATATTTGTCAGAGATGCCATCACATACTTCGAGGTCAAACTGGCGAAGGCACAAAAACCACTGCACTGAATCAAAAACAAGTTATGCAAGACAAATTTTAAGGTAGAAATCGAAACCCTAGCACGAATTTCGAGGTATAAAACCAATGTAGAGTTTTTAAGACAAAACCCAAAAAATTTCGGCAACACCCACTTGTACAAATTTTGAGGCACGAAAAACAAGGTACCCAAAAAAATCTGAAGACAACCCAGTTGAGGTTTAAAAAACCCACCAAGAATCTACAATCAAAATAATTTTTCAACTTGAAAAGAGGGGTCAAAATCCTAGTCAATTTTGCAGAAAACCCTAGGCGGCCATGGATGTGTAGAAAAATGCAGAAAATCACAGCAAAAACATGGGCTTGAAGAAGCAGCAAAAACGCGTCCAAAAAAATACAAAATCGCGCCTGAAGATGTTTGAAAAGTGCGCTCAGACAAAAGGAAATTGCGCTCCAAAATAGAAAGAAAATGCGCCTCGTGTTTTGCAGAAGATGCGACCAAAAAGAGGGCAAAGTCATGCTCAGAAGTGATGAAAAAACATGGCTAGAAGTCTGCAAAATTGCGCCCAAAAGCCAAAACAATACGCGGCTTGCAAGTCACGCCCTGGAATGAGAAAAAATATGGCTAAAATAATGCGAATTATAATTGTTAAAAGCCCACGATTCTTTTTCTTAGAAACAATGGCGCCCAGATTTGCACGATTTTTTTTAGAAGAAAGAGACGATTTTTCAAAAAAGAGGGTTACGATTTTTAATGAGAAAAAAACTCACAAAAAATCTCAAACTCAAAAACCTTTGAAATTCTTAGAAAAAATCAGC
Organism: Sequoiadendron giganteum; assembly: GCA_007115665.2. Lineage (NCBI taxonomy): Eukaryota > Viridiplantae > Streptophyta > Pinopsida > Cupressales > Cupressaceae > Sequoiadendron > Sequoiadendron giganteum. The sequence continues at coordinate 109,134,192 of CM021104.1, read as the reverse complement.
AATTTTTTTAGAGCATAAAAACCAGAAAAAATGATCTTCAAGACTCTTGAAAAATGTCTTTCGAAATTTTTAGAAGATCAATTTCTTAATCACCTAGGCTTTGATACCATGTTCTGAAAAGAACTGGTAATTGCATTACTTGCTTGCTTACTTTCTTGATTACATTAACAGGAAGAAAATATTACAATTTATAGAGATTACAAAGCACTATAGATATTAATGAAATGACCTACCTCTACCTACCTACAACTATGGACATTTAAGATGTCTACCAACCTCTACCTACTCACTACAAAAGACATTTAAGATGTCTAAACTAACAAGTTACATTATATTATTGACCATTAACTATAGAGATATATTATTCTAACAAATTTCTTGTGAAGTGGGGTTGTAATGCTTGACACAAGCAATCACAAACTCAACATTTTGCGCTGAGATGAGAAAAGAAGCTGCTGTTAGCAACCCAAAATTATTAAGATTCTTGATTGTAATGTCGTCTACACCTTTCAAAATGTTCAAATCAACTACTGGATGTACTTGATGCAAGTCGGTGTCAAATGTCTTCAAGAAATCGTGAAGTGAGACTGCTCTGGTCCTGATTTTGATTGGAGAGAACTGCATACTTTTGATTGTGAACATGGCTTTGTTCGGACAAGTTCTGCACGAGAGCTAAAAATAGCTTCACTGATTTTTCTTCAGAAAAGGACAACTTTTTTGAAAAAAGTTGAGGTCTGGGTTTTATAGAGAATGTCGTTCTGAATAGACCCAAATCGTTCGTTTTTGAAAAAAAAAAACTGATTTTTTCAAGAACATGCAAGAAACTCTAAATAGTAGAAGAGTAGTGAAGCAAATTTTTAGGAAAAAATGTGAGATATGGGTTTTGTAGATATTCATCTACTAACAAGACCTAGATCGTACGTTTTTTGAAAAGTTGAGTTTTTCCCAAAAAAGATAGATCTTCTGAAAAGTGGAAGCCGAAAAAGCAATTTTTCCGAAAAAATTGAGATATGGGTTTTGTAGAAAATGTTGTTTTGAATATACCCAGATTGTCAGATTTTGAAAAATTTGAGGATTTCTTGAACATGCGTGTTTTCCTAAAAAAAAGGAGCCAAAGAAGCAGCCGGATTTTTTTTCAATCTTGAAGAAGAATGAAAAAGAAGACCTAGATCAATGAAAGTTGGAAATTATGATTTCCTGTTTCTGGAAAATGATGCCCTAGAAAAATGGATTATGGAAAAGTTTTCTTTTGTGCAACTTGAACTCGAATCTATGAAGAACTTTGAAAATGCCCTTCGTTTGATCCTCCAAATCTTGTTGAGAAGAAAATTTTGTGTTTGCTTCTTGACGCTAACTTGCAAAATAATGAAGAATGGACGCCCAAAGTTTCTTTAAATAAAGTTTGGAAGCAAACAAGCACTTCAGTTCAAAACCCTAAAATTTAGGAGTCATCCGGTGAAAATATTTATCTTCGTTTGCATCAACTCGAAGAATCCCTAAAAAATAGGGCAGCCAATGCATGCTTTTATGAAGACGCCTTCAAAAAATCTTTTAACTCAAGTTGACTTGGACACCTTCCTTGAGATGAGGCATCCAACTTTAACAGTGTTTGAATATTTTTTGACATTTTCAAATTTTGCTTGTTGAAACGACTCTCCGGTGACTGATACCCCCTATTTGAGCACCATTTTTTGCCAATCTGGCGCCCCTAGTTGACTGGGGCACTTTGCATCATCAGAGTTAGAAAATTTTCAAGATTTTCATCTTTTCCTTGATAAAATGCATCTGTTTGATCTTCGATTCTAGACGTTTGATGGATCCTGTGAATAGGCTGACAGACTCGTTGAAGAGCGTGATCAAATCTGAGAAGGATCTCCTGGAAGCTGCAAATCTTAAATTGTGGTTTTGAGGGTTTGAAATCTTGGGCACGCTTGGTTAGCAGGGGTGCTTTTGTTTGCTAGACTTAAACCTGTAATGTCCTCGATTTAGCCCTACACTCTTCAATTGGTTTTAGCCTATTTTTGGAAACTCGTAGGCTAAGCAAAATTGGAAATTAGGGTTTCCTATTTTTTAGGAGGTTTCAGATGCAGTTTTGAGGGCTTGCATGCGAGAGTTTTTGATGCATGTCTGGTGGAGCTTTCTGGGTTTTTGGAGAGCTTCAGAATGATGTAACATGCATCTCTATCTGACAACATTTTCAGGCACTTGCCATTTATAGTAAAACATGTTGGCTTCCCGGTTTGTATTCGAAAGGCGTTTGGAAACACTTACTATTTATAGTAAGTCATGATTATTGCTCAGTTGATGTTAAGATGAAGCTTTGCAAACTTACTTTTTATAGCAGTTTGCTATTTTTGGTAAGTCTATCTTTTAGCAGTATCATTCTAGCAACAACTCAATCATTTGCAGTTCAGTGTGGCTGAACAGTTTGGCTTTTTGATGGATTTGAAGTTAATTTACTAGTTTTGACATTTGCTATTTTTATTAAGCCTATTGTGGCAGTGGCATCATCTCCAGTTTGACCCAGCTCAGGTCATCATTCTATTTCTGGCAGAATCAATTTGAGTGTTGGTTTTGGCTTTGGCTTCTATACCTCCATGGACCGAGTTCCAGACTTAGTCAATTTTTATGTTTTGAAGTTGTACCCCATGCCTAGGCTTGATGACTTCAAGTTGTTTTTAAAGAGGGGACATAAAGGGGTTGATTTGAGCATTTAATATTTATATTAAATGTTTTATTGTGCAAATTAAAGGTGGATGCCTAGAGGATGAAAAGTAATGTTTTATTAATTCAAAAAAGTAAATGCTTGAGAGGTGGCATCCCTTGGAGGAAGTTGAAGAGTTTCTTGTGGGAGTTTCAAGTTGATTCATTTTCTTGCTGAAGAGTCTATTTATTGATGCATTGCTCATTCATTCTCATCTTTGGAAAATATTGTAAAGTTATGCTACTGGTTTGAAATCCAGAATCCAGCTAAGGGAAAGCTAGCAAGTTTACTCCATTCTTCGAGCTTGAAACTATGGTTCCCTAGATGGTGATCTGAGAGTGTACTTCATCCAAAAGTACATATTGAGCATTATTGTGGATTTTTGGTGAGATATTTCCAATTTTCATGTTGTTGGTTATTGTTTGGCTGAAGGAGATTTTCATATACAGCTTTTGGTATGATTTTTGTTTGCTTATGGGTATTGTTTCTATCCATCTATATGCTAGAGGCACCCCTTTTGGTGCAAGGACATAATTTAATATGAAGTGGCTGATTTTATAAGTGAGGTCGACCCTCTCCTAGGGCCGTATCATTCATTTATTGCTTTGGAATGTGTGCTGGTTGTTTTACTGAGTTTGAAAGTTGGAAAGTGGTGGTTTCTTGGTCGCCTAGCCATAGAAGAGAGACACTTTTAGTTTGGTTCAAGTCTATGGAGTGTGGTAAGAGATTTGACATTTTTGGTGAGTTGATGTTTGCTGGTTCAAACTAGAGATGATGCCACTGCCACAATAGGCTTAATAAAAATAGCAAATGTCAAAAATAGTAAGTTAACTTCAAATCCATCAGAAAGCCAAACTGATCAGCCACACTAAACTGCAAATGATTGAGTTGTTGCTAGAATGATACTGCTAAAAGATAGACTTACCAAAAATAGCAAACTGCTATAAAAAGTAAGTTTGCAAAGCTTCATCTGAACATCAACTGAGCAGTAATCATGACTTACTATAAATAGTAAGTGTTTCCAAACGCCTTTCGAATACAAACCGAGAAGCCAACATGACTTACTATAAATGGCAAGTGCCTGAAAATGTTGTCAGATAGAGATGCATGTTACATCATTTTGAAGCTCTCCAAAAACCCAGAAAGCTCCACCAGACATGCATCAAAAACTCTCGCATGCAAGCCCTCAAAACTGCATCTAAAACCTCCTAAAAAGTAGGAAACCTTAATTTCCAATTTTGCTTAGCCTACGAGTTTCCGAAAATAGGCTAAAACCAATTGAAGAGTGTAGGGCTAAATCGGGGACATTACAAAACCATTTTTCAATGATTTTCAACTTTTCCAATTTGTATCCTGTGCTTCATGTCTCGTTCAATCTGCAATTGCCGACGTTTGACAGGTCCTCTGAGCTGGCAGATGGATTCACTGCAGAGCTGGACTAAATCCAGGATGAATCTCTTGGAAGTGGCTAACCCTAAAAATTGGTATTGAATGCCTTAATTTCTAGGCGTCCTTGGCTTGTAGGGGCACTTTTCTTTGCCAGAGTTAGCCATTTTTTGATGGTTCTCGTGATTTGCAATTTGCCCCTTTGATGAGACATTTCTGCGGATTTGCATTTTCAGGCATTTGATGGATCCATTGAATTGGTTGATAGACTCATTGGAAAGCCTGAAGAATTCTGAGAAGAGTAGTCAATTTTTCAAAACCCTAGCAAGTGTTTCTAATTGCCCTAAATGCTGGGTGCCCTTGGCTTACAAGGGCACTTTTCTTCACCAGAGTTGGTTTTTATTTTGTTTTTCAACTTTCCCTTTAACTTTTGTCATTTTTCTATTCGATCTACAATTTTTGGCGTTTGACAGGTCCTCTGAGTTGGTTGACAGATTCGTTGCGGAGCTGGATTAAATTTGAGATGGATCTCTTGGAGGTGACAAACCCTAAAAATGACTTTTGATTGCTTGAATTTCTAGGCACCCTTGGCTAGCAGGGGCTCTTTTATGCTCTAGACAACCATTTTTGATGATTTTCAACCTTTCCGCACCAATCGTTCACGTGTTTGTCGATTGTGTCGATCGTCGTTGCTAATGTGTTGACTGCGTTTATCACTGCGCTTGCGTGATCTGCAAAAACTTTAAAATTGGCTAAGGCATTGACTGCTAGGTGCCTCTTTTGAATAGGGGTGCCTGGGTTTACCAGACAGTTTATTTTTTGCAATTTTCAACTTTTCAGATTCACCTCCTCCGTTCATCGTTTTTCGCGCATCTATTGCTGTAGATTGATTTGTGCAACGTTTGAGACTTTGATTCTGACATCTGGCAACTGGCCATCCTCCATTGATGACCTCAGAGGTCCTAACTTTTCTTCTAAAAAAGTGAAATAGACCCACCAGAGAAAAAATGGCTTTATGACGATTCTGTCTAGATCAATGTGATTGTGACAAAAAATCAACCAATCAAAATCAATTTGAGCCATTTATGCAAAGATTCTATTTTTAGGGTTTTTTCTAAAACTAGGGCCTGGCATGCAAATTTTCAAAATTCTCCAAAATTTTGCAAGCATCCTTTTGACAATAAACCCAAAAAAACCCAATGCTATGTTTTATTTTCAGAAATTTCTAATAATAGAAAATTGCTATTTTTAGAAATTTTGACATTTTTAAACTTTTGATGACAATTTTACAAGATTTTGACCATTTTTACCAAAATGCTTTAATGAAGCAAATTTTTTAATTTTGGGTACAACACCATGATAGAAGAAAAAGAGCAGGACTTGCTCTTGATTCTGGTTAGGGCAGCAAAATTTAGCATCCAAGTTTTGAATAAATGCAAGACCAAGCTACATATTGACAAAAGTCAGGCTGAGCAAGCAATGAACAATATTCACTAGGCTGTAGAAGATTTAGGGTGCATAGTCTGGGGCAGTCTTGTGTTGGTTAGAGAACATAGAATTGCAAAACCAGATGCAAGGATAGGTTATGTAGGAGGGCATAGATAAAATGGTCAATAAGAAGGTAAAGCTTCAGTCATTGCAAGAGGAACTGGAATCATTCACGAAAATACAACAACAAATAGAGAAAATGGCTTTTGGTCAAAAGGTGATGATTCAATTTCACAAGGGATCGGCGATGTAAAGGATGAATGAAGTAGTGGCTACATTCATTGACACCCTCCCAAAACAGCAAAGGATAGGATAATTTCACTGCTGTTGATGTTTCCAAATGTTTTTTATGAACAATCAGTGCTTCAGAAAAGGATGCCTATTTCCAGAAAGTAATTTACTAATTTACTAATCTCAAATTCGTAAAACAGTAAACTTAAATAAAAAAATAGAAAATATGATAGTTTGCAGCCATGTCTATGAATATGATTTTTATTTTCAATTTTTAAAATCTTGATGACAATATGAACAATGAACATTGAACAATTAAAATTTAATATGCTAATGCACTTGCAGCCATATCTATGAAATTATGAACAAAATTAAAATATGATTATGAAAATAATTAATTTAAAAAAAAAAAAACAGCAGTCATGGAATCCTACCTTGTCCTTGAAAAATCCCCCCAACTTAGTGTAGAATACCTCTTCTAAGCTTCCTCCTCTTCTTCTTGCTCCTCAACTTTCTTGCACTTGCAATACTTCACTCTCACTCTCACTCCACTCTCACTCTTTTGCTCCTCTTCAACCTTGCTGTTGGAATGAATTTGTGTGTAATAGCGAGGATTTTAGGGTGTCTTATAGGGTTTGGGGGGCTTTGGCGGGGCCTGTTGGCTATTAGGGTTCGGCCTTGGGCGTTGGTTCTTGTTGGTGTACGTTTTATCATTCACCGAACATACCGAACATTTTAGAATAAAATGTCAAGGACACTCTACCCTCTCTTGAACAAAATCACTACGTGTGCCAAGATTGCAAGAAAGACCATACGGCAACTCCAAGGTTTATATGTGCGAACGAGCGACTTTATGTGGGATAGCTTCCTTGGTTATGTATGCTGAAATACAAGGGGGACTTACGCTTAAAAATCATTCACAAGTAAGGATTTAGACGAATTTCATAGTAAACGCTTTTTTCTTTTTTTTTTGATTTTCAGTTTTGAATTTCAAAAAAAGGGAAAAAATGATAAGGGTTTAGAAGTTATACTCTACTTCTAAGAACTCAAGAGACGGTAAAGACTAGGTGAAACCAATAACAATACTTTACTTCGCCACATAAACGACAACTGCACAAAGTAAGTGCAATCTTCAAGGGTTGTGCTTAAGATTTTCATACCATGAAATAATCCCATCAATGGAACAATATTTTATCCACAGTAGAAGTTGAAGCATCCACAATATAAGCTCAAGCTAAATTTACGCATTGAACAAAAATCATTCATTCAAAGAAAGTATGAGCAAGAGTTTCACTAATCTATACTATCAAATCTTTCATTCATCTAACAAGCATGCAAATCAAATTCTATTTCTAAATCTATTCTATGTTGAAGGAGATATGCAACCATGCAACCACTTGATAACAAGAAGGATTCAAAGCAATCTTGCAATATGAACTTTTATTATCCAAGTAGCTCTAAGCAACAATTTCATAAAACTCTCTTCACCATATGAAATGAGAGAATAAGAGTTTATATAAAGTTTTGAAAAACAAATGAAAGGCCGAGATCAATCTAAAATCAATGGCTGAGGTCAAGACACAACAACCCTAATTAGGGTTTCCCAAAATAACATTAACAACAATTGCATGGAGAACAAGTGGCACGAGGAGCTATCTTCAAGGAAGTGCATCTTTATCCTCTTGAGCGATAGTATGTTCAATGAACCTAGACACAATCGGGATGGCCTCCTCCATTGTGACATGTGGTAGCATGTTCACCTTGAAATCCAATCTGTCCAAGTCCTTAGCACACCCGACAAAAGCACTCTCCCACTCCAATTCCTGTTTTTGGAAGGCATTCCAGATGGACAAGAAGTTCGCTACCTTAGTCAAGTTCTGCTTTAGGACCGGTCTAGTGATGGTGAAGAAAATCTCCTGGGTTCTGAGCTTTAGACTTTCCAACTGCATATCATTTTCTCGGATGATCTCCTTCTCAAGTACATTCGTAGCTATAAAGAAAATCTTATTCTGAATCTCTTTTATTTGCTCCTCAGCTCTGATTCCATCGGCCTTCACTTTTTCTAAGACCTCGCTTCGTGCAATCAATGCCCAGTACCAAGTTTGGAAATCATATGCGGCATCTGCTGCAATTACTTTCCCATCAATCAATTCTTGCTTTGGGATTCCTTTCAGCACTCTAAGGCATGGAATGATTCTGTCTTGAATATCTTGAAAGTTGTCCCAAGCTTCCATGATGGCAGCAATTCTAGAAAGAAAAGAGGAACTCTACCCATAGGCCAGTACTAATCTTTCCACAAATGTGGCCGCTTCTTCACTTTTGTTCGCCATCCACTCCTTGGTCTCTCTAGCTGTTACCACTTCTTCAAAATCCTTGATTCTTCCTGCAAAGAATTCAAAAGTGGAGGAACCATTGAATCGCCCTGATCAAGAGGCCTAGTCAAGTGCTGAATATATTCTTTTAGACGCTCAATTTCCTTCTTGTTTTCTCTTTTCTTTCCTACCTCCTCTAATCTTGCCTTCATGGAAGCGATTGAATTGTCTAAATCCTAAACTTCCTGACCCTTTGTAGTTGGCTCCAAGTTGATAGTAGTAATTGCATACTCCTGAGGAGTAATATCGTCCTTTGCCTTGTCCACTGTTGGCACAACAATCTGCACTGAATGGCAACTGACTTCATCTCTCTGGATTGTGGAAAATTTCTTGGCTGACTTCTTTGCAGTGACCTTCTCTAATCTAGCCAAGAAATCGGCCGTATCATCCTCTTCTTGAATCTCCACTGGTGCTTTTATCTTCAATCTTTGTTTTAACCAAACAAGAATTGTAGGCTGTTCAATGCCTTCCTCTTCTTGGTTACTTTCTTCACATGGAATATCCTGAACTCCTCTAAGAGTGGAAATCATTCCCTCTTGAAATTCTTCATCTAGAATATCCATCTCAGTTTTTGATTCCAGTATCTCCATGCTTGTAGGAGATGGGGGTTCATTATCGTTCTGTTGGATTGATTCAATATTCCCCTCATGGATTGGAGAAGAAATCCTTATTTCGGCCAATGACTCATCGTCAATAATTAACACCTTGTTCACATTCCTGGATGTGGTAGAATGGGATGGCTCCAATCTCTGCTTCTTCTGAACAGGTTCCTCGTTTATAGTTTCCTTTCCCTTCGACCTGATAGAGTTATCAACTGCTTCCTTCCTTTTCTTGGAATTGGTGCTTTCAATTAATCCGACACTTTGGGACGCTCCTGTATTGGAAGAGTATGAATCGATTTCGCCCATCAAGTTATAGGTGAGGGTCAAGTTTCTTAGCCTTAGCTCTTGGATTTGCTGATCAACCTACCATTGGGAGTACTTGAAAATTGGCTTCATCAAGGTGGATAGATCTGCAAGCTCTGGTTTTGACCACTTCATAGGAGGAAAAGGCCAACTCTCATCAAAGCGCGATTGAACATATTCTCCATCATCTTCTAATTGGTCCGGCACACGGAAAAGCTCGGTTGTTTTGATCAAGGTCACTGACAAACTGGACATAGTCTTTTCCTGACATCATACTCATCCGCAACATTTGCCAAAAAATCCTCCAAGTCCACACTATGTCTATATTTTTCTCCATTTTCTGTCCTTATACGGTTGTGAGGATCGAAGTCAGCCCTGGACCGATAAAAGGTGAATGGATACCACTGCATTTCCAACCTGACACTCTCGGTTGCCTGAGCCGTTGGGCAAGACTCCAGCATATTCCCAATGAAAAATGGAAAGGTAATGGCTGCTTTCTGCTTTGTTCTCTTGAAGCCCTGATATGCTTCCGACTGTCTAAGAACCTCGAGCAAGACCATTCTGTTGGTAGGGTAAATCGGAAGTCGGTAAGGACATCCGATAAATCCTTGAATTCTTATGTAAGCGAATCTTGGATACTAGATAAACCGAGATCCATACTTGCTTATCAGGCTCTTGGCTCTTCCTAAGTGAGCCTCTAATGAGTTCCTCCCTGCAATATCCTGGTGATATGCACCAAGAAGGCATCATTTGCCCTTCTAAAGTGAGTTTTCTCACTGAGTTGCAGCTGTGAATAGCAGTCATAGGACTTGAATTCATTTTCACCATTACCTACCATGCCTCTACAAATCAGTCTTGTATATTTGTAATTTCTAGCCAGCAAGTAGATGATATAGGAGCTCATGTAATCATTGAGGTTATCACTAATCATCCGAGACCAATTGAACATCTTGACGCCTGAGGTGATCTCATCAATGAAATAGTACATCCAGGTTTCAAATGGCGCACCCTGAGGGTTACCCATTGTTCTGTTTAATAGCAAAATGATATCTCCATACTCCTCGTTGAAGTCAGTACAAAGCAATTTCATTGGCATTTTCTTGATGGAAGGCCTCGACTTTTCTAACCAAGACTTATTAATATTTGTTGCACAAAGCTCAAATTGGTCTTCATAGAGTTTTCTGGCGTCTTCTTTGGTTTTATAGGAGGTCTTGTTGTAACTTGGTATCCCGAATGCTTCTTGAATGACTAACTCTCCAAGATGAGCCAATATTCTCCCATCTGGTGCAATGATCTACCTTTCTTGTGCATTGTAATGTATGGCGCACTCGATCATCAACTTAGTGCACTCTATAGCCGGTGGAAATCCAGCCGCTTGGACAATGCCATTTCTCATCATCCGGCGAGCAATAGGTGTTGGCAAGAATCCATCATGCCCATACATTCTCCTTTTGAAATCTTTGAAATCCACGTGCTGGAGGTTGGTGTCTGTGATGTTTTTTCATTTGGAATTGATTTTTGATTCTGGCTGCAATCCTTTACTGGCAAACTTCATTTGGGCTTTTCTTGAAAGTCCTCCTTTAGTGGTCATCAACCTGCAATAAACATGAAGAAAATTAACAAATATTTTAGTTCTGATTTTTTTGGACCTTTGCTCGAGGTTTCACTTTCAGCCTGGCAAAAAGATAAATTCTATGAAAAATCAGACTGAAAATGAAAGAATTTGGCTAAGTACTCAGCAAATTTTTGCCAGAATAAGTGAATAAGACAAAAGGAGGGAAGAATTCAGTCAAACTCAGATTTTGAACCTTCGAAAGTATATTTTGATTGTGAATCGACCTTTAATTCTGAAAATTCACTCTAAAACTTAGAAAAAACACTTTATTTTCTAGAAATTACGCCCTTCAACTCAGAAATTTCACTTTATTCTGTGTCCTTCACTTTGAAAATTTATCTTTTGCTTCAGAAGTCCTCCTTCAAAAATTTATCCTTCGCAACTTTGGGAGAGCTAAAACCTTCTCATAATCGAACTTTGGAGAGAATGAATTGAAAATGACAAGTTAAACTTCTTATAAAGTCGAAGAGTTCGATTGATTTTAGTAACTTCATGTTTTCTTTTAGATTCGTCGAACCTAGACTGTTCTATTTTCTCCAAAATGGCAACTTAATCTTTATTGAAATTTTTCGAGAGAGTTTCCAATTTTCACTATGGTGCCATCCTTAGCCAAAATATCCTTGAGTTGGCATAAAATCTTTTTAAATTTTCCTAAGTGTTGAGTGAAGAGCACAAAGATATACTGAGAGAGGGAGGGGGGAGGGCAGAGGGGTGAATCAGTATATCAACAAACTTTTACGCTCTTATCAACTTTAACTTTTAGCACAATATCAACTATGCAATATGAAACAATATAAACAAGTTGACTCCAACAATTGTATTTTAATGTTTATATGATATTCAATGATAGTAGGCACCAACGTACTTGAATCATCAATTTGTAGTTTAGTAGCCAGCAACCTACAAGGAGCACCAACCCCTTAATTTGATTTAGTAGGCACCAACCTACAAGATGCACCAATCCCTAACGTTCTTAGGCACCAACCTACTGGAGGCACCAAACCCTCACTTGCCAAGCACCAACTCAGCAAAAATAACTTCTTGAAGAATAATGTTCCACCTTCAATGTTGCTTCTTCAACGGATGATGGACAATTAAGATCTCCTCTTCAATACTATTCTTCCACTTGATTTATTTTCCTTGAATGATCTCCAAATATCTTCATATATCTTCTTGTTCAATTCTTCATACAATGCTGCTCAATTTATGTCTCTTCAACTTGCGCAAAATCTGCTATTGTTCTCCTTCACAAATCTGATCCAACATTCTTCAAAAGGTATATTCCTTCACAAATCTGATCCAAATGGTGCACAATCTCTTTTTACAAAACTGATCACAATCATTCACAATCTCGTTCTTCTTTGTGATATATGATGCTTCTTTAAGATTCACACAAGTCCTTTAACTCTGCTCTTTTATTTCAGATTATCATTCTCACTGCCACACAACTTCTCCACTTGCCTTTATGTCTTTAGTGATTCTATGAATGGACGCAACCCCTTAATATGGATACAACCATTTAAACAATCATGTCTTTTCACTAACAAATCTGCAAATGATCTTCTTAAACTTTGCTTTCTATTTGTTTAGTGTCTATGATATTCTTGTATGTCTTTCACATCACAAATTTGCATATATTCTCTTTTATATCTCCACATACTTTTCTTACAATTCTGCCATAAACTCTTCTTAAAAATCTGCCTTCAATCTTTCTTTAATGGTCTTCCTTTTATCTTCTCATGTGCATATCTGCAGGTGTTAGTCTGATATGAACTCTTATTCCACCCACAACTACTCTCCTCTAGTCCTGCTTTACCTTCTATTTATACCACTTCAATCTGACAAGAGATGTGTCTATTTGAAAGTAAACATCTATTTATATAGATGTGTCTTTTAGTTAATAAATCCAATCACTGAGATATGTAATTATTTCTTTAACCAAATCATTGCCCAACTGCTGTCAATGCCACCTTTATTATTTAATTATTGCTTATTTTCTTTAATAATTCTGAGCGGCTACCTTTGTAATGAATCGTTGCTTTTCTTAATATATTGATCATAGTCCATGTAAGATCATAATTTTCTTATAGAAAACGTTGTCTTTATTTGCTAATCACACCTTTTATGCTGAAGACGTTTCTATAAGAGATCGCATCATTTCATGAATGAGACATATCTTGTCAAAAACAGAATCGCATCTTCTCAAGAGTACATCGTATCATTTAGCAATTTCTCAAACACTAAATCGTGGCTTTTCATATCATTTAGTTAGCATTTTGATTTACTTAACTGTTCTTTAACAAATCGATTTAGATTATGATCTTTACCTTCAGACTTTTGAATTGATTTATTCATACGCTGTTTGTTGTCTTCTTTAAATCTGATTATCCCTAAACATCAAAGCTTCATTTCTTCGCATAAGTTCCAATACATTCTGAAACTCAGATATTAATATGTTGCATCTATATATTTATGAAGCTTTTCTCACAGCACCATGTACAATGCATAATTTATTCATAAATAGATGTGTCTTTGCCAATAGAGTTTCTCCTTTGCAGGTAGCACATTTGCTATCTCTCATATATCTTCCTTCTGCTGCCTTCTCTCATTGCTGATCCTTCTTAATTTGATCATTGTACTATCCTTGATGTCCTTTGACATAGATCCCATTTGAGATCAATGATAATGATGAAAACTCTTTCATCCATTAACATTCTTTCTATTTATCTACCTTTGACATCAATGACTTCTTTGTGACAGCATTCTTTCATAGCATCAATGACTTAACTTTGTCTATAACATTGTCTTTATTCCCTTGACATCAATGACGCAATTCTAACAATCTCTTATATGCCTTTGACATCAATGACAACATTTCCAACATTGAGTATTTCAAAAATTTCTTCTAAGTGTTGGAAAATTATAAAAATATATCCTAAGTGTTGAATTTCATTTTTCCAACCTTTTCCAACTTTTTATTCCTTGAATTATGGCGAAATTGTATTTTACCCATGGCCAATTTAATGTTTTTTCATGTCATTTTTCCCTCTCCTTTAGCTAGGCGGATTTTGCTTGCTCTTGGACATCCTCATTTGGGTGGACTTCATGCTTTGCCAGCCATCTTCATCTGTGGGCGCACTTGGGAGTGCCCTGAACATTTTCATCTTCCTAGGGTGGACTTCACCTTGTCTTTGACCATGCTTTCTTCAAGCTAGGGCGGACTTCATAGTGCCTTAGACATAGTATTTCAAGCTTGGGCGGACTTTGACCCCTGTTGGACATGCTTCCTTGGGCGGACTTGGAGCTTTGCTTTCCATTTCCATGTTGGGTGGACTTCACATTGTCTTGGACATAGCATGGCGGACTTTGAGGTTGGCTAGACAAGAGTGGGCGGACTTGGAAGTTGCTTGGACATCTTCTCCCTTAACAAGGCAGACTTCATGACCTCTTTGCCATCTTTCATTTGTTTAAGGCGGACTTTGTTTCTCTCCATGCCAAGCTTGGGCGGACTTTGGCTCAGGCTGGACATGATGCTCCTTCCCTTGAGCAGACTTGGCTTGATCTTTGCCATCTCCTCTTGGGCGGACTTGACCATGTGCTTGCCATCTCCATTTTCTCTTGGGCGGACTTTGACTTTGCTTAGCCATGCATCTTTCTCTTGGGCGGACTTGGCCAATGGCTTGCCATCTTTATTCCTTGGGCGAACTTCATCTCTGGCTGGACATTCCTTGCCTTGGCCTTGGTCTAGCCATTCTTCTAGGCCAGTCTCATGTTTATCTGGAACAAACCTTGTCTAGAAATTTTCCCTTGCTTTTTATACTTGGAGACATAAATTTTTGATTCTGAAGATATGAACGTTTATCGCCATGACCTGAGGGACCCAATCCTAGGTCAACTTTCAAAAAAGTTGAAAACAGCAAAAAGCAAAAAGCAAAAAACAAGCCAAAAAAGCTGCTTCTTGGATTGGTCCCAAAATGCCAAAAATAAAAAAGCAAAAAAGCAAAAAAAAAAAAGCAGAATCCCTAAAAAAATAGGAAGGTGTCAGAATTGACCCAAAGCAATGGCATTTTTCATCTCTTGGGCTTTCTGAGCACTTTGATGATGTCTAGACACTGATTGGGGCCTGAATTCCCTACTTGACTTGGATGACTTCTCAAAAACTCTAACTCCAAACTCTAAAAGAAATGGTCCTATGAAACTACAACGCCATGACAAAAACCCTAAAAAGCAAACTACTGGGGGTCCCCATTTGCAATGGGGCAATGTGTGAAATAGGTCACAACAATTCCCAAAAAAATTGTATGTTTTATTTTTATTTTTTAAAGTTGATTGCTTACTGACTGTGGGAGACACCTGGGCGTCCTCGGGACATCTCAGTGTCCTCGCCATCTTGGTGGCAACTTAGGTGTCTCGATGGTGATGGTGCTGTGACAGGGGGACGTCTCCCTCATGTCCCCACGTCTTGGAGACATCACCGTCTCAAAAATGTGGGGATTTTGGGGGGCGGGGGGGACGCGATCCCATGGAACATTGCTTGGAACTCTGGTAATTCATCTTGAGGCATTGAATTTGAAAAACTTTTGTTTGACTAATTTTGCATCAAATCCTAGCTCAAATATTCACAATTGTGAATGCTTTGAAAACCTGCTAGGTTTGATACCCATTTCTTCTAACAATCTTTTTTTCCTCGAACATGAAACTGTGGACCTTGAAACACTTTGAATAATAGGAAAGGGGAACGGCAACCTATCGCTTTTTGCTCTCAAAATGATGATGTTATATGTGCTGAAATCTTGTTTTTGTTCAATAAATCCCTAAGCAATTTGAAGTAGAAAGACTGAAAACCTCTTTAAACCTTGATGCTGAACTTGTGTTCGAAACCTGAACTTCTCAAGTTTTTATTCTTGTTGAAGACAAAACCTTGTTTGAAGGTGAAGACGAATTTTGAAAATTGTTTGCAATCAAATGCTTTTGATTAAATTTTTACCATCCATTTAGGAGTGTGTGCCTGAGTATGTTTGGATAGGTTTTGCGTTTCTTTGGAAAACTAGTTTCCATGCAGTATGATGAGTGCTTTTCTTCATTGTTACAAATTTTTGAAATGTAAAAATCTGGTCTCTACTTTCAATGGTGTGCCATTGCAAGCACATAGCAGATTTTTGACTAATACTTGTTCTAGGTAGAGGGAAATGTGCACCTAGAAATTTTTATTACATCTTCCTCTGTTGAAATTGTGTTTCTAGGCTTTGGGTTGCACATGTAATTGAATTCTTGCATGTTTGTCTCATAAACAATTTGGTTCCATGCCCCAAGGCACATGCCTTTACAGTGTCATACAATATTGACTCTAAAAGTTGTCTTCTTGACCATTGGTGCATGCCATGCAGCTTTGCATGTGAATTTTGGATTTGTGTTCATATGTGCATGACTTGGAAAATCTGTGTGAATGGCTGTTTCATCTTGATAAGGGCACACTTTTGCATGCTCATATTGATTTTGTGCCTTGAGATTTCTTCCTATGTCTTCTCCATTCAACCTCTAGCTTTTTCGTTGTTCCTGCAAAGAGAAGGGTAAGATAAGACAAAACCAACATAATGTAAAGCTTTGAAACATGACGACTGTATTGATGGTTTAATGTCCCCTTTTTGACGGTGAGAGAATTAAATAATATTAATTATTATTACCTAAAAATAACTAAAAGGTAATAATTAAATATTTGATAAAAGTGGTTTTAGGAAATCAATATTAATTAAAGTCAATATATGTGATAACTGCTCAAAACCATCAAATAACATTTTCATAAGAGCTTTGGTTCTTGGGAATGGGCATTTTTGGAAATTGATTATTGAGAAGGATTTGAGAGCACAACTTTCAAAGGTATGAGGACGGAATCAAAGTACAGATTGGACAGAAACCCAACTCCGTTTGCAGGGATTCACTTTAGAATTTGTGCAAGGATTTAAATGATGGTTGAATGATTTCATGGAAATTTGCAGAGGCTTATGAAGAAATTCAGGTATTTATTAATGGTTTCAGATTGAAGGGAAACTATTCAGGTTTTCAAAGAAATATATTTTCTATTACAAAGGATTCGGGCTTTGAATAAATATTACCATTGCCTTTTCTATTAATTCTTGGCCGCCATATTCTGGTATAAGACAATTCGTGGATGACCGATACAGCCAAAACACCGCCCATTAATATTGAGGGATTTAATCAAAGATGTGGATTCTAGAAAGGGCAATATTGGAGTTGGATTGAGGAGTCGGGTCTTGTATGCTTGTGTGTATTTCAAAATAGAAGGCAACCACAAACACTATCGGCTTTCTCCTTAGTGCTGCCTAGGTGAAGGACGTGTTAGTTGTAAGGAACCATCTCTACTTCTTTGAACACACTGGACCTTCCTGTGTGTATGCTTCCATATGGTCATATCGTAGATTGCGTAGTTAATCCCAGCCTCCTTATTTCTATCATGGATCCTAAAAGGGGGACATAGTCAAAGATTAATGACAATTGGGTTTGAATGAATGGGATGTGAATGACGTGGGTAAAAGACAAATCTAATAGACATCAGTAGCGCCAGTATAAGGGGAAACTTAGAATATGCAAGGTTGACGGGAGAAAATGCTCTTGGTCTGAATATACAAGGTTGTATCAGGAACTGGAAGACCATCTATCACGGTTGGATGCATTCTTACTCTATTCGCCACTCCTCACATGGTCTAGAGCTTACGGGGGACTATATCAAGTGCAAGGATGATCGTGACTTTCCTTGAAGACTATTGGGCCACAGGTATTCTCAACCATATAAGGAATACAGGATCAATTAATAACAGAAAGGGAGATTATTAGTTACTGTATTCTCAGGATGGTAACATAAACTTTGAATAAATTCTCAGACAAGACAAATTATGGAATGCCAATCTGAAGGTAACGTGCAAAACAGTTTCTCAGATATTTATTAATATTCTTGTTGGTGTCATTCGAGGAATATTGTGCATGTGTATGTATATCTGGAAACAATATTCATATTCTGTGATATTAATCTGTATCTGAAAGAATAAACTTCTGTGTAACTGTGAGAGTTGATAGAAAGAAACATATTTATTCCTGCAAGCAGTTTTGTTCTGAAATAGAAGTTGAATTTAAATATATCATTCTTTGGGCATGTAATCTCTGGACCTTTAATAGCAGTACATATCACTGTAGTATTGGTTATGATGTTAAATCTATGTAAATGCTGCAATGCACCTGAAGACCTATTTGCAATGTAATTGAAATTCACGGTAGTTTGTCTGAAGTCTGTAGTGAACAGTTGAAGTTTCAATAGGACTGGCCAACAATTTATCATTCTCATCTGCTAATAATTTGACATCTTAGCTTTGTCAAATTTTCTTATTTTTTTATAAATATAAGTAATATATCCATACAATTGTCTAAATAGTTTAACATTGATAGATAGATTTGAACCATTACAAAAAGATGACACATTTATAAAATATAAACCATAAAAAACCTGTGAAATCACGATTGCGAAGATGTTCTTTTGTCAAAAAGGTACAGTAACAGTAAAGACTTTAGAACTTCAAAAAAACTCCAAGTCATCAAGAGCACTTGGCTGAGATGCTAAATCATCATCTGTATCACTACTCAATTCGTCATCAGCAAAGTTAGGCTCATCTGCAACTGGCATTGCTATGTCTTCAAGAATTTGTTGTGAGGAAGAGTCCTTTGCTGATTTGTTCATGAGCAATTTTAAATTGCTGCGAACATAGACAAGATCTTCCAACTTTCCAGACAACAATTTATTCCTCTTTTTGGAATGGATGTGATCAAAGCAATTCCAGTTTCTTTCACAAGCTGATGAACTTGCTCCCTGACTCAAAACTCGAATAGCAAACCTTTGTAGCTCAGGAGCTTGTGCTCCATAGGTCATCCACCATTTATGCCCAGGTACATGTGCCATGTCATATTTGGCTGCTTGCATTCCAAACAACCCTTCTCCACCCTTGTATACCCAAAATTGACTTCTGATTAGTGCTGAAATTGTGTGATTTGATTCATACTTTCCAACCGCTTCTAAAAACCCTGCCATAATTTCAGTGTCGCCTTCTCTATCAATAGAAAATAACTTAGGCTCCAAAAAGCAAGCTGCTGCATGTAAAGATGTGTGCATCATTTTCCATCTGCAATCAACTGTCTCCCATATCTCCATATATTCTGCTTCTACATTGTTTAGTGCTTTTTGAATAGCTTCTTTACAACGGTCCATGCTTTCATAAAGCATGCCAAGGCAAGGAGTGTCACCATCAACCATACAAAGCACATCAACAATTGGTTCACATATAAGCAAAACCTTTGCCGCACTTTCCCAGAAATTGTTGTTTAGAATTATTTGCTCTATGTTCTTCCCCTTAGGACCTTTTGAAAGCATCGAGTGTTCCCACTCATTGGAGCAAATAATAGACCTCAAAGCTGCTTTTTCTTCAACCACTCTTTTCAAAGTGATATAAAATGAAACAAATCTTGTTTCAGAAGGCCTCAACAACTCCCTAGATGCATGTTGCCTATAAAGATTCAATGTGAGACGATGATTCCTTATGAAATTTGCAATTGTTCTCCCCCTGTGAATAACTTCATGTACCCATGGGAATTTAGCCAAGTCATGAAGCAACAAATCGAGACAATGGGCTGCACATGGGCTCCTATATATTTGTGGGTACTTCTCTGCAATCAGCTTCCCAACTCCCACACAATTTGCTGCACTATCAATTACCACTTGAACCACATTTTCCACCCCTACTTCAATAATGGCTTCCTCTAATATTTGAAAAATGTACTCGGAAGTTTTCTTATGGTTCATGGTGTCAATCACTTTCAAGAACACCCTCAAGACAAGACACCAAAATATTAATCAATGGCCTTTGACATATATCCGACCATCCATCACTCAATATAGTGCAACCTGTTTTTCTCCAAAAGGATTTGTCAATAGCTAATTTCTCAGTCACTCTATCTTTTGACCTCTGTAGAAGAGTTTTCCTGATAGCCTTTGAACCTAGGGGGGTGTACCCTTTGCCAAACTCTGCAATTTTTTGAACTGCATTACGAAAATGTGGGTTTCTCGCAACATTGAATGGAATAGCATTTGTATAAAACAAATCAGCTACTGCATCATCCACCTCCTCTTTCTCTACTGGTTTCCAAAAGTTGTTCAATGTTCCTTGCTCTTTTAATACCCTCATCGGTTTCGATAGAGTAGAAGAGGAAGACATAACCTATGTGAATCTAGATACATCTTCATTAGTTCTTTGTTTTTTTTGTGCCTTATTCATTTTTCCCACAATTGAATTGGATTGCTCTTTTTCTAAAGCAACTCTCATTTCTGGGGTAACTTTAGGACATGCTATAACACCTCCTCTTGCACCATTTGAAATACCAAGTAGATGGTCCATTGCCCTTGTCAAACCGCGAGTAAAAGGTTTCTGACACTCGTTGCATTTGAGTTCATTACCATTGCGAGTGACATATTTCCATGCTTCGGCAGTTGATTTCTAAGGAGCCATAATCTGTACGTTTCAGTGACAAAATAATATTGAATATTTAAAAGTTAAAATATCCACTAAATTTTACTAAATAAACAAGCAAAATATATGCTCCAAAAATTAAATAATAAATACTAAATTGTATTTTAAAAAACATAAAAATTATATGTTGTAATTTTATAAACAAAAATAGAACACTATATTTTAAAACACAAAATACCAAATATAGGGGAAAGGACCCAGTAGTTGAGCATGTTCCAATAGTTGTGATAGTAGTTGTTTATATAATGTCCAATAATTGTTTATATAATGCCCAATAATTGTGACATAAGTACCCTAACTTAAACAAAATGTATCCCTTAGATCTAAAAAACAACCAATCATGTGATGCCACATCAGCACTCAACTACTCATGATGTGAATGCACAAGTATTGGTAGCACTTTTTTTTTGGGCCTTTTTGGACACCTTGACAAAAAACATGCTGATGTGGCATCAAATTTGATGATGTGGCCCTGAAACGAAAGTTATAAGCAAGGGACTTGCCATGTAAGCTGCTGTAAAAAAATTGGAGTTATTTGAAATTTCCACGTAGGATTTTGGGAAGCACAAAGTTAGGGTGCACAACTACTGGGTCCTCTCCCCTAGTAGTTTTTAATTTTAATTCTTAAAATTTAAAATATAAAATAAATATATTTTAATTTTTAAAAACAAAATATTAAAATATTAAATATACATTTATTAAATACTGATTTATTAATATAAATTTAATACAAATAAAAAAGTAAAAACATTTAAATCTTTTACTAAGTATTAATTCTTAAAATTTAAAATATAAAATAAATATATATTAATTTTTTATTTTAATTTTTAATAACAAAATTTTAAAATATTAAATAATATTAAATTTACATTTATTAAATATTGATTTATTAATATAAATTTAATACAAATAAAAAAGTAAAAACATTTAAATCTTTTAGTTTTTACTAAGTATTAAAATAATAAAAAACTAAATGCAAGAAAACCTAATATAATAAAAGTTAAAACCATATATATTAAAATTTAAAACTCTACAAAAATATTTCGCTTCACACTTCAGCTGCAGAACGACAAGCATACGACACATGAACAAAATCGAAAGTTGCAGAAAATGACGAAAATGGAACAAAAATCAGGCTTTGGCATATGGGCGGGTGCATGAACAAAATCGCAGGTTTCAGAAAATGACGAAAATGAGTTGTAAAAAAAAACGAAAAAATTAAAGGGTCCAGTGCCTACCTTTTTTTGCAAAGATGACTGGTGACACCTGACGGAGCTCTAAGTTCGGCACAAAAATGATTGGCGACGGTGGTCTCGATTTCGCCTGATAAATTGCCTTCAAACGGTTTCTTTCAACACCCGTCGACCTTCAATCTCCTGCAAACTGCATTTAATCTCCTTCAACTCGTGTTTGAAGAAGTCCCGTTTCAGAATATGTGATTTCTGCAAGTCGCGGCGGGTTTTTATAAAAATATTCTCACGAAAACCCTAAAAACGCTTTAGAAACCCTAAAAAAAGACGCTTTATGAGTTTTCCGTACGAATTAAAACGAATTTTAAGTTTTTTTTTACAGATTCGACGAATTTCAAATTTCAAGCTTGAAATTCGCCGAATGCGGTGACTTAGGTGGTATCAAAGCTGTGCAGCCTGCTAGCCTGAGGGTGAACAGTAAAAGGTTAACTTTAGATCAAAATTTCAGTTTGCGTCAACTACAATACATGAATGACCAGAATTTAGAATGGAAGACTATTACCTACTTTCCTTCCTACCTTGCCAGTAAAGGTAAAGATGCCTAGCTTGGAGAAACTATTGAAAGACCTTGCTCAATCACAACAAAATATGAATCGTGATTTTGCTCAATCACAACAAAGGATAAATTGTGAGATGTAGTGTCTTGCAGATTCGCTTTCACGAAAATCTGAGCATCATAATGTCTCATCCACACCTACATATAAAGGATCTCATGATTTATTTGTACAGGAAGAGGATAGAAAAACTACAAGGTTGGTTTGCAAAAATCTTCATGAGGAGTTTGAGAAACATGCCGATGTAGTATATGAGGATAAAGATATGGATTCCAATGATGTACCCTTGTTTAATCAAAACTCTGTCCAATCGTCCATGGTTGAAGAGTGTAATGCATTTTGAAGTAAGATGGCTAATTCTAATGTTGACAAACTTTCTACACATGGAAACAAATTAGAAAAGATAGTTCATGGCAGCCAAGGTCACTTCGATGATTGGGAACAAAAGCCCTTTGTATTGGAAGATTTGGAGGATCAATTTATGGTAAAGGAAGAAAAGGTAGTGAAAGTGTTATCGAGGATGGATAATACTCATAAACACATTGAAGACCGCGTTTGGACAGTCCAAATTGATGAGAGGCAAAAATGAACAGTAAATGGTATTTCTCATACACATTTGCACTCTATCAAAGAAGTGTTGGAATTAATGAAAGACGACTATTTTCAATTGCTTAGGGATAGGGACATGCCTGTCAAGTTGGTGAGAGACAAGGATATGGAAATTGTTGATCTTTGCCTTCAATTGAGTGGGGCTCATTACTCAATACACAAAGCAAAAACTCAGTTATGTGTTACAGAAAAAAAATCAGTTATGTGTTGCAGCCACTTTTCAAGAGCAAAAAGACAATGCAAGAGGCATGGAACGTGAACAATTTGATGAAGGGATTGAAGAGCTTCAGAGGGATGAATTTGTGAGTTTTGAGGGTCAAATTGCTTGTGAAAGAACAAGGTGCAGCCATGAGATTGATGGGACGCTTGGTGTGTTTCCAAAATTGGAAGAGGCGCATGACATTCAAGAAGTCGCCAATGAAAGGGACAAAGAGTTACCTTGCAGCCTTGGGACAGCTCTAGATGATAGGGAGACAAGCGAATTTCAGACTTTTGAACCAGCAGTGGATGAAGAGCACTCCTAATGGGTGGAGGAATTTGGAAGTACTACAAAGATACTTAACGAAGGGTCTGATTTTCAATTTTTGGGCAGCAGCTTTCCATCTCCATTTCAGTATGAGATGACAAATCTAAAATGCAAGCAAGTTGATTTTGATTATCATGGTATCCAAGATGAAGATCTTTTTCAGACATTACCACCTCTTATCACATGGGAAGGATCTAGCAATAAAGAAGTGTTTGAGGATTCCAAAGTTAACATAGAGAAAGAAGTAAGGTAGTTAGAAAGAATGAACAAATAGTGGATACAAAGAGCCAAGAAGGCCAAGTTGGTGGCTGCCCATGCAAGACAGTGCCTACAACAAGTCAAACACTTGGATCTAGCAAGAGGACAATGTGAAGCCTACCTTAGGTCCCTTTTTCTTCAAAAGGAAGATGTTATAGAGGTTGAGCATGCCATGAACAAGCATACGCAACAATCAAATTTATATGAATCAGAAAATTCATATTATACACATGATGGTAGTTATTGGGTAGATGAGGCCAATTCCAAAATCAGATTTGAGTGAAGATCAAACCATTGTTGAGGAACTTTATGAGTCTACTTGTGACTTAGCACAACCACATCATAAAGATGACTACTTATTGGAGACGACAATCCTAGTGTTAGGACTTGAGACAAATGTCTCGGAGGCATTTGGTCATGATTGGTATACACATGAGAGCACAGAGCTTCAGTTGTATGAACCAAGGATATACATATAGAATATCAGTTATGTGGATATTTGGAGTGGATGGAACAACCACTTCATTGTTGGTGATTGGTGTGAGATGGTGTATCCATAATCATATGTTCTTGGAGACACTATTGATATATTCATTGGGAAGATTTTCAGTGGGTTTGATGTAGTTCTGATATATACCAGCAGCATAGGACCATGTGGTATATGTGTTTATACACACATGGTGGATACTTGTTACATTTTTGTGATAGCATATCATTTCAGGCAGAGAGTTGATGACGATCCTATGGTGCAATACATCTATCTCCCCATTTTCAGCATGGGTCCTAGATTAATTTGGGATCAAGGGATTTGCTTGATAGACGAAGTGCTTCACAGGTTGCTGCGAACTGACAAGGTGACTGATGATAGATGTATCAGAGTAGCCCAGTAGATTGGCGGATCAGTGTTCTTGAGATTGGTTTGAGATCTGGGTATTGTCATGGTTGTTACATTGTTACACATGGATCTTGATGAGTGTGTCATATCTTGTGGTCTTATGGCATGTATATCAGAGTGGAGCAACGGATTGGTATGGGATTGCTTGAGGGTAAGAAATCTCCGGGAAGGGAGGACTTGTAATGTCCCCTTTTTGATGGTGAGAGAATTAAATAATATTAATTATTATTACCCAAAAATAATTAAAGGTACTAATTAAATATATGATAAAAGTGACTTTAGGAAATCAATATTAATTAAAGTCATTTAATATATGTGATAATTGCTCAAAATTGTCAAATAACATTATAATAAGAGCTTTGGTTCTAGGGAATGGGCATTTTTGGAAATTGATCATTGAGAAGGATTTGAGAGCACAACTCTCAAAGGTATGAGGACAAAAACCCTCAGAGTACGGATTGGACGGAAACCCAGCTTGTTTGCAGACGGATTCACTTCGGAATTCGTGCAAGGATTTAAATGATGGTTGAATGATTTCGTGGAAGTTTGCAAAGGCTTATGAAGAAATTTAGGTATTTATTAAGGTTTTTAGATTGAAGGGAAACTATTCAGGTTTTCAAAGAAATATATTTTCTATTGCAAAGGATTCAGGCTTTGAATAAGTATTACCATTGCCTTTTCTATTAATTCCTGGCCGCCATATTCTGGTATAAGACAAATCGTGGATGAACTATACAACCAAAACACCGCCCATTAATTTTGAGGGATTTAATCAAAGACGTGGATTCCAGAAAGGGTGATATTGGAGTTGGATTTGAGGAGTCAGGTCTTGTATGCTTGTGTGTATTTCAAAATAGAAGGCAACCACAAACACTATTGTCTTTCTCCTTAGCACTGCCTAGGTGAAGGACGTTAGTTGTAAGGAACCATCACTACTTCTTTCAAGACGCAAGGTACCTTCCTGTGTGTATGCTTCCATATGGTCATATCGTGGATTGTGCAATTAATCTCAGCCTCCTTATTTCTATCATGGATCCTAAAAGGGGGACGCAGTCAAAGGTTAATGACAATCGGGTTTGAATGAATGGGATGTGAGTGATGTGGGTAAAAGACAAAGCCAATAGACATCAGCAGCACCAGTATAAGGGGAAACTTAGAATATGCAAGCTTGACGGGAGAAAACGCTCTTGGTCTGAATATACAAGGTTGCGTTAGGAACTGGAAGACCATCTATCACGGTTGGCTGCATTCTTACCCTATTCGCCACTCCTCACATGGTCTATTGCTAGCCGAATAGAGCTTACGGGGGACCATATTTAGTCCAAGGATGATCGTGACTTTCCTTGAAGACTACCGGGCGACAGGTATTCTCAACCATATAAGGAACTGAGGATCGATTAAATACAGAAAGGGAGATTATTAGTTACTGTATTCATGAAACAGTAATATAAACTTTGAATTAATTCTCAGACAAGACAAATTACGGGATGCCAATATGAAGGTAACGTGCATAACAGTTTCTCAGGTATTTATTAATATTCTCTTTGGTGTCATTTGAGGAATATTGTGCATGTGTATGTATATCTGGAAACAATATTCATATTCTGTGATATTAATCTGTATCTGAAAGAATAAATTCCTGTGTAACTGTGAGAGTTGATAGAAAGAAACATATTTATTCCTGCAAGCAGTTTTGTTCTGAAATAGAAGTTGAATATAAATATATCATTCTTTGGGCATGTAATCTCTGGACCTTTAATAGCAGTACATATCACTGTAGTATTGGTTATGATGTTAAATCTATGTAAATGCTGCAATGCACCTGAAGACCTATTTGCAATGCAATTGAAATTCATGGTAGTTTGTCTGAAGTCTGTAGTGAACAGTTGAAGTTTCAATAGGACTGGCTAACAATTTATCATTCTCATCTGCTAATAATTTGACATCTTAGCTTTGTCAAATTAGTCAAATCGATTAAAACTTGATCAGAGGGGTACGGGTTATTATAGTGGTATCCTAAGTCACCAAATGAATGTCGTCAAAAAAGTTTAAGCCCACTAGGCTGAGATTAAACTTTCAAGTGCTTAAAATATTCACTATATGTGACCAAAATTTAAGCTCTTCATAGATATCATGCTAAAAGCATGTTTAATTACAAATTGAAAGCAAAAATGAATGCTTATTCAGGGGCTTTGACTTCTGTTTTAATCATTTTTGGAAGATTTAAACGTTGATGGGCTTTGAAGATTAAATCTAAACTTTAAGTATATGTGGAAATACTTTTCTGTGTTTTTAATAAAACCCCTCCCAGTGCTTTGACAAGGGAAAGATACTTTGAAATGTTGTAATATCCCCTTTAGTTTTTATTTTTATTTTGCACAAGTTCACCAAACTCTAGCGCAGGAAGATGGCACTTCAGCAACAGGTGAAACCCTAGGTAAGGGTGCTCAAATAGTAAATGAACCCCTAGGAATTTTGAATGAATTTCTACCAGTAAACCTAGAATGCCAGTGGCTGAATCTTTCCTCAATTTTATGGCATTGAATCTGTCGTCAACTTTGCCTTCAAATCGTCTCCAACTCTCAAAGTTATTGGAGTTTATAGCAGTGATATGTCCCAGCAAATTTGGTGCACTTTCCACTTAGATGCCTACAAAAATTGCCTCAAAACTGCTGCCTTTCATTACTGAATTAGTACAGCCTGTTTGGGAATGAAAGAGTGCTGAATTTGATCTTGAAATTGCCCACCAACCTGCCCAAAGTTGCCATGATCGACCTTGCAGGTTTGTTCCAGCCAAATCCTAGATGTAGCACTCCGATTTGAATGATAAATTTTTGATTGCAATCTGAAATCAGATCAATTATGCCCAGTGGTGATCTCCATGTCAAATCACTCGAAGGAATTGTGGGTTTTCATCCTTAAATTCTAGACCTAGAGTGTTTTTGTCCTCAGGTTAGATTGAATTGAAGTCCAATGCTTCATCAAGGTGTAGAAATCTGAAACTAGAATGGTTGATCAATATGCTTCCTTCTCCTTGCTTGGCCTGTCTTAAATGGAGTTTTCCACCAAAAGACATAACTCTTCAAATTTTCTTTGTGACCTATTGATGCGTGTTTTGTGACACACGAAACATCAGAATAAAATGCCCAAAGACACCCTATCCTCTCTTGAAAAACCACCGTGTATGCTAAGATTGCGAGAAGATCATATGGCGATTCGAAGGTTCCTTATGTCAAGTCTTGATGTACGGATTAGCTCAATGGTCGTTGTGATATGCCGGTAACACAAAGGGACTTATGCTAGGCTCGTTCAATTCACAATGAAGGTCTAGACAATAAAGCTCTATTGTTTGGGTCCTGGATCAAACAAACTTAAAAAAAGAGATAAGGGTTTAGAATTTCTAATCTACTTCCTAAGAATCCAAGAGACGGTATTAACTTGGTGAAACCAATAACCACGCTTTGCTTCGCCACGCTCAACGACAACTACACGAAGTGGGTGCAATCTTCAAAGGAGTGTGCTTATGATTTACACGTCATGAATAACTACCATCAAATCAAACAATATTTATCCAGACAAAAGTTAAGCATCCACAAAGTAAGCGCAGGCTAACTTTACGCATTGAACGAAAATCATCCATTCAAAGAAAGTATGAGCGAAAGTTACACCCTAAATCAATACTTATCAGATCTTGCATTCATCTAACATACATGAAATAAAATCTAAACTATGATGAGGGATAAGAACCATGCCAACTCTAAAGTAAGAGAAATAATCACCATCAATTTGCACAATGCATTACTCATTACTTTGGTAGTCATATGCAACAATTTACTTATCTCAACATGTTTTGCAACACGCTCCCATGCTTTACAAATGAGGGATGAGCTCAATTTCTAGGCTCCCCAATTACATTTCAATGGCCAAGATTGATTTAGAATCAACGACCGAGATCACAAAATAAAACCCTAATTAGGGCTTGTCATAACTAACTCCTTCTCGACCAATGAGAAAATTACATTCGAGGACACTTGTCCCTTTTTGCTAAATATGAACCAACAATAAAATAGAAAGTTGCTGCATGGAGTGTGAGGTTCATTGAATCTAGACATGTTGACCTAGAACAATCTGATTAGTTGGAAGATGATGAAGCACCACCTCAGCGTGTTGGATGTCCTCCTTGGTCACTTTGTTCTTTTTCCATGTTCTTGCCTTAGAATATCTTTCTTCGCTGATGACTTTGTCCTTGGTGCTTGTTCCTTCCTAGCTTTGATCTTGGATTCCTTTTGATTTCTTCTTCTCACTTGCGCTTGAGGTCTGGAAGTCTCCCCTTGGCGCAAATGTTTAGACTTGAAGTTATTAAGGTTTTCTTTCCTGATTGCTACAAGCGCCTTGAATTTGGAGAAGAACTCCCCTATGTTTTCACCACAATGGAGGAAATTGGAACTTTCTCTGTGAAGTATTTCCTGTACTTGGCCAAACTTTTGCTATTCAATTTTATTTTGTAACACCTTCATGTGGACCACTCAACAGTTAGCCCAGATTTTGGCCATCTCTATGCTCGAATGAACTTTGCCTGTGAATTTGCCTTCAATTTTGAGTTTGGCTTGCGCTATGTAGGGCAGATTCCATCTTTGGACAAGAATTTTATTCACTTCCTCTTGTTTTCTTTCCAACACTTAGTCAATTTTCTGATTCTTTTGTTGTAGGAAAATTCCAGACTTAGCCATTTTTTTTAGTTTCCTCTTGGCAAATTTTACCATGTTTGTTTCTAACCTTGGCGGACTTTGGCACATGTCATGCCATTTTTCTATTATGCTTGAGCGGACTTCCTCATTGGCAAGCCAATTCTTTTTCTCTTCCTTAGGCAGACTTGGCTGCTGGTTGGACAATTTGCTTTTATCATGGGCAGACTTTGAATGATCTTGGGCATTTTCCCAAGTGTCAAGGCGGAGCTCATTTTGAATCTATAGCATGGCGGACTTCACCTTTTCCATGCCATTTCATGGCGGAATTCATTGTATCTTAGGCACTGTTATCTTTGACCTAGGAGGATTTCATCATCGGCAAGCCACTTTCCTTGCTAGCTGGGCAAACTTCATGACTTGGCAAAACATCTTCCTTCATTTCTCCTTGGCGGACTTGGCTGCTTTTCATGCCTTAGAAAATTTTCTTGCCTCCAAGGTAGGGCGGACTTTGAAGTCTTTTGGACATTTTCTATGGCGGACTTTGAAGGCTTTTGCCATGTTGCCTTTATGCCTGGGCGGACTTCAAGTGTCTTGTGCCATGTTTACTCTTTGGTGGGCGGACTTGGCTTAATGTCATGCCATGACACATTCTAGCTTGGGGCGGACTTGGCTTATGATCAAGCCATGACCAAGGGCGGACTTTCATTGTGTTCATGCCAATCTCTCACCTTCCTATGGCGGACTTTACCATTACTCATGCCATTGTCAAACTCTTCTTATGGCGGACTTGCCATACACTTGTGCCATCTCTTATTCAAGCTAGGGCGGACTTTACCCATGCTTGTGCCATGATCAATACTTAGGCGATTTTCTGGCCGTCATCTGGTTCGTCCAAAATTTCACAATTATTTCCACTGTAAAGGGTCTTTTGAGGATGACAATGTTGAAGCCATGACCCAGGCACTTTCCAAGAATAAAAACCTTCCCAAAATAGAAACTTTCCAAAAATAAATCCCTAAAAAATAGGAAGTCCAAAATAGGCTAAAAGTGCCAAAAATAAAGTCCCTAATAAATAGGGGGCTAGAGTGAAAATCCCAAAAAAGTAGGAGGTGTCAAAATTGACTTAAACTACAGGTGATCCTCGTCCTCCAGGCCTTCTAAGCATTCTGATTACACTTGTGCACTGATTCGGGCTCAAATTCTTTACTTGGCTCGGGTGACACCTGAAAACTCTAACTCCTCATTGTAAGAAAAACGGTGACTAGCAGTTGCGATGCCAAGGCAAAAAACCCAAAAAGCAAAAAAATCAAGAGGGTCTCCATTTGCAATGGGGCGATGTTGTGAAAAGGTTGCAGCATGACCCTTGATTGATATTTGAGAGGAGCTATTTAAAATAAATTTTAATTATAAGAGACCTTATTTTATAGTTTCACTTTACTTGAGGCCCCCTTTATTATAACTACATTTTATAATAACCGTTAAGGGGCCCCGTTTATGACATTATGACCCTCTTGAGTTATTATTAGACTCCCATTTTTCTAGTGGAAAATTCCCAAGGCCCACGAGAAATGATAAAAGGCATTTGGGTTTCAACTTTCAACTTAGCTTCATTTCAAAAAAAGGGAAATTACAGTCTGCTCTTCCCAAGATTGCTTGTCCTCAAGCGATTGTAACTAGGATGCTCTAGAATTTCTTTTCCACTTGACTGGATCTTTTTGGAGTTACTAGGATCCTAAATCAACCTTGGGGATTGTTTGTCCATCCACTCGATGTGCTTGGTTGGAAGACATCTTCAAATATAACCTCCTCAAATTGTCTCTCTAACTATCTATAAATCTTTTGCAAAGCTTTTGTAAGTTCTTGAAAATCCTATTTTGCTCCAAAAGATTTTTGCTTTGCTTCTCTGTTGTGAACCAAACAATCTGTGCAAAGAGTCTTTATAGATATGAATGGCTGGTTGTAGCTGGACACTTCCATACTTTTGTGGTAACCAAGTTGGGTTTTTCGTTAGGAAATTTCTCAAGTGTTACCTCCCTTCCTTTAGAAGGATTTTAAATTGCGAAGTTTGAAATTTTTGAGCGATTTCTCGAAGGGAGCACAATCACTAAATACCCAAAACTAAGTCAAGTTCTCTTAAACCAACAATATAAAAGTCATCACACCTTATGCACCTTTGAGTGTGTTGAGTCGATTAATTTTCTCTTTGCATAATATTGTAAATTCGTTAACAATTGTCACATCACGTCCTTTGAAGTCTTTAGTTTCAAATCCTTTCTTAGCTACCAAATCTTCATTAATGTTGTTATGAGTAGCTCCACTATCAAGGAGTACTAAAATTCTGCTTCCACATTAAGTCTAAAAGGATGTTATCTTGGTGCTTCTGAAAGAGAAGCAAGTGTTACTCCACTATTTGATTGTGGTTCAGGATTCTCTTTTTCTTCCTCCTTAATCGAAACTACTTCATTTTAATGAATTTTTCTCATGTCCATACATCAATGACTAGTCCGAAGGTTGTCTACAACTGAAACACAAACTCTTTCTCTTGAGATAATTCTTGATCTCATCTTCTATCTTTGTCTTTGGTGGTATGTTTTCTTCGATTATGCATAAGACTCTTCCTTCTATGGAACTTCCTTTGATTAGTCCAAAGATGGAATCTTTGAGTGAAATTTATACTTGGGAATTGTAGTCTCCAACTCTAGGGCTCTTTTAATAGCTTCCGACAGAGACAAAGCATCAAACGGCTTAATCAAACCCTTTATAGGGTTGGTTAACTCTTTGACGAAAAAGACAATTAATCTTCTTTCTAAGGCACCATTGCAGATAACTTTTGGAATTTCTCCACATATTTCTCTATTTTTATCTCTTGCTTTAAGATATTTTCTAACAAACCTTTCTATCAACCTTCTAAATTCATCATATGTGACAATCAGACTATGACTTTGGGTAACTAGCCCATGGTACTGCCATTTGTGTGTTGTTCATTCCAAGTGTAAGGTGGCAAATTTGATGGTGTCATCCTTGGTCATAGGTTTTGGAGATAAATATGTGTCTAACTTCATCCACACACAAGCAGTACACTTATTAGAACCATCAAAAGTGGAAAGTGTCAACTTACCCAAAGCTTGCTGATGATCAGTCTGCCTTGGTTGAGGCCTAGGCTCAATTCTCGATCCACTTTTGCCTCTGCTCATATTCATGTAATTCATGAGAGTCATTGGTTCTAGAGGGAGATTCCTATACTCTGCATAACAGGTGGTAATAGCATCTTGCACAGAAGTTCCTGTGCTTCCTCCACAGGAACTTCTTCCCTTTGACTGAAAGCAGAACAAAGAGGTCTAGCAATAGACCTAACCATGGTTCTCTGTGCATTACTTTTCTACTTTTTATTGTTATTGTTATTGGCTCGAAAAGAACTTGCCTCACCATTTTGATTGTTGGTATTTCCTACTTTATTCTATGTGTTCTAATTGTTATGCATCATATGTAACATCTGCCCCATCATATCTAACATAAGGTTAAACTTCCTTTCAAACTTATATACAGGATCTTTTGAAGCTTTCTTCTCTCTTTCCATATTTACTTCTTCTGCCTCAAATTCCAAATGAGCTTTTGTTTCTTTGTTCTTGGTAAATTGACGCTAAGTTTTTCTAAGTTCCCTTTGATGATATTTTTAGAAATGTTGTCATTGATGTCAAAGTTGAGAAGACGAAGTTGTCATTGATGTCAAAGTGATGTCAAGAAGGGTTTTGTTGTCTAAGCACAATATAACTAATGTATGGATGAGATTGTTAGAAGTTTGTCATTGATGTCAAAGAAGAGATCCAAGTATGTGGTGCCATAATTGTAATTCACATATTGTGGAGCAAGAACATATAGTTAACAGGAAGTATTCTTGTGAAGACTGATTCTTGAATTAAATCGGGCTTATTCTGGAAATATAGATACAGATGGAAATCATTCTTCTATGATACAAGGACTGTATTTATTGTGAAGGATGAGGAACTATATTAGCTACTTGCTGAAACTGCACCTATGTGTCTTCCGTTGAAGTTGTTCAGGTTATAAGTGATCAAATTTTTGTATATGTCAGCATGAAAAAGACAATCAACGATTATATAGAATGGATGACTTATGAATAAAGACAAAAGATATAATATATATTTGTTAAGGCAGCAATTTGAAGTGGTTAAGAACAAATGGAAAAGCAGCGATCAAGGAGGAATTAAAGGCTGCATATAAGACAAAATAAGTCTTAAAATACTAAGTATGAAATATGATTAAGGAGGAATTAAAGGCTGCATATAAGACAAAATAAGTCTTAAAAAGACAAAGTATGAAATATGATTTATTAAAGTGATGCAAGAATACACGATTCCTTATTAAAGGTTCGATTCAGATTTTTAGAGAATAAGACAAAAATTCAGAAAAAGACAAAATAAAGAAAAATCAAATTAAGAATAGGACAAAAGAAAAGAGAAGCGACTTTTCAAGAAGAGATACGATTTTCTGAAGTAAAGCGCTCCATCTAATGGTTCGATTTAGCTTGTGAAATAGTACGATTCATTTTTGATGATACAAATTCAGATTTTCATCAAATGGTGCGATTTGGAATGATTTCATATAAGACAAAAACCTTGTATTAAAAAGTTAGTGATTAGTATATATGAAAGAAGGCAGCGATTAATATATGTGAAGGGCAGATAAGACAAAAACTGTTATTTATGAAGAGTTGTGTATGTTTGAAGGGTGATATCCATTAAGAAAAGGTGTGTCTATTGTCTCCATTTGAGAAGATATATAAGATGCGAGTTTGGGAATTTGAAACTAAGAAAATTCAAGGAATTATTTCTGAGTAAAAGAGCAGATCTAAAGGAAGGTATAGGGCAGAATTTTATGAAGACTAATTCACACGTATTCTGAAATATACATATTGCCTATGTGTGAAGAATAAAGGACAGATTTGCAAAGAGTTTATGGCAAGATTATAGGAGAAGAAAAGTGTGAATGAAATGATATAAAACAGCAGATCTGGAAGAGATCAAGAGCAGATTTAGAAGAATAAGATGAAGCAATTCAATGAAATATTTCTGAGTATAAGGAAGAGGAAGAAACAACATAATGACATATATTTCTGAGTTGTGAGAAAATATTATGAGAAGATTTGAAAGGAAGATTAATACTGATATAGAAGAGGAGTATATGCAACTGTAAAAGGGAATTAGTACAGATTGAAAAGAAGATTATACTGAGATAAAGATGAAGTACTTGCAGATATAGAAGAAGAATTTTATCAGATCTAGAAAAGAGTTATAGCAGACTTGGTGCAAGATTGAAAGAGATATATTTGAGTAGTATTGTCCATCATCCATTGAGGAAGCAACATTGAAGGTGGAACTTTGTTTCTGAAGTCATTATCTCTTGCTAAGTTGGTGCTTGGCAAGTGGGGGTTGGTGCCTACAAATTGAGGGAGTTGGTGCTTCCTGTAGTTTGGTGCCTACAAAACAAGTTAGAGGTTGGTGCCTCTAGTAGGTTGCTGCCTACTATCATTGTAATTCACATAAACATATAAAGTACATTATTTATACCGTGGTTTTCTCCCATAAGGGTTTCCACGTAAAATCTTGGTGTCAACTTGTTCAAATTGTTATATTCTTGCATGTTGATATTGTGTTCGAGTTTAAAGTTGATAAAAGTTGAGAGGGAAAAAAATGGTTAATATATCGATTAACCCCCCTCAACCCCCACTCCCCCTCTCAGTATATTTTTGTGCTCTTCAGATACTTGTTGGCTCTGCCATTTAATTGCATAAAAATGTAGTCTCATAGGCTGGCAAGATCCAACTTTGACCCCATTGTAATATCCCCTTCGATTTTTTATTTTTATTTCGCACAAATTCATCAAAACCTAGTGTACGAAGATGGTGTAGTCGGCCGAGAGTGTACTTGGTTGACCGTGAGTTATAAGTGAACAAGACTTTAGTTAATAGGTCATAAATAAATAAGACTTTACTTAATGCTAATATTTTCTGTGTACTTATCATGTTAGTTGGTTGTCTCGAGAATTAAGTTCTTGACGAAGTAATTAGTTGTAGTGAAGGGACGCGACGGTCGGTTTCTCAACCACCGCTTGCGTACTTATGTACTTGAGTCATGTAGTAAAAAAACACAAACTGTCGCTATGATTGTTCACAATATACTTGTATGAACATATGTTCAATAAATAAAGACAACTGTGATGATTTCATGCATTATATCCTAGTACGGTGTTATGTTTTGTAAGTTACTCTCGTTTACTCCTTGTGTATGTTGAAATTCATTCCGTGAGTAAACATTTGGCGCTATTGCCTAAGCGTACCTAGGGAAATTAACCGACAGTAAGATGGGAACATAATGGGTCGACTGCGGAAGAGCCTGTGCAAACTAATGAAGAAAGGGAAGACAATTTGACACAAGATTTGGTGAATCTGTGGGATATATCACTAAGAGACCACGTACGAAGGGAAGCTCTTAGGTGAGAGATCCCTCAAGCAATCATCTGGGACAGGCTGCAAGTGAACGATGAGGTTGACCATCTCCTCAATCGTCTGCCAAGATTGCTAGCTTGCCACTTCATTATCTTGTAGGATCTCCGGACGGAGTGTGACAAGGAACGTTAGAGGCAACACATATTGCAACGGTACGAGGAGAGAGCCAAGTGGGAAGAGGACAAATGGGATACCAACTGGGGACGTACTCCCAACAACCAATGATCGCGTGACAACCTTTAATGCCCGTACATCATACATCGTACGGAGAAAGATACAAAATTTATGACAATGAAAATGAATTAAGTGAAGATCTCAACAGTAGTATCCGACGCATTCAAGAGTTGTCCATATCAGATGATGACAAAGGGCTGAGGACTGGAAGATCTAAACCTAAGACCCTAGGGCAGAGGGAGCATCGGAGCGAACCCTAGGAGACTCAAGGTGTCGAGGACGCTAACAAAAGATGTGGTAGAGACTTGTACGTGGCTGAGAGTGCAAGAGACGTACTAGGATGTAGTGGGAGAACCAATCTAGTCAGGTCCAACACACAAGGAGGGCATTAGGGAAGGATGGTGACTCCGCCAGTCGAGAGGCAAAAGTTGCCGAAATTTATGGGGAACGGGTTGGAAGATCCAGTACGACATTGCAAAACATGCAAAACGATTTGGGTAGCCAACGGATAGGATGATCCAAACTACTGGCTGAAAGCATTCCTAGCAACATTGAGAGACAACGCCATCGATTGGTACACATAATTGAACCAAGTACATAGGGCATCATGGAGATTACTCAAGAAAGCATTCCAAGATGAGTTCAAATTCCTAAGGGATGACAACGAGACTGTAGCAAAGATCTATAATACCAAGCAAGCGAAGCACGAGAGTGTGCGTACCTATAACTGGAGATTGAAAGACTTACTGGGGAAATTGGAGGCACAATCGGCAGACGGTCTGAAAAAGAGGTGGTTCATTAAAGGACTACTTCCCTCCCCCCGGAAGAAAATGAAGGTGGTACCTCCATCCTCATACACAAAAGCATATAACCGTGCGATGGACATCAAGAGAAAAAACAGGACATCTTCGCGAGGAAAAAAGAAAGATGACGATGAAAGTACGGGGGAGAGTGAAGATGAGTCAAAAACAATACAAGCTCTCCGTTGAGATATGCTGAGAATGATGAAGGAATTGCAAGCCAACAAAGAGGGGTTGAAGGAGGCGAACGAACTGTGGTGTATTGAATGCAAAACAAAAGGTCATACAAAGGCGAACTGTCTGAAAAAAATGTTTTGTGACATCTGCCAAGCTATGGGACACTCCGTCAAGGAGTGCCCGTACAACCTAAAAAACACAGTTCACAAGTGTTTTTCGCACAAGGGGAACAGTCAACCCCTCCGACCACACCATCGAAACCCCAAAACAACAATGCATCCTTTGGTGGCTACCACAATAATCAGAGAAGTAATAACAGTACGCCAAGAAGCAAAATCTAGTATGACAACAAAGGTAGAATGATGATCCAGTGTTGAAAGTGCAACGAATGGGGTCACTTTGCCAGGGATTGCCAAAGCGGTCAAGGTGCAGGTGGAAGGCTGTTGAAATGGCATGGTCCTAGCGATCACGAAGACACCGATTGCCCAAAGCAGAAAGGCGTCAACATGCTGGAGGTAGTTGATGAGGAGGTTTTGGCGATTACAAGGGTGCAGGCAAAGAAGGCCAATTATTCAGACCCTCGTACGGAGAAAGAGAGACTCCAAGAGGCCAAGGAAGAAGTGGAAGAGGCAATGGCGAAAGAACGAAGAACCTCTAAGGCGGCTAGTACGTCATTATAGTTAGGGTTCGAGAAAAACATCGTACAATAGGTGCTTCACACAACCGTACCAATTAAGGTAAACAAACCTTTTGCAAATGATGCCTCAACTGAGAGTAACACTCACGAACGTCATCAAAGACAACCTCCAGAAGGGTCCGATCGAGAGTATGACATAACTGGCAGGAGAGGCCACAAACCCGATGCTACTTGCAGTAAATGTCGGGAGGAAGCCGACTATCGTACAAATGGAAATCATGGGGAGGAAACTCTCCAACACCATCATCGATGGAGGCTCTGGGGTAAATGTACTGCTAGAGGAGACATGGAAGTGTTTGGGAAAGCCAATTCTCTGGTCCCCGACATTCCACCTGGTAGGTGCAGACCAACATGGCATCAAACCTCTCGTTACCTTAATGGCGTAGAAAGTCTTGATTGGCATGCAATAGTTCCTATTGAAGTTTGTCATTCCATTGGAGAAGAAGGCGTACAATGCATTGCTAGGATGAGGATGGTTGATTATTGCCAAGGAGGATGGTTGATTACTGCCAAGGTGAACCATAATTGGAAGAGGAACACACTCTTGATCGAGAGCCACGAGAAGTACATTATTGATTTGAAGAACTAGGCTACGAGTGAAGAACTGGCTTCCTCCAGATCAAAATCAGACGAAGGGTTGGATGTCAATGAAGAAAGGAAGATGGTGGAACTCGACACAGAAGGTGTACTTGAACTTGGAAGTTGCTCGGAGGACGAGACCAGTTCATTGAATGGCCTATTTCATTGGTAGATGGAAGACTATGAGGTGTTCCACCGAGAGTGTAACATGCTACAAATCAGAGAAAGCTAGGAAGAAGAGGAGAAGGGCACGTCCAACCATACATCTTCAACCGAGTACAAGGAATACAAAGAAGGTGAAGAGGAGAAGGGCATGTCCAGCCAAACACCTTGATCGAGTACAGAGAGTACAAAGAAAGAGTATCAAAATTGGACGATACGTCGATCCACAAGTCCGAACAAGTACGAGGTGAAATTGTGTCAAAGCCGAAAAATGAAAAAAATAAAGTAGAAGAATTAATTTTTTTTTAACAAAGCTAGAGAAAAAAGAGATGAAGAGAGAGGAAAAAGAGACAGAGATAAAATAGACGAAAAGAGAAAAGTGACGAAGAGAGAAAATAAAAGTAAAGACAAGGAAGAAAAAGGAGACGAAGGAGAGAAAAAAAGAGATGGAGGAGAGAAGAAAAAGGAGACGGAGGAGAGAAGAAAAAGGAGATAAAGGAGAGAAAAAAGAGACGGAGGAGAGAGAAGAAAAAGGAGGTGAAGGAGAAAAAAAGAGGAGAGAAGAAAATAAAGAGGAGAGAGAAAATAAAGAGGAAGGCAAAAACATTAAAAAATTCAATAAAGTTAAAATTGCCAAAGTTCGAATAACAATTAAAGGAAAAATCATACGACCATTCAACAAGTCGACAAGGGAAAAAGAAGTTCGGTGAAAAGACAGTTTTACCCGTATGCCGTACGACATAAGGAGACCATACGAGAGAAGAAAAGCAACAGAAGAAAGCACAAGTGTTTGCTAGATAGAAAGAGACATGGAGAAACTAGTTGGCTAAGCCCATATGTCATATGGAGGAAAAGGAGAACTTAGGCAAAGCCGAACAATCCAGACAAGGCTAGACAAGGGATACGTGGAGATGATTTGACCGTATGAGGCAACAAAGGAACCATTGCACGAGTTTTTAAAATCAAAAGGGCTATACGAAGGCAAAACAAAAAGTTTGTGCGAGTGAGGAAATTGGCCGTACGAGTTAAAAGAGCTTTAAGCGTGCAAAGGGCTGAATGATTTGAGAAGACAAAAGCTGCACGAGTTTTTAAAATAAAAAAGCCGTACAAGTGCAAAATAAAATGTCCATACGAGCCAAAGCGAAAGCACCCGTATGATATTTAATTACCTTAGCTGTACGAGGGAAAACTTTAAGTGCCATGTTCGCCGTACAAGAAGGAAATGAGAAGTCCATACGATGGAAATGCAATCAAGTTGTACGATTCAAAAGTGCCGTATGAGTCATTGAGTGTGTGATTGCCGTACGAAGCTTGCAGATACAGGTGGTACGAATGAACAAGTTGATTACTGTACGGTGTGAAAGGGTCATACGAGGGTTGCAAATAAAAGCCATACAAAAGAACAAGCAATTGGCTGTACGAGATAAGTAGAGAGTGAAAGCCGCCATACAAATCATTGAGTTAAGGAAGGCCGTACGAATCATTTAATTTGCAAATCAGAAATAAACTCAAAGTAAGCACTGTACGAACAAGTGGAATATAGGCCTTATGAATTGAATAGAAGATAGCACGATCAAAACAAATCAGAGCCAAAGACGTACATGTGAAAATCGCACAAAGAAGGGAGAAACTAAATTGCGCACATAAGAGGAATAAGAAAAATAGTGCAAAATTTGTATTTTTCGGCTTCATTAGCATTATTTTTTGCCACTTGAAAAATCATGAAAATGAGGTGCACCATGGAGTTTTCTAAGGTTTTAGAAGTGTTAAATTGGTCTTGGCAGCGGGGGCAGCCCTGCCCTGTATTGTGACAGGGAGCGTGCCAAGGATGTTGCCCCCGGACCCCGCAAGGGGTGCTACCCCTCAACCCCATTGGGGGTGTTGTCTCTTGATCCCCCTGTTGGGGTCGTTGCCTCCAAATCCCTGCAAGGGGTGTTGCCCCTTGACCTCGTTGGGGGTGTTGCCCCTAGACCCCCATCAAATTCAATGGAATTACCATATCCCAGTTCAGCCAGCCACCATAGTATAGCCAGAGCCACTAGCCTCCCACCCAAGGTCGCCAACATCATGTTCAGTTCACCTAGCCCCACAGTCACGCACAACACCATCACAGTTGGACATGGGACATGATTCCTTAGTGGTACATGATGCTGAGAGGATCTTGGCGGTTATGAAGCCGGTTGAGGCTACTAGGAGAGAATGGGCAGAGAAGGATCAAGTTTTGGCTGAGAGGAACAGAGTGTTGGCTCAATTGGCTTAGGTGATGGTTGCTTAGCAAACGAGAGCTGCCACTCTCGAGGGGCAATTGGCAGAGAAGGACTCAATGTTGGCCGAGAAGGATGTAGTCTTGAGCAAGAGGGATAGGTAGTTGGCAGAGAGGGACACACAAATTGAGGATGCACAACACATGGCACTGGACGAAAAAGACAAAGACTTGGCTAGCTTGTTTTTGGTTTTTAGTTGTTTGGAAGACGACTACTTTGTGGGGGGATGATGTAGTCGGCTGAGAGTGTACTTGGTCGGCTGTGAGTCATAAGTAAATAAGACTTTAGTTAATGCTAATATTTTCTATGTACTTATCATGTTGGTTGTTTCGGGAATTAAGTTCTTGACGAAGTAATTAGTTGTAGTGAAGGGACGCAATGGTCAGTTTCTCAACCACCACCCATGTACTATATGTACTTGAGTCATGTAGTCAAAAAACATAGACTGTTGCTATGATTGTTCACAATATACATGTACGGGCATATGTTTGATAAATAAAGACAATTGCGATGATTTCATGCATTATATCCTAGTATGGTGTTATATTTTGTAAGTTACTCTCGTTTACTCCTTGTGTATGTTGGAATTCATTCCGTGAGTAAACAGATGGTGCTCCAACGGCTGGTGAAGACACTCAAACAATAAATGAACCTCTAAGGATTTTCAGTTAATCTCCACTAGTAAACCTAGAATCTCAGTTGCTGAATCTATCCTCAATTTTATGGCATTTGTCCTCAGTTTTGCTTTCAAATCTTTTTGCCTACTGTCGAAGTCATTGGAGTTTATAGCAGTGATTTGTCCTTGCAAATTTGGCACATTTCCAAATTGCCTCAAAACTGATGCCTTTCACTTCTGAATTAGTATGGTCTGTTTGGGAATGAAAGAGTGCTGAATTTGATCTGGAAATTGCCCCTCAAAATGCCTAAAATTGCCATGATCTGCCTTGCATTCCGGCCAAACCCTAGATGTAGCACTCCAATTTGAATGATAAATGTTTGATTGCAATCTGAAATCAGATAAATTATGCCCAACATCGATCTCTATGTCAAATCACTCCAAGGAATTGTGGGGTTTTCTCCTTCAATTCTAGACCTAGAGTGTTATCGTCCTCAGGGTAAATTGAACTGAAGTCCAATGCCGCATTAAAGTGTAGAAATCCAAAAGTAGAATGGTTGATCAATATGCCTCCTTCTCCTTGGTTGGCCTCTCTTAAGTGGAGTTTTCTCCTCAAATTCATAACTCTTCAAATTTCCTTTGTGACCCTTGATTGATATTAGAGAGGAATTATCTAAAATAAAATTTAATTATAAGAGACCTTATTTTATAGTTTCACTTTACTTAAGGCCCTCTTTAGTATTATTATATTTTATAATAACACTTAAGTGGCTCCTTTTATGACATTATGATCCTCCCATTTTCCTAGTGCAAAATTCCCAAGGCCCATAGGAAATGAATAATGGGCATTTGGGCTTCAACTTGGCTTCATTTCGAAAAAAGGGACATTAAAAATGCTGCTGGAGTCCATGTATGGCTGCAAACACGAAGCAAGAAAAAATGCTGATATTTATCCTTTGCATTCCACAAGCCTCTGCACCTCAAACGGCCAGCAAGCATGGATGGCTCTTCTGCAGACCTCTTGCCACACAACAAATATTTATGTGCATATTGATTAATGCCTCCCCAAGTGCCTCAAACAAGCTTCCTTTGTATGATTGGCTGCACCCAAAACAAAACCTGCCTTTCGTCTGTGCCTGCACATTCACAGCTCCAAATGACAATGACACAAGCTTTGCTTCTTCTCAGCCCAGTGAAATACAGTTTTGATAGCATGAAAAATGAATAATATCAGAAATATAAAACAGATTTAGTAAGACAAAAGAAACACAGCTGAATATATTATTCAAAGGACTCATGACCAAAAGGCTTGGCTCATTGCTCTGCATACAAGAGAACATATAGATATTTGGAGAATGGCACATCACTAAACAAACTAGAATACCACCATGTAATGTCCCCTAATTGGGAATGCCCTAAATTTTCCCTAATTCCTTAATTTGAAATAACAAAGGGTTTAGAGAATATCTTTCACCTGATTGAGGCTTGATTGAAACCCTGCACATAGGTTAGAACCACATATCATAATCAAACTGATTAGCAGATTATAATCATTTTCCACAATAATACTAATTAGCAGATTACCACAACTAGCTATTAATAAACTCATGGTCAATCATTAATTCAATCACAAAGCATTTTAACATCCTTGGAGGGTTCACTCATAAGAGAGTATGGGAGAATGTGACTTGATGGGATGCCTAGGACCCTTTTACCTTAGGCCCAAGAGTGGATATACCATCCCTCCTAGCCTCATGTGGCCCATGCCATCCATATGAGGTGATCTACCTGTAGTCGGCCAAGAGTGTACTTGGTCGGCCGTGAGTCGATGTAGTTGGCCGAGAGTGTACTTGGTCGGCTGTGAGTCATAAGTAAATAAGACTTTAGTTAGTATTAATAATCCATGTACTTATGTTATGTGCGTGTCATGTTAGTTAGTTGTCTCGGGAATTAAGTTCCTGACAAAGTAATTAGTTATAATGAAGGGACGCGATGGTTGGTACCTCAACCACCGCCAACATATTATATGTACTTGAGTCATGTAGTTGGGAAACATGACGGTTCTACTATGCTATGCTATGTTTTGTCTGGAGATATTATGCGTGATGTAATTGCCAAATACTGAATAAAGAAATATATCTATGTTTTGTGCAATAGCCATGTGATGATTATATGTTGTCAATGTTATTTTATATTTCCGTTTACTCTGTACGTAATTGTACCAGTAGCGAGTAAACATTTGGTGACGTTGCCTAAGTGAATCTAGTAAACACCCAAACAGGAGAATGGCGTTGTGATGGGGCAGCCGATCGAAGGGCCGGTACAAGCAAACGAGGATCGTGAAGATGCTCTGACAGAAGATCTCTGCAGTCTGTGGGAAATCTTGTTGAAGGACCACGTACGGAGGGAGGCTCTCAGGTGAGAGATCCCTTAGGCGGTCATTTGGGATAGACTGCACGTCAACGAAGAGGTCGACCACCTTCTTACTAGACTACCAAGACTAATAGCACGCCACTACATTATCTTACAGGATCTCCGGGCTGAGAGGGATCAGGAACATCGGAGGCAACAAATATTGCAGCAATATGAGGAGAGAACCAAGTGGGAAGAGGAAGAACGGGATACCAGTCGGAGACGTACTCCCGGTAACCAACAATGATCGCGTGAACAACCTGTAATGCTTGTACGACCAAACAAAGACAAGAACTGAATACCAATTGGGCACGAAGTTGAGGAGGAAAGGGTTCGGCGATCCATGAGACCACAGGAGCAAGAAAACCAGTGACGAAGACTAAGGCAAGTTGATAAAGAATTGAATGAAGATCTAGTTGAAATAAACCAAAGTATAAAAAGTGCAAATGATAATCTTGAGGAAATAGACCAATCCATCAATAGAGCACATCAAAATTTTGTGGAGGGGAGGGACGAAGGATCCTTCATCACTCCGTACGTAGAATGGTACAAAATCAGTGAAAATGAAAATGAATTAATTGAAGAACTTGATAGAAGCATCCAACACATTTAGGAGTTGTCCATATCAGACGACGACCAAGGGTTGAGGACAGGGAGATATGAGCCCAAGACCCCAGGGTAGAGAGAGTACCAGAGTGAACCCTAGGAGACTCAAGGTGTCGAGGACGCTGACGAAAGACGAGGGAGTGACTCGTACATGGTTGAGAGTGCAAGTGACACATCAGAACGTAGCGGGGAAACTGGTCTAGTCGGGTCCAATATACAAGGAGGACAGTGGGGGAAGATGGTGACTCCAGCCAAGTGGCAAAAATTGTCGAAGTTTACGGGGAATGAGTCAAAAGATCCAGTACGGCATTGTAAAACATGTGAAACAATCTGGATAGCCAACGGATAGGATGATCCAGATCACTGACTGAAAGCATTTCCAACAACACTGAGAGAGTGCCATTAACTGGTACTCAAAATTGGACCAAGCACACAAAGCAACATGGAGATTATTGAAGCAAGCATTTTAGGATGAGTTTAGACTCTTGAGGGATGATAGCAAGATTGTAGCGGAGATCTTCAATACCAAGCAAGGGAAGCACGAGAGTGTGCATACCTATAATCGAAAACAGAAGGATCTGTTGGGCAAATTGGAGACACTACCAGCAGATGGTCTAAAGAAGCGATGGTTCATCGAAGGCTTGCTTTCGTCGTTGAGGAAGAAGATGAATGTCGTGCCTTCGTCGTGGTATGTTGAAGTGTACAATTGGGCAATGGATATAGAAAGCGAAAACAAAACATCCTCCCGAGGGAAAAAGAAGACGAACGAGGAGGAGAGTACAGACGATAGCGGCGGTGAATCCAAGACTGTACAAGCACTCAGGAAAGATATGATGCGAATGATGAAAGAATTGAAGGCCGACAAAGAGAGTACG
This sequence comes from Sequoiadendron giganteum, assembly GCA_007115665.2. NCBI lineage: Eukaryota > Viridiplantae > Streptophyta > Pinopsida > Cupressales > Cupressaceae > Sequoiadendron > Sequoiadendron giganteum. Next base: position 109,089,236 of record CM021104.1, on the reverse strand, counting down.
AGGGAAGCATGAGAACTATGGTGTACAAAGTGCAATGGGGAAGGTCACACAAAAGCGAACTGTCCAAATAAGATGTTCTGTGATATCTGGCAAGTTATGGGACATTCCATCAAGGAATGCCCATACAATTTGAGAGCAAGGGGTACACAAGTACTCTTCGCTCAAGGAGAGTCGTCAACACCGCCAAACACACCATCGAAGCCCTAGTACAATAGCAATGCATCCCTTGGAGGTTACTGAAGCAACATAAGTCCGAGAAACACGATACATTATAATGCAAAAGGAAGGCCCATGATCCAATGCAGAAAGTGCAACGAATGGGGCCACTTCGCCAGGGACTACCAGAACAATCAAGGTTTGGGAGGAAGATTGTGTAAGTGGTGTGGACCAGGCGACCATGAAGATAATGAATGCCCCAAGCAGAAGGGTATCCATATGCTAGAAGTAGAAGAAAAAGAGGTACTGGCGATCACTAGAGCGCAAGCGAAGAAGGCAACCTACCCAGATCCATGTACGGAAAAATAAAGGATGAAGGAAGCAAAAGCCATAGTGGAACTGGCGATGGCGAAGGAGAACAAAATACCTCTGGAGAAACCAAGAATCTCTGGGCGGTTGGAGGCGGAAAACAACATTGTATGGCAGGTACTGCAGACCATCGTACCGATGAAAGTAACTGACCTTCTCCAGACTCTATCGCAGTTGGAACTGGTAATGACGAATGTCTTCGAGGATGGCAAGCAGTCGAGATCGGCGGATGGAAAACAAGAATTGGTACATGAACTGCCACCGTACGGTGAACAAACCATTGACCCCATACTACTCACGACGAACATCGGGAAGATGCTGGGAGTTGTGCAAATGGAGATCGAAGGGAATATCTTGACAAATACTATCGTCGACGGAGGATCGGAAGTCAACGTACTACCCGAAGACACATGGAAGAGCCTCGGGAAGCCAACACTCTGGCCACCGACATTCCAACACGTTGGTGCCGATCAACATGGTATCAAACCGTTGGGAACGCTGATGGTGCAAAAGGTGGTGATGATGCGTTGCTGGGACGAGGATGGTTAGTGGCAGGTAGGGCGAATCATAATTGGAAGAGGAACACACTCTCGATCGAGAACAACGGGCGGAAGTACGTCATTGACTTGAAGAACTAGGCTATGAGTGAAGAATTGGCTTCCTTCGAATCAGAATCGGACGAAGGTGAGTCGGATGTCGACGAAGGAAGGCAAGCGATGGAACTGAACACTGATGGCGTACTCAAACTCGAGAGTTGTTTGAAGGATGAGACAAGCTCACTGAACGGGTTTTTTCACTGGCAAATGGAGGATTATGAGGTGTTCCATCGAGAGTGTAACATGCTACAGATAGGAGAAACCCAAGAAGAAGAGAAGGGCGCATCTTGCTAGAAATTTTTGGCCAAGTACGACGAGTACAAAAAAGGAGAAGAGGAGGTGGTCACGCCCAACCAAACATTCCCGATCGCGTATGGGGAGCACAAAGAGAGTACCAGAACTGGATGATACACTAGCCGAGAAGTTGGAACATGACAAAGTACGAGGTAGTGAGAGAAAGTTGGAAGAAAGGAAGAGAGAGGAGAGAGAAAATGAAGAGGGAGAGTACAAAAGGAAATAAATAGATAAGGAGGTGTTGAAAATAGAAAAAATGAAAAAAGAAGATAAAAGAGATGAAGGAGAAAATAATAAAAAGCAAAAAATGAAGAGGAGAGAGAAGAATGCAAAAGGAGAAAATTAGAAGTATTAAAAAAGAAAAAGTGTTAAATGAAGAAGAAAATATTGAAGTGGGAAGTGTTGAAAAATTAAAAATAACATGGCCAATTAAAATGAAGAAAATAAAAATTCGCCAAGCCTTAGCCATCAAGCACGTACGACCATTTAAAGAAATTGGTGAGAGAAATAAAGTTCAATAAAAAATTAAAAGCATCAAGGTTGTATGGCCATTTAAAGAAATTGCTAGAAGAAATAAAGTGTGGAAAAGGAGTAAAGTCAAAAAGCATAATTGTATGCCAATTGGAGAGCAAAAGTTCGGCGAAAATAAAAAATTGCCGAGAAGACATAAGGGAGAGAGAAGTTGTACAGCGTCAGAAGGGCTTGAGCAAGGAGGTCGTACGCCACAATACACCTCGACAAGAGGTCGTATGACAAAGTAAAGAAGGAGAAGAGATCGTACAACACAAAACATCCAAAGAAGAGGCCATACGATGCACAAAACTACAAGAAGCCGAGAAGAAAACCTTAGAGGAACGTACGAGAGATCATCAGAAAGGAGCAATCCATCGTACGAGTTAAACAAGGGAGGAAGTCCGTACGATTGGTAGAAGGCAAGGAATCCTTACGATTGGCAGAAGGTAAGGAATTCGTATGGCTGGCAGAAGACAAGGACTCCGTAGGAGCAAGCAATTGGCAAGTCACTCAAGAAAAAACGCACAAGTCTGTACGAGGAAGAAAATATACCAGGGTAGTGCTTACTGTACCAAGAAACAGGGAAATAAATGCCGTACGGGTGCAAGAAGAGAAGGCCGTACTACCCCAAGGAGAGAATGTCGTATGGTTTCAAAAGGAGAATGTTGTATGGTTCCATGTGAAAAGAAAAATAAAGTTGCAAGTGCCAAGTCGCTAGGATAAGATCACATCAAAGATCAAACTTCTCATTGAGAAAGTCGTACCATTCATTGAAGATAGTAAGCAAAAGAAGACTGGAAGCTGGAGGTAAGAGGTCGTACTATCAAGGAGAATGTCGTACATACCAAGCAAATAAAGACCGTACCAAGTATCGAAGTTTGTGAAAGGCAGGTCGTACCAAGCATCTACCTGAAGAAAGTAAAGTCTAAGAAAAACAATGCAAAATCTGTATTTTTCAGCTTCATCAACACTATTCGAAACCTGTGGAAAAATCATGAAAATGAAGCACGCGATGCAGTTTCGAGTGGTTTTAGAAGTGTTAAATTGGTCTTAGAGGTGGGGGCACTGCCCTCAGACCCTCGCAAGGGGCGTTGCCCCCAAACCCCCCTCAGATCTATTGGAATTGCCAAATTGCAGTGCAACTAGCCATCATAGTATAGTCACAGGAGCAGTTGGTTGTTGAGCAGACGAGAGTTGCAACTCTCGAGGAGAAATTGGCAGAGAGAGATGCAGTAGTGGGTGAGAGTGACGATCAGTTGGCAGAAAAGGATCGGCTATTGGTAGAAAAAGATACATAGAGGGCTGATGTGCAGTGACCTTTGACCAAGAGGGAGACTTAGCCAGAGGGAAAAGACAAGGAATTGGCTACCACCAAGCAGGAACTCGAGTTGGCATTTTTAGTTTTCAGTCGTCTGGAAGACGACTACTTTGTGGGAGGGATGATGTAGTCGGCCGAGAGTGTACTTGGTCGACTGTGAGTCATAAGTAAATAAGACTTTAGTTAGTATTAATAATCCATGTACTTATGTTATGTACGTGTCATGTTAGTTAGTTGTCTCGGGAATTAAGTTCCTGACGAAGTAATTAGTTATAATCAAGGGACGCGACGGTTGGTACCTCAACCACCGCCAGCATACTATATGTACTCGAGTCATGTAGTCGGGAAACATGACGGTTCTACTATGCTATGCTATGTTCTGTCTGGAGATATTATGTGTGATGTAATTGCCGAATACTAAATAAAGAAATATATCTATGTTCTGTGCAATTGCCATGTGATGATTATTTGTTGTCAATGTTATTTTATATTTCCGTTTACTCTATAAACTGTAAGCCATCTGGAGACCCAAAAACAAACCACTTGGAATTGTGGACTATAAAAGGACCTTTTGTACGTCATTGTACCTGTAGCGAGTAAACACTACCTAGGAGGTGTCTTTTTTGTTATCCCCCCATCTCGCCAACCATTTCTCTCTCTCTATGATTTGACCTCTTGTGTTGATTATCCATGATGGAGGAGTGAGATTACAATGGGTGCCCTGAAAATACCATCTCTCTAAAGCCCAAAGGCGCTGTAACCTCTGCACCCCTTGGCCTCATGAGGCTCATTTGGTACCCATCTGAGGTGGCGTACCTAGGAGAGTGCCTCATCACCGTTACCCTCTTGTACTCTCAGTTCCTTCTATCATGGCTAAACATTCAAGGCATATGACAAACAAATATTAATCACATTTACTGATATGACAATAGCAGCAATATATCATTAGTAACTGGAATGTCTAATGAAATAATCACAACCACCTATATTAAATCAGGCTGCACCATATAACATGTAAATCAGATCTCATACCACCAACATAGGAATTTGGACTGCTTAAATACTTGATTATTTCCTATCTTAGAAGATGCAGACCCTTATTCCTCTTATTTGATTTATATCTGTAGATGATTTGCTGATTCCTTATCTGAGTTTGTATCATCTATTCCATCAACACACTCACCTTGGAAGATTATCTATTGAGGAGGGTGGTGCGTAGCTTATATTCCCCTGGTGGGTCTAAAGAGGGACAAACAAGTATGACATCTTTGAACATTTGATTTAATTATGATGAACATGCCACATGAAATGGTACGGCTCGAGCATAAATTTTTTTAGCATTAGAAGAATCAACCACATCTTGTGATTGTATGTTAAACATATCTGCAACATTAGTAGTTCTATTCTTTCCCCTAGTAGAAGTAGATACCTTTCCCCCTTGAATTCCAACATCCATGGATCTTGTAGCAATGACACACTAGGTTGCAAACTCTTCAATGAAATTACTTCTTTCTTGCCTCCCCTTCCATATGCTATCTAGTTGCCTCAACCTTCTCAAATGGAATTATAGCTTCACAACTTTTCACCCCTTGACCACCTATCCAAAAAAGATGACAATAAACTCTAGAGTAGCTGTCCCTATAGTCTTTTTTTACATAAATGGCATAGTCGTACTCAACCCCCCCTTGAATTTTTTGTCGTATCTTTGTCAATTCTTGATGCAAATTGTAAGAGAGGTTTCTTGGGGTTAAATGGGCCTTTTGCGTAGGTTTGTACTTGTTGGCCCTGCTACACTCCCACCCTCTGAAGAATCCTCAACGGCTGCTATATTTCTATGAGTTCTAGGTCTACTTCTTTCTTGCATTTGAACTTCAATCTCCTCACTATCACTACTCTCATTGCTGCTCATGGTTTTTTTTGGTTAAGGAATTAAAAGAGAGCTGCAAGTTCAAATAAAAGAAAAATAAAAATAAAAATGCCCTCTGTGTGTGTTAATTTTTTTGAAAAAAAAAAAATACAAAACAAATTGAAAAAACAAATGTAAGATGAAGAACTTACCTTTAATGTAATGAATTTGATGCCCTAGTGCCTTCTTTCCACTGCTGTTCTTCTCTTGCTGCTCTTCAACATAAGTTTGCAAATATTACAACGAGATAGTTGTTTTCTTTTTGGTTGTTTTGAGGGGTGGATTGTGTTTAGTTGTTGTTTAAAGGGGTGGGGGCTCCTTGTGGGTCCGCTCACTCCTTGTTTTTAATTTGAAAATATGTTTAAAAAAAATGAAGTCATATGTTGCTGGGCCATAGGGGATGGCTGGCCATCCCTTGCTCTAATTGGGATGTTTCAGAAATTTACCCTTTTTTTTTGCAAAAGGGGACAGGGGAGGAGGGGGATGGGGATGTTTCCTAGGTGTTCCTGCATCCCCGCAATGTCCCTTACAGGAAATGGGGGCACTAAGGTAGGGAATGTGTCCCCAGGCTAATGAAAAGACTCTAAATCTTATTGTATAGAATCTATGATTGCAGACTCTATATCTAATCAGAAGACTACTGTTATCAACAAAAATGCCACAAGAAAGTTCTTTCAAAAATATAATTCCTCTAGGAAGATGAACTAAATGGAACTCTTGCCAAACTAGTTGTGTGAAGATAGTGCTATAAGAGAACAAATTTAACACATGGTAATCTATAAAAAAATTGAAGTAGAAGAAGAAAATTTTATATTTCACCGGCACCCTCAGAAATATAAAGAGCAACAAATGAAATGGATCAAGGGAGGAAAAGGGCTCTTCTTTTCCAACCAGGGCTGATCAATAACTCAAAACTTCAAGAAATGCAGGAAAAAGGGCGCTGCTGTTCATTCAAAATCAAATCTGATTCAGAAAAAATGTGCTCACAATGTCTTGATTGTGTTGAAGAATTGAACCAAATTATCCATCTGCTAGTTAGACAACCACTTTTCCAAATCTTCCTTTTCTTTTCTTAGAGGTATGAAGTTAGGGATAGTTCAACTGTTTCTAGTTTTTGAGAATTAAAAATTATAATGCTCAAGTTTTTGATGTTTACTAATGGACATAATGTTTAAACACTCTGAATTTCAAACATTGCCAACAAATGATTTACATAATTTTACTTCTGCGCTGTCTAACATATGCCTATGTGCATGAAATATTATAAAAATCCATCATGCATGCTATAAATAACCAAGGTGCTGTTGAGAAACTTGAAGGTATAAGGCTGAAATGGATTTCTTGCAAATATGACTATCACGAATATGTCATTCAATCCTTTGAGTGATGTAAATCTTTCCAAATCCTGAACTGGCTGCTGTAGAACAAAATCTTCTCCGATTGCTGGTTCTAACACATATTTGTGACCATCACAAAGGTATGCAGGATGCTTTGTTTAGGGGAAAAAGATGCATTCTCCATCCATAGGTTGCCGGAAGAGTTTGTTTAGATGTGAAAAAACACGTACTGACAGTGTGCCATTTGGCTTACCTAATGTTGTGTAGGTCACAAAGATGCAACACTTGTAGGCAAAGCTATTGTTTTGCTCCCACAGATAAAGTAGTCATATTTGTTGTATAGGTTCTGTTAATGCAGTGAACAATGTGGCCCAATGAAATTTCAAAATTTTACTGGTTTGTTCCTTATATTGGCATAAGTGTTTCTAAACAATTTAATGTTTGCTTGAGTGAGGCTTGATGTAATTTGGAATAGTGATACATTTGTATATGGTTTCTTGCCTCGTTCATTATTACATTGCTCGTGTACCCTTATTTTGTTTGAGATGGTATAAGAACAGAATTAGTACATGGTATTTACAAGAGCAGCAATTCCTATATATTTATCTAATTTCATCCATTCTAAATATCATGATAGTACATAGTTAGCTTCATATTCTTTGTTTTCTTTGTCTTTATTAGAAAAGCTAGTGCAAGATAGTTGCACGTTCAGTTCATTTGGCAAATTGCTTAAACTTCAACCATTTGCAGGCAAGGAAAGCACAAGAGAAATGACAGGGCTTGGAATGGGTTATTCTATATTCAAACATGGATGCTTCTATCTGAAATGATGACGATATTTCATCAAGAGGTTCAATGTTAATTATATGAAATCTCTTCTGATTTAATCCTATATGTTAATTGGGTTCATTAAAATCTTCATTTCAATGTCTTTAATCTAATAATGGGCAATGTAGTGTTAATAGGCATGCCGCCATTGAGAGTGCATTAATTTTCATCGTTTCTTTTTTCCAGCAAATTATCAAAGGACTGACTCTTATATGTTGTTTGACATCCAAGATTTACTCTCTTTTCTAGAAGTATGAAGTGTGGTGTCGCCTAAGTAACTCTTCCAAACATCAACCAAAAGTTCTTGCTGCCTTGTTTAACTAACAAACAAGATTTTATGTTTTTTTCCTTATACCACCTTAACTCTGAAAAATTTCATATGGCAACAAATTAAACCAATGATATGTACTTAATGTTAAAATAGCATAAGTTGTTCGATAGAAATTAGCATATATGTGCATATAGGAGAGGGTGCTGTCGGAGTTATCACATCATTAGTGAGTTTATATTTTATATGTTATTAGGTTAATGTTGTTGGGTCTATTAAATAAACAATTTTTAGTGTGTTAGTTGGGTAGTTGTATACGGGAAAAATGAGTCTTTATAAAAGCCATAAAATATCGTTTGTAATCAATTCACTCCCGTATAAACCATAATATCTCTTTATTTTTATTACGGTCAATCACGGTGTAGTCTGTTAATCTTTGTGCTCAACATGTCAATAGCAGCCTCTTTTTGAGTATTCATCGATTCTTGAAATTTAAGATATTAATGTATTAAGGTGTATGCCCAATTTCATTTGGGTTTATCATGTTAGACGTTTCATCATGTGTATTTGTATCATTTTAGTACAATGTGTGAATTTTTACTTGCACTTAATTTATTAGAACCAAATTGTGTCCCTTTATGAGGGATGCATGTAGAGTGTCCTGCTTAAAAGTTAATAGAGCAATATGGTCATCCACAATGCTTCAAAATGGTTTGGATAGCAGGCATGTAGGAGAGCATACTAGAAGGAGAATTGACAAGGAAGATGGCGACAAAAGAATATTATGAGGTAGGGGAGCGACCAAAGGTGGTAGCAGCAAAATAGGAATATCATGGGGTGCTTTTGAAAAAATATTGTAGCAGGGAAGTGAGTATTATGCCCCTAATAGGTGTGATTACTTGGGGGGCTGAAGCATAAAAGTCTGTCCCATCAGTGGGTCATGTGTTGATTTATTAATTTTATGCAAAATTGTGGAATATTATATTCAAAAGAGAGAGTTTATAATCAACATAAATATGTAAAAAAATAAGGGTCTATTTGCATAAAAAATAACAAACAATTAACGAGTATAGTGATTTTATAGGGAAGTAGTCCTCCTTAGTTTTCTAAAAAAATTAAGGCCCTTGTTTATTTTTTTATTAAAATATTATATTTAAAAAAGATAGTTTATAATCAATATAAATATGTTAAAAAATAAGGGTCTATTTGCATCAAAAATAACAAACTATTAAGGAGTATAGTTGTGTTTTTAGTAACTCTGATTTATTAATTTTGTGCAAAATTGTGGAATATTATATTCAAAAGAGAGAGTTTATAATCAACATAAATATGTAAAAAAGTAAGGGCCTATTTGCATCAAAAATAACAAACTATTAACGAGTATAGTGATTTTATAGGGAAGTAGTCCTCATTAGTTTTCTAAAAAAATTAAGGCCCTTGTTTATTTTGTTATTAAAATATTATATTTAAAAAAGATAGTTTATAATCAATATAAATATGTTAAAAAATAAAGGTCTATTTGCATCAAAAATAACAAACTATTACGGAGTATAGTTGTGTTTTTAGTAACTCTCATTTCTTTCATTTTTCATGCTCTTTTCTTATGTATTCTTTGAAGAGTATATTGCAAGCTGAAGGTTTTCGTCTTCTTAATGATGGATCGTAAAGTGTGATTTGGAATGTTGATGCTAATCATCTTTAAGTAGTTACATCTAGAAACACTCTTAGACACTATCATAGATTGTTAACATATCATGTTTGTAAAGGAATTCAAAAAATTGCCTTGCACTTTGTGTTGTTGTCTTTATTTTACTAAAAAAAAAACAAATTGAGTATATATTTAAAGAGAAACACATTATAAAAAAATATAGGTTCAAATTTTACTAATTACCAATAAAAAATGATAACAAAAAAATACTAAAATATATCTATCCATTAGATATTGGAATTAGTGATTGAATCATGAAAATGTTTTATTTGTAATTCAAGTTGTGCATTATTGAAAATGTCAATAAAAAATAATAAAACTATAATAAATATTTTATTGAAAACCAGCCAAATATGATAAAAATGGTTTTTTTAATAAAATTCATAAAATAAAATAAAATAAATATACAAAAAAATGTTACAAATTGTAAGTTTATATTATCTTTAAATTCTTGAGAGTCTAGTCATTATAATTGAAAGTTGGCATGAGTTTTCCACAATCTATGTAGATTAGATAAGATTGCTTTTGGATTGAAAAATAAATACAATTAAGCCCAAAAACAATTTTATCCAATATAATTGAAAGAGTAATAAAAAGTGATTTTTTTAGTAAGTGTCCCAAAATTTAAAAAATTGTGTTGTCACCTTGAGTGAAAGACAAGGTGAATGGTTTATGGGAAGATAAGGTGATTAGAAGAGATGGATAGTAATGACTGAAGGATTGACACAAGTTAGGGGAGAGGCGATGATTTTGGGAGATTGTTTATAAGTAGGATTTAAGGCTATAAAGTAAATACAAGGTAAAGAAGAAAGAAAAAACCATAATTGCCTTGGTTGAGAGAATGATATTTATGGAGGTAGTCAACATAGCTATGGTGTGAAGTCTAAGGATTAAAACGTGGTTACAATACAATATTGTCTTTTTTTCATTTTGGACCACAAAAATTAAGTTTTAAAAGTATTCATCACATTCTCTTAATTATAATGAACAAACTCTCAATAATTTAGGGACAATGTAACTAATGTTTTGTGATATTTTTTTTGTGTAGATTTAATTTATAGTTTTTTTTTTTTAATAAAACATATTTCTACCATAGTTAATTAGTTTAAAATGAAATGCTTAATATAATTTTTATTACTATTGATTAATGTTTTCCCATAATGTATATTGTAAACTATAAATAAAATACTTTCGTGATTTTTTAGAAATAGATGAGTAACTTCAATATCTAGCACATGGATTTTTGGTATTTTTTAATTTTTAATTTCTAATTGGTGATAATTGATTTTTTTGGCAAGTTGCTACCAAGGGGTAGCTCCCTTTGTATTAATTTCCAAAACATCCCCTTGAGGGGTTACAGAGTTTGATGGATTTAGCAAGATAAAAGGAATTGTATTCCTCTTCTAATTTCATCCAATGTTTCAAATTGCTCACTCGAAAGTGAATTTGGGCTAGCACTCACAAATTCATGCAAAGGCCCATATTTTTGAAGAAAAATGGCTTCTTTGAAGAGGTCCAAACATTTTTGCACATTTTTATTCTCCTTTGGAACATTGTGGTTTATAACACCTCTCCAAGCCCGTTGAGTATGTTTAGGATCGTATTTGGAATTTATTGCATGAGCTCTTTCGACCCATTGATCCAGTCGAGTCTACCCAAATGCCCATAAAATCACCAACTAGTGTGTAGTCGTGAAAGTGGCCAACAACAAGATGTTGGACACCAATCACTTCCATTATCGCCACTTCCATCTAGATTTTCCCTCCTTTGAAAATGCACTTTATCTGTTTAGAAACCTCTTCTTCCTTGCATGCGTACTCAAAGCAATCAATCACGACCCATTCCACCATTTCAAGATGTGCCTTCATAGCATATACAACTTTAAATTGACTTCAAGCACCATTTGGATGTTCCCTCGTTTGAAAATTTGACTTACATGTTCTAATACTATTTTTTGTGTGTACTTATATAGATTATAAATTAAAAAATATGATCTTTAAACAAAACATAATAAAAATTATATTTTTGTATCACTTTGTTTGACCCTTGAAACTGTGACATGCAATGATAGTTTAATCAATAAAAATGATGCATGTGGCTTGGAGGAAAATGGTGTTGCATAAAATGTTTGAAGGACACATATACATGATGAGAGTGCCATTTACAACTAACTAAATCTATTTTCTTTGTTTTTAAAGGTTGGGACATACTATTTTGCAAAAATCAATAAATCACCATGTGACTCATTAGTGGGATGGCAATTAAATGCCATCCCAACAATAAGGGAATGGTGTATAGTAAGGGGAATTGAGGACAATTCTTGCTTTAAGAAAGTGGTTAAAAATGAGGCTATTAACAATTGGAATTTATTTAAATTGTGGTACAACAAAAGTGGTAATGGTGTATAGGGTGAAGCACACAATATTATGCTTGAGAAGCATATGGGGTGACATTATGATATTGGTGATGTAGCTAGATATTCAGACATTATGAAGGCTTGTCCTTAGAATATCAATCACTAAGTAGTTCTTATTAGTGGTTCAAAATGGCTTTAAGAAAATCAAGAAAAATAGGTTGAAATGGTTTGTTAAAGCATTATTGAACAATAATACTCTTTGTACCTTGTTAGCTATTGTAGCATGTGAGTGAAAATTAACTAATTCCTAGATATGAAAGCCATTATTTGTTGAGTACATTGGGATTCTTGTACACCTTGCATTGAACTTTTAATGTTGGTGGTTAAGTATGGGACACAAAACATGTTTAAATCAATTCACATATAATTATTTTATGTAACATTGGAAAATGGATTTACGGATTTCACATAAAAGCTAGCAAACATTGTTAGAGTAATAAGGTTCATTGGTTAATTAATAACCACATTGATTAATTAATTAAGTCACCTTTTACTTTATTTTCACTTAAGCTAAACTTAGGCACTTTAATAATTAATTAAGTGTGCACACTAGAGTTTCCTATTTTTAGGGCTTTGATCTCCTTTCTTAAGGATTGATCTCTTTGTAATTATTCATTATATTATGCATATTTTTGCTTAAGGCTTTTTAGAGCACCTCCTTTGTGCTACAATATTTCCTCTTGGTGTGACATGTTATTTACTTGCAGGTGTTCATTGGGATCTGTGGGTTGTTCTTTATCAACTCCAACATGGTATTATAGCTTCAAATTTGTCGCTTTTTGTTTGTTGTTTGAGGGATCCTATCCTGAAAGCGACATTTTTGTACATTTTGAGTCAATTTGGACCTCACCATTGCATCCAAAATGCTCGAATAAGTCAAGATTGCTTTTTGTTTTGTCATAAAAGACCTTTGTTTGTCAGATTTGTGAGGGTTTGAAGCTACGACAGTTTTTTGCCAGATCAGAGGGGTTTTCCATCATTTTTTGAGACATTTTGACTTTGATCTCTCAAACGATGCATGCTGGTGCAAAGCAAACCTCAAGGGTGCGCTCAGAAGGCCCAAAAACCCTTATTTTCATATAAAATATGATAGGGTTTGTTGAAATTGATTATTTAGTGTTTTGGGGGATTTTAAAAAACGTCGCAAAAATTTGTACGACTGTACGGATCCATACAGATGCCTCGATTTTTGTGCCATATTTTTGGGTACTCAAATCATTTTTAGCTACCTCGATTTTTGTGCCCTCTCAATTTTCGTGCTACCTCGATTTTCATGCCATGAAGGTACAATGAAATATTTTATTAGTTTTTTAATCTTTAAATTAATAAAATATTTGATTTAAAGCCTAAAAGAGCACTTTTAGTAAAATTGTCATATTTTGAGCATACAAAGTCTGTTTTTCGAAAACAAGATATCGTCGGAAAGGTGCTTCCGAGCACGACATAGTGGCAGGGGTTTTATCAACATATTTTTTTTGTTTTGTTGCCGTTATTGCCAGTCAAAGTCAGAATAAACTTTTTGAACTCTCAAGGGCGTAACTTTTGCATACAGACTCCAATTTTCGCAAACGAATAGGCGTCAGAAAGGTGTTTCAGTGCTCTTTCTAGATCTGCAATTGGTTTCATTCGATTATTTACCAGGTACATAGAGATTTGTTTGAAGTGAATTTTTCTTTTTCACGCTTTGCTTTCTGATTTATACTAGGGTTTGGTTTTTTGTGTTGTGGGGGTTGTATTTTTTATTGCTTTCTGTATATATACATCAAAAACCAGAAACATCTCTATTAAACACATTTTTCAAAACTCAAACACAATGGGGGACACTTCTTTAGTTGAACGTCTTTCTCACAATTATCATACCTAGAAAACAAATGTGACTAGACTCCTCATGTCTAAGGGTTTATGGTCCTGTTTTGATGAGAACCAACCTTAGTTGACATGTCCTTATGAGGTTCTACAACATAGGAACAAGATGGATGAGGCCATGGATTTGCTTTCCTTACATGTCTTTGATAGTCTTCGTTTTCACCTAGAGGGTTGCACTACTCCTCGTGATATGTGGACTAAGTTTAATGGTCTCTTTGGCACCATTAATGAGTTCAAAGCACTTTAGATTGAGGCAAAGTTGACATGCTTGGTACCTGATTCATTTCCTACTATTGAGGTTTCTTGATGAAATTCAAATCCCTTAGATCTTTTTTATAGGATTCAGGTAAGATGAAAATAGATACAAAGTGTATTTACCTGATTCTATTTAGTCTTCGAGGGACATTTTAGATTTTCTCTTCTACCTTCTATTCCACCATGGATGCTTTGGGTCCACGATTTACCATGCCTACATTTGAGGTATTCTGCAATCGATTGACACATGGGAATTCTAAGCTTTCACAGTTGGATGCTCTTTTAGGATCAAAGAATCTAGCTTTGGTAGCTCAGACATCTACAGGGTGATAGAAGCAGAAACAAAGGTGTAAGACAGATTTAGTTGGCAGTGAGAGTCCCTCCAAGCCATCATCTAGGAAGGAGAGACCGACTTGTGGTTATTGTCACAAGCCAAGACATGATGGGCATCGTTGTTATGCTAAGAAGATTGATCATTTGACAAATATTCTACAATAGAACAGTATTTCGGTGCGCCCTTCTATGTCTCACGGTCCATCATCTTTTGCACCACCACCATCACATACAAGTACAACAGGTATTGCTAATGTGATTGATAAGATGAAAGGCCATGCCTTACATGCATTTATAGGTCTTTAGTCACACAGATGGTTACTTGATTCAGGAGCATCCCATCATATGGCTTCTTCATAGGACATGTTTTCCTCATTTGGTGTGAGCACCACACCACACATCTTGTTGGGTAACAATACTTATCTCAATGTTAGTGGGAAGGGTATAGTTGACGTTGACGATGGTATCTTTCAGGAGGTACTATGTGTTCCATCATTGTCAACCAACCTTCTCTTTGTCTATCAGGGTACTCATAGTGGGATAGGGAAGATAGTGGAGTTCACTCCTGACTCGGTTCTCATTAGGGATTTGTATACTAGATAGATTGTGGCAGTTGGCTCTGTTGATCATTCATCTAGGCTTTATGCCTTCTCCCATTTTGCAGATGAGTATCCACCTCTACCTATGCCTGTTATTCACTCTCTACCATCGAGAGTTCATTTAGAGAAGAAGAGTGGTCACTTGAACTTGTGCGTGCACCAATACACCACAGTTCTTGAGACATCTTTTGAGCTTCTCTCTCCACCTCCTTCTTTGGAGATCATTCCCATTGAGCAAGATATTGGTCATTCATTTTCTGCATTGATAGTTGACTACTTGCCAAATATTGCACAACCTTTTGTTGAGTCACACATTGTAGCCATTGCTACTAGTCATGGTCCACCATCATCTGTGCCATCAAAGGTTGTTTCACAAGAGTCTTCAGTTTTGTTTGATCTCAACATCATTTGCCTACATTCAAATACAAAGATTCTTCAGCCTTCATTCAAAGCACCACTCTACAGGATTCTTGGTTCTTTCCTCTATGGAGAGGTTATTCAGCTTCGTCCTATGGATTTGTTTCTTCCCAATGGGAGGAACAATGTTTGTTGTTCCTGGATCAATTTATGCATTTTGCATCGGCCATCCATCTTTTCTACAGGAGCTATTTCATTGTTGGAGGGCCTTCTAGTCTCCTATTCTATCTCCTATGGAGATTGTTGTATTTGTATTGATGAGACAAAATAAATCTTTGGGGGGTATCATGTAATCCTCCTTTCTTCTCAATAGTAAATTACATTCCTTTCATCTCTTTTTGGAGAAGAGTTTTGTTCCTACTGGGTTTTCTCTTTTTCTCCGCTTTACAGAGATTGTTGTATTTGGGTACCTGATCAGGCCTTGTTGCCGAGACCCACCTTTTCTTTCATGCATCTTGTCCTTATTTTTTTAGCTTCTCCCTAAGTTCATCTTAATGGGGGTGTTAGAGTAATAAAGTTCATTGCTTAATTAATAATCATGTTGATTAATTAATTAAGTCATCTTTTACTTTATTTTCACTTAAGCTAAACTTAGGCACTTTAATAATTAATTAATTATGAATTATTTAGTGTGCACATTAGGGTTTCCTATTTTTAGGGTTTTGATCTCCTTTCTTAAGGATCGATCTCTTTGTAATTATTCATTCTATTATGCATATTTTTGCTTAAGGCTTTTTAGAGCACCTCCTTTGTGCTACAGTATTTCCTCTTGGTGTGATAGGTTATTTGCTTGCAGGTGTTCACTAGGTTCTATGGGTTGTTCTTTATCAACTCCAACAAACATGACCAAAGGAAACCACTATGAGACAATATAAGTCACAAATTCGGTGCCATTATCTACGTGTATTTGTCCTTGGAAGGTGAAAAGTTAGTAGAATATTTGTTGTTTCTTGTTTCACCTAACCTTATACATAAAAGACTAGGGATAATGACTTGATATGTTTGTTTTTGGAGTAAGGAGGCGCCATTAAAATATTGTTATTTTATGATAGGTAGAGCATAGAGTGGTGACACGTAAATTAGCTTTATCCTTGTATTGTAAAAGTATTTTATTGATAATATAGTGAATGGTTGTAATGTCCTATTTCATTCCTAAAATGTTTGCAGCGTATATTTCAAAATAAATCAATAAAGATAATTAATATTACACCAAACCGACATTAAATAAATATTAAGTTGTTAAAGAATGGTCAACATATGAAGAGTTGTGTCCCTTGAGCAAGATAAGGTATATAAGGAAGGTAGATATAGAAGGAAAAGAAAAGGGAAAATAATTATTATGATTGATTACAAGAAATAGATGGCAACATTAGCAAATTAACTTATTTGAAATTAAATTATTATTCTCCAAATGCAACAATGAAGGGTAACTATTGAGGTGAAGAGGTGAAGAGGTGAAGAGGTGTGACTCCCTCAAACTTGAGATATAAATGGGAGAGCATTTCATTTGAGAAAGACATCCATAACATCATTCAATCAATCAATTAAGAATAAATATGATGACTCCTAATGTGAAAGTTTGTGAATCTTAATGTAAAAGGTTGTGATTCTTTCAAATATGAAAGGTTGTGACTCCCTCAATAATAAGATATAAAAGGGAGATCATTTCCTTGTGGAGAAGGGAAGGGAATGAGAAAAGAGGGAAAATAAGAAATTGGTATATAAGAGATCTACTGGAAATAAATATTGTTTTAGGAAGAATGTTATTGGGAAGTAATTTTTAAAATTATAGTTTAGGTATATATATAAAATTGCATAATGATATTTTATTACAAATTAATATAGTAGATTCCTTTAGAAATCTATTTTGAATTTATAAGTGTTTTGCAAATAGGGAGCTTGATCAACCTTTTGAGTTCACGAGAGATGATGTGCCAACCTTTCCTTCATCAAGTACACGACCCTTGAGATGGAGTGCTCGTGGGTTGGGAGGGATATAAGTGCTCCCAATCTTGTTAAGGAAGGTAGTCTTCATGCATCTTATCAAGCATGCCACCCTTGAGATGGAGCGCTTGTGGGCTGGGAGGCAAATGAGTGCTCCTGGGATTGATCGAGAAGGATAGAGCACCTCCAAGAGGTGGATTGAGGGATGGAGTATACCTAAGATCTTGCCATGTTCGTGGGCCGAGAGGTGGATGAGTGCTCTTGGGCTTGAGGGAGTTCTTAAATATGCCACCCCCGAGATGGAGCACTCGTGGGCTAGGAGGCATATGAGTGCTCCTAGGCTTGAGGGTCTTCTCAAGTACACCACCTTGAGATGGATGGACAAGGATCCACCCATGCTCTCGCAATACAAGGACAACCATACTTGAGATTGTGATTTGCAAGTACTTCCAATGAATTCTTAATATGATTGGCTATATGAATATGCTTTGGAATAACCATTAATAATGTTAAGATATTTTGAATCCAAATGTTAATGATGCTATGAACTATAGATCTAACTATTATGATGTTTTAGCTATAGTGTATTTCTCTCAATATTATAATTTTTAATGTGTTAATATGAATATAATCATATTTTTTATAGTTGTTATTAATAATATCAATTTTTAGTGATTATTATTGTTTTGCAGGCCTAAATTTAGGAAAATCCCAAAAGGGGACATTACAATCAGTATGAAAGCTTTGATCCTACCAGCACGAGGATCAAAACAATAAGTATATGCCTTGGAGTTTCAGACCAAGTCTATGCAACCTACATGTTCTTTCAGTTGCAATTTATTAGATCTTAATATTCCCAATGCATGAATAATCAAACATTCTTTGACAACTCAACTTAGTTAATGATAATATCAATTGATACAACTTGAATTTCATTTCTCAAATAGAAATCCACATGTTTCCATCACTAGTTGTCATTGGAACTTAGCTATAACTAAGATACAAAGATAATCTAAATCCATCTTTGTATCTTAGCAATGATTGCATTATCTTGCTTTTGTTGTTGAGAGTTATTGGGAAATAGTAGTACATGAGCCAAAAAAATATTGGACAATAAACTATCTTCATACTTTAGAGGATGGTATTAACCTTATTGGTAGTCAAATCAAGGCAAGTATACTAACAACTACTCTCCATGGACATCATTGTACTATAGAGTTAGATATAACCAAGACAATTATCACTAGCTGTAGAGTTTTCAATTCCTAATTATATGAAAGTATTACAATAGAAGCTAATTACATCACAAGAAGGAGCAATGTCTAAGAATTACAAATCTACAAGGTAGATTTGGGATCTTGGTAACTTTAGGAGAATCCTAGCTTGTGATTGCTTGAGGACAAGCAATCTTGGGTAGGGTGGAATGTAATGTCCTGTTTTGTTCCTAAAATGTATGTAGCCTATGTTTCAAAATAAATCAATAAAGATAATTAATATTACACCAAACTTGCATTAAATAAAAACTAAGTTGTTAAAGAATGGTCAACCAACATATGCGGAGTTGTGTCGCTTGAGCAAGATAAGGTATATAAGGAAGGTAGATATAGAAGGAAAAGAAAAGGGAAAATAATTATTATGACTAATTACAAGTAATAGATGACAACACTAGCAAATTAACTTATTTAAAAAAAATATTATTCTCCAAATGCAACGATGAAGGGTTGTAACTATTGAGGTGAAGAGGTGTGAATCCATCAAACTTGAGATATAAAAGGGAGAGCATTTCATTTGAGAAAGAGATCCACAACATCATTCAATCAATCAATTAAGAATAAATATGATGTGACTCCTAATGTGAGAGTTTGTGACTCTTAATGTGAAAGGTTGTGACCCTTTCAAATATGGAAGGTTGTGACTCCAAATATGAAAGGTTGTGACTCCCTCAATAATAAGATATAAAAGGATTTCCTTGTGGAGTAGGGAAGGGAGGGAATCATAAAAGAGGAAAAGTAAGAAATTGGAATATAAGAGATCTATTGGAAATATTATTTTAGGAAGAATGTTATTGGGAAGTAATTTTTTAAAATGATAAATTAGGACTAACTATATATATATATAATTGCATAATGATATTTTATTATCAATTAATATAGTATATTCCTCTAGCAATCTATTTTGAATTTATAAGTGTTTTGCAAATAGGGAGGCCAATAAACCTTTCGATTTCACAAGAGATGAAGTACCAAACTTTCCTTCATGAAGTGTACACCACCCCCAAGATGTAACAATCGTGGGCCGGGAGGCATATGAGTGCTCTTGGGATTGTTAAGGAAGGTAATATTCATGCATCTTATCAAGCACTCCACCCTCGAGATGGAGTGTTGGTGGGCTGGGAGGTGAATGAGTGCTCCTGGGCTTGATTGAAGAGGATGGAGCACCTCTAAGGTGGACTGAGGGATGGAGTGGACTTGAGATTTTGCCATGTTCATGGGTCGAGAGGCAGATGAGTACTATTGGGCTTGAGGGACTTCTCAAGTACGCTTCCTTGAGATGGAGCGCGCATGGGCCAAAAGGTGTATGAGTGCTTCTAGGCTTGAGGGTATTTTCAAGTATGCCACCTCAAGAAGGATATACAAGGATGCACCCATGCTCTCACAATACAAGGATAACCATCCTTGAGATTGTAGTTTGCAAGTACTTCTAGTGAATTCCTAATATGATTGGCTATAGGAATATGCTTTGGAATAACCATTAATAATGTTAAGATATTTTGAATCCAAATGTTAATGTTGCTATGAACTATAGGTCTAACTATGATGATGTTTTAGCTATGGTGTATTGCTCTCAATATTATAATATTTTATGTGTTAATCTGAATATAACCATAAAGTTTATACTTTAACTTCTATCAGTTTTTAGTGATTATTATTGTTTTGCAGGCCTAAATTTAGGAATTTCCCAAAGGGGACATTACAATGGTGCTGATTTGATACTAAGTCTTATTTGAAAGGTTTTTCTCAAGGTATGCTTGATGTTATGTGAACTCTATTTATAATTTTTTTTATATTCATTATTTTATTAGGTAAGTAGGGATTTTAAAATGACCCATACCCTTGTACAAAAGCAAGAAATGGACAAAAAGAAGTGGGAAACAAGGGTCTCGACCCTTTACAAAGGTTGCCAAAAGGCTAGATGAAACATGTCCAAATGGGCCATAAACAACAAACAAGTCAATAGACAAAAAAAGAGAGTAGGAATTACCAATGTCCTAACTATACAAACCCAAGTAAGGAGGGAGTCGACCTTTCACCCACAAAACGAGTTTAGGAAGAGGAAGAAGAAAGATCTTTCCTCCTACAAACTACAGTCCAAGTGATAGTGTCATCCAAATGCTCATTACAAGGGGAAGCATGAGGAGAAACCTTTGTAAGGATGAGGAGAAAGCCCCACAGAGGACCCGCCAACACAGGAAGAGGGAGCATCTAGATGCATAGATTTTTTTTCCAAACTAAGGCTAGCTTAATTTTGAGGGTAAGCAATCTCATTGTTGTTTTGTATATATATTTTAGATTTCTAGTGATTATAATTTTGTTGTTGTTACACCCTAGCAAAACCTACCTTTTAGACCTTATTTTTTTCATGTTTAATTAAGAGGTTCATTGGCATGTTGGGTTTATGAGCCAAAATATCACCACATTCTAGTTTTAGCTTGTACCAAAGAAAAATATCGTGTAATTAGCAATAGTCATGGCAACAAACACACTAAATTGTTTAACCAAGATGCTCATTAGTGGAAGAATTCATTAATCCACGCAACAAAGGAAATTGTTAATGATGGACAACTCAAAATTGTGCCATTAAAGGACACTTAAAATGGTTGAATCCTCAAAATTGTGCAATAAAGATGCTAATAAGTTGTAGTGATGGAATTGCATGAATCATAGTTTTTTGCCATTAGAAGACTATCTAATTGTGTGATTAGGCATGCCTTTGGCGATACCAACTAAACTACATAGTAAGAGTGATCAAGGTCAATAAAACATGAACATTGCATGAAGAGCGAGATTGGTGCATCAGATAACAACAAATTGCATGATAAAGGCTTTCATTAGTGACACAAGTCAATAAATCATAAAACATGCTTAAAAATATCGACAAAGAAGAAGAATATGGGACATAACAACAAATCACATGATACAAGTTTTCATTAGTGGCACAAGTCAATAAATCATGCAACAAGCTTAAGAAGATTAAAAAGTGGAAGAATTTATGTGACAAGGTAGGGTTTTTTTGGCCTAAATAGTGGAGTTGTGTCACCAACGTGTGTTTGTTAGCCAAGTGATAGAAATTGTGCCAAAGAGATGTAGTCGACCTTGTTTTAAAACATGTAGTAATATGAATTCATGTTATTAAATATCTTGCACAAGTTTTGACTATTTTAGAGGAAGAGAAGTCAAGGTATTAGAGTTAAATGACAATCTCAATGAGTGTTAACTTCCAATGGTATTTTTTTGTGTGAATGATGACAATATAAATTTGAATTCATGTTTACAATCAAATTGACAATTTTAATAAGTAGAGGTTTTCATATTTGGATCACTTATCCTTTCTTATTTGTAGATTAACTTCAACCTACTCCTAAGGTAGTTCGATGTTTGACTAATTCATCTCAATATTCCTTTGTGTTTGTTGCACTATGGATGGGTATGGGGGAATCCTCCCACCCTTCTCCTAGGTTAAAGGACCTAGAAGATAATTTTACCTAGAATTTTGTGCAAAGGTGAAAGAAAGGTCTTCCCAAATCTATCTCCCAATCTCATACTACATTGAAGGGTGTGAGATTGAATAGAGTTGGGTCTAATATTGCTATGTTGGACCCTTGGGTACTCTTTTGTTTCATGTATTTAGGTTTGGTTTGTGCTCCGCAACTTGGTGCTAGTTGTGTCTTACTCCCATATGGGAGGCCATTGTATTTGTCTTTGTTCACATACTTGCTTTGTAATCGAATTGAGATCCTTGTTTCCCATTTTATCTAATTAAAAAAAAAAGACAAATAAGGGCAACATTGATTTTTTAGCTTTCAAGTATGAAGGTTAATTGGTTTTTGAAAGGTTGCCTCAATTGATCTTTCATTTCCAACCAATATTTTTTGGTAGAACTTTCATCAAATTCAAGTCACCAATATGAATTAGTGAGGTCAAATTCATGGTTCTTAGGGTTTTCTATTTCTTTGGAAGATTAGTTTTGATTCGAGGAGTGGCTTAGAATCTCATATGGGGTCCATGAGTCATATTTCTATTTTTATCACATGTTATTTTTAACAAAGGAGAGCATATTTTAGGTTTATTATTTTATTAGTGTTTTAGAATAGTATTGCTTTACAATTTATTTCTTCTTACTCTTTCATAGCTTTAAATATTTTCACTTTAAAACAATGATTTTAGGGATAAATGATTATTATTTTAAACCCCTAAAATATGGCATTGCATAACCTATAAATAAGTACTTTGGACACAAGACATTCTTAATGATAGTTAAAGATATGTTTAGCTATCAAGATTATTATTCAAGGTCATTTATTTGTCTTTATAATTCCATTGATAAATTTGAAACTAAACAATGGTGTCAATTATGTGTCATCTTGTGTTTAAGTAGTTATTCTTTTCATTCTTGTTTGCATATGGTTGTTGGTCTCTATTTTAGCCAATAGGAAGGTGGTGTTTGTTCTTTTAGATTAAGCTTCTCTTGTTCATTATATTTAAAAATGTTGCTTGCAAGAATATAATTCTTATTAATTTGGTGCTTGTACGTGAAGCAAAAAATAGGCAAGTAGTCATTTCATTAATGTAAAACCCCACAAGAATATATAACATAGTGTTGATATCTCTATATCTTGTCTATAGTTTGTTGTCTAGGGTTAGTTTAGTTTAGTGTTTAGGTTTAATTTAGATTTCATGAAACTTCCCCTCACAATTTCAAGAAGTGTATCCTCAAGCATAGTTTTGTTTTATGTTGTCTTGTAAAGATAAATTAAAATGCAAGCATACGTAAATTTGATTTAAAATAATAAATTAACTCCTAAATAGAAGATTATCCATCTATTTTATGACTAGTGATAGATTGAAAAAAAAATGATTTAAAATTCCTTTGTTATGACTAGTAATAGATTGAAAGAAAATGATAAAAATCCAAGGATCATTATTAGATTGTGTTTTTTTGATTTGAAGAGGCTAAATATCTCTAATGAAAATATAACATAAAGGTTGTGGGAGAATTTATGGAATTTGTATCAAAGTCCCTTATAATTTTTTTTTTTCTTAAGGAAGAAATTTTATTCCTTAAGAATGGGTAATAGTGACTCAATTATCGATCATTTAAATGTATACAAGATCATTTTAAATTATAATTAGTAAATGCGAAGATGGATGAAGAGAAAAATGTACATTACTATGTTCACTTCTAAATTCATGGAACCTTGTCATGACAATTAATAATAATTCAAAGCTGATGTTTAAGGAAATGGTGGTTGCTCTATTGTTTGAAGAGATGAGGAAGAAGTCAATGGATGGTGGTGAAAAACATAGTCTCATGACGAGAGGAAGATCCAAAGAAAGGGGAAGAAGAAATGAGACAAATATATTTTAATCTAAAGACAACCTCAGAAAAACAGAAAATGAAGTGTTAGAATTGTGGTAATATATCTAAAAAAAATGTAGACTCAAGAAGTATGACAAAAATGATGATACTTTTTCTATTGATTCAAAATTCTCCAATGATAAGGTAAGCAATAATTTTTTGACTTCCCATAATGTCAATGCATTAATGATGCTTGGTTAATTGATTTGGGAGCATCTTATCACATGAATCCTTATAGGGAGTGGTCGGAAAAATAATATGAAAACTAAATGTTGGTGAAGTGTTCCTTGGTGATAACACAACTCACAAGATTATAGGTGTGAGAAAGTGAATTTGATGTTGAAAGATGGTAAAATAAATAGCCTTTCATGTGTCTCGCATATTCTTGGGTTATCAAGGAATTGGATTTCAATAGGCAAGATGAATGATGAAAAGAGGCAAAGTTGAGGAATACACTTCCTACATTGATCTATGAGAAGAGGTATGTGTAAAATTTAAATTGATCATACATTTACAAGGAAGTAAAGACATACATAATATACTATAACATTGTGATTTATGTGGGGATAAATCTTTTGGGAAAAAACCCTCACACTTTAGAGAAAATAAATGTAATAATCGGTAATCAATGTTTATAAGATAGTTGCAAAGGCTGATCCTTTATAGGTTTATTCCCAATAAGAGGTCTAAATAAAATTTGTTTGCATAAAAATACCTACAAAAATCACTATGAAGCCTCCACCTCAAGCACCAAATAAATAAGAGAAGTTATAAATAAAACTATCAAATGGTAACTATAAAATCGTGAGCTAAAACCACCCAATATATGGTGCCCAAATCCCTTGTCAAAAATCTAATGCTTATATCCCAAGATGAATCCACATGCCAAGAATAATATATATTCTTTGTGCCTGTCATAGGTTCGTGATAATCCAATCACCAACTTGGGTGTTTCATTTTCTCCATTGAAAGATGCCTGATGATGTGTCATAACATGCATCGTAAGTTGGTCAACAAGTGTAACTCCCTCTTATAGCTCACTTATACGTCATTAATGGTCTTTCATTTTTGATTTGGGAGATCTAACTTTTGGGGGACATAAGTTTTGATCTAAGAAATTTAGTGAGCCCATTTTTTAAATTGAATATCTTGAAGAGATCCATGTTTTTGTAACCACTTCACTTTAGTTATGACCCATGTTGACATTTTTGAGGCTAAAATTGACCTCTAAAGCTTTCAAAATTATAATTTTTGTTCTAAGTTTGTTTTTTTGTTCTTAACATTAGGATGCGAGGTTGAGACACCTTTCCTGACATTCTTCAACTTGTCGAACACCTTGCAAGATAAAAGAGAATATCAAATCATCAAACTATCTACTAGAGGTTGAGGTTCACAAACTTATTGGACCACTTGAACTTCTCTATGTTGATTGGATTTATTAATTCATTTGCAACCTTTTGCAAAGTGCCAACTCTATCCAACATCACTCTTCAATCCTTTACCATTTCATGGACAAGATGGTAGTGGATATCTATTTTATTTTTCCTCACTTTCAAATGATTAGGCTCTTTGCCAATCATATGACACTTTGATTACCACAAAGTAATCTAATAGCTCCTTGACTTAGCCTTGCATTTGAGCACAATTTATTAAGCTAGATGACCTCTTTATACATATGAGTAGCTACCATGTATTTAGCCTCTATAGTTGACATAACAACCACAAATTGTCATTTACTTGTTTAACTAATAACACAACCAAATAAATTGAACACAAATCCACTAATGGATCTTTTTCTATCCACATCTATCTAATTTGAATCTACAAGTCCATGAATATTTACTCAATGAGGACCCCTTATAGATTCACCGTGATAAAAAATAGTGTATTTTGAGGTACGGGTAAAAGCAAGAAGTTGGGTCCACGAAGAGGGGAAGTTTTGGAAAATATTAAATCCTACAAAAAATGCGTACGCGTTATTGAAAAAACGCGTATGCATTATGCTTCGGGTACTCGAGCCTAAAAAATGCGTATGCACTAAAAAAAATATACGCGTTTCATAACACGTTTGAGTCATTTATTTAAAAATTTAAATACCTTTTAGAAACGCGTACGCAAGAAAATAAAGAATTTAATTTTTTAAATAATCAAGAAAATAAAGAATGCATATGCATTTTTATAATGCATAAACGTTTTTGTAATGCATACGTGTTTTTAAAATTTTGAATCCCCAACCCACATGCTGCCTCAGTTTTAGGTTCGGGAAAGGCTTGGCAACTCGACCCTTAGCCTTTGACTTGCAACTAAAAAACTTAGGTTCAAGAGAAATGTCCAATTTTGGCAATATGGTTGATGGACTTTTTTTTTGAATCAATCTATGAAATTAAAACCCATTAGAGAATACAATGTCTAGTTTCCAAATATATAATTTTTTTAAAGATTGAATTATATTTGTTATTTTTTAATTAATTTTTAAGCAAACTAGTTCATAAACTTGAAATATCACTTTTTTGTTTTTTAATAACTTTTTTTTGGTTCATTTTCTTGTAAAAAATTATATGGCATCAATATTCAGACAATTCTCTACACAATGAAAAAAATATTAAAAAATGTTTAGTTTAGGTCCAATTATGCTGTCCGTACACGTTGATTTTTAAAAACAACAATTAAGAACAATAAAAATTCAATAAAAAAATATTCAGAAAAAAATAACGAAAAATATCCTCATCAATCTTCATGTTGTTAGCTATCTTTCCCCAAAAGGAATTAGAAAAATACTTTTATTTGGGTCAAAAAGTGGTGTCCATACGCGTGCATGGTATGGTAAAAAAATGACTTTTAAAAAGTGATTTTTATACATCCCTATCAAAATTCAATTTCTATCATCTGGGTATTTGAATAAATTACATATTTGGAAACTAGATTCAAAATTCAAAATTTCATAGTGCTGACTTTTTTTAAGATCCATTGTGTAAGTGCCTCAAATCTTCAGTTCATGTGTGAAATTTTTTGAAAAACAACAAAAACACTTCCACTTTTTGAGCTTTTTGTGGACCCAATTTCTTGCATCAGCTCGTACCTCACAAATATTTGAAGAATCTTAATTTCATTCCAACGATTTCATCCAAGATTAGTGATGAATTGACTAACGACTCACATTGCTAGACTTGTACAAACCATACCATTCTTTGAACTCCCAATAAAATTGACATAAGTCACTCAAGCCACGCCCTCCATCTCACTAGGTGTAGATGGCATTACTCCACAAATAATTCTATCCCCACAAAAACAAAACTCTATGGTTCACAGATAAACATGTTAAATTTTTCTAACATAGAGTTCACATACTCTAGCCCAACCAATTTTTTTGTTTGCTCTCTCTTTTGATATACATACCCAAGATATACTTGGTACACATCAATTCTTTCATATCAGGTTGAGTTGAAAGTAAGACTTTAAATCATAAGTCATATCTTTACTATTGCCAAAATATAACATATCATCTACATACAATGCGATAACAAGGAATCAATCATTATCCATTTTATAACAACCACAATGATATGATTTGTATCTCAAAAATTTGAAGGGAAACACAAATAAATCAATTTTTTTATACATCTTAAGATATTATTTAAGGTGACAACTATTTTTTATTCCACAAACCAACACTTATTCACCTCTCTGCAAATAGTGCTCAATCTGTGTCATAAATATCTTTGTCCAAGTCAACATGCACAAATGTTGTCTTCACATCCATATGTTCTTTCTCTAAATCAAACACTATTGCTACATATAATAAGAATGCAATAGATTCTCACTTAGAAATTGAGTTGAAAATCTCACCAAACTCTATCCTCTTAATTTGAAAAAATACCTTTGTAGGCAATGTCACCTTGTACTTTCAATATTGTCAAACATTTCAATCTTCTTTTTGAGTACTCATGTAAATAAATTTTCTTCCTTTAGTCAACAATACCAAGTCCTGTGTGTCATTATGCAACCATGTCCTCATCCATTGTTGCTCTTCATGACTTAGAATCACCCATATGTGTTGCCTCCTTCATAGTTCTAGGCTAACTAATATTAGTAATCAATGGAAGAATACGTCTCCAATTAGAATTATACCTGTCTAATTGTTGTCTTTATCAATTGGAGCTCCTCAAGAGTTAAGGTGGAGGTTATGCCTCCTCTTTGAAACTACTTAAACTATTAATATCTCCTCTTTAGGGTCTTCATGAGATTTTGGTTTAATTGTCTTGGTTTTTGGGTTAGTTAAATTGTGATGAGGGGTTACTCCACCCAACACCCACAAAACACATTAATAGCTATCAACACAAAAAAACCCCACTTTCGAGTACTTTTTGAAAGTGAAATTACATATTCAAAAATTACAATGCTATAGCCATATGGGCTTGATCCACTATAAATAAAATCATCTCTCTTAGAAAAATCTATTATCGGAACCACAATCTGCATTCCTAGAGCCACCACCTGTAACCTCCATTAACCCCTTTATTTTGTATAAATAGCACCCTAGAATGTTTTCAAAAGTGTGGTTTCCCCCTCTGTTTTAATGCCCAAAATTCTAGCCATTCATTTTCCCCGCCTAGGAAGATACTTTATTGAAATTCACTTTTGGTAGAAAAACTTTCCGGAGCCATAACTTTTGATTCGGGTGTCCGATTGACTATTATAATATGTCTTTGGAAGGTTCTTGATGAGATAGACGAAACCAAACTTGTCCAAAGACAATTTTGTCCATTTTTTGAGTTGTTTCAAGGCTTTTAAGGGTTCCAAACTTGATTTTAAAACTTCATTGGAAAACTTTCTTGGGATAGAAACTTTAATATCTCCCAAACGGTACAATATATTGAGATGATTATTCTATCATCAAATACATTTTTCAGTTTCGATCCTTGGGGTAAATTTTCAAGTCCATACAAGCCCGTTTAGGCCAACTTACTAAAAATTGTAAGTGACTATTTTTGACCTTTTCTAACTTTTAACTGTCTTACACCCCTTATGTGCCATCATGGGACTCAAAACAACTAAAGAAAATAAGGAAAATAGCAGGTGACTGTTTTTGACATTTTGTGACTTCTAACTATCTTACACCATTGGATGCTCCTGTATCGAATTGCATATTTTTTCCCATCCTCTTTTAGTTACAACATTGTGGAAGAAGGCATAATATTTTTAAATGTAATACATATTGTATATTTTTTCAACTATAGGGTTTGAAAGTGCATACCCTTTCACATCAACATCATAGTGGATGTAGATACATTTTACTACCTTGTTCTCCAACTTTGATTGCTTATCCCTTAGGAGATGTGTATGTCTTGCAACCAAAAAATCCAGAATGTAATGATTTTTTTCCCATCCACGTCTCCACATGGTCTTCTCAACAAGAGTTGCTGTAGGAAACCTATTAATTACATAAGAAGCTGTAGTGACTATTTGTACCTAGAACTTTTGATCCAAATTATCTCCACTCAACATACTTCTGGCCCTCTCCATCAATGTCTTGTTCATCCTCTTTACAACTTCATTCTTCGAGAGGTATATGGATTTATCTTACCTCTCTCAATTCCATGCTCTTTTTAAAATCTATGAAAGTTTATAGAACAAAACTCATGTCAGTCCTTAATTACTTAATCTTTCTACTAGTCTAATTTCACATACGAGAGCCTAAAACTCCTTAAATTGATTGAAGGCATCAAATTTGTTTCTAAGGAAATACACTTATGTCCTTTAAAAAAAATATTTTTAAAAGATACTTAGTACAAATAAAAAAATGAATGAATATTAACATGACTAAATGCATATGAATTAATCAAGTCCAACACCCTAGAATATTTATGAGAACTAGAATAAAATTGAATGTAATTTTGTTATCCATATACCCAATATTTAGAGAAACAAAATTCAAGTGTACAATCATTCGTTCCCTCAACAATTTTTTTTGTTTTTTTAAGGTCTTTAGACCCTTCTCAGCAATATCACCCATTCTTTGGTGGCATAACATTA
Organism: Sequoiadendron giganteum; assembly: GCA_007115665.2. Classification (NCBI taxonomy): domain Eukaryota; kingdom Viridiplantae; phylum Streptophyta; class Pinopsida; order Cupressales; family Cupressaceae; genus Sequoiadendron; species Sequoiadendron giganteum. The sequence goes on along the minus strand of CM021104.1, from coordinate 109,059,444 downwards.
TCTTCTTTTCTAGAGCTTGCTTAGGTACCTAGAAATCACCACTATTAGAAGTAGAAACAACACTCCCTTTTGTTGTTAGTTCCAATGGTGAAGGTGTAGATTTTACATAATTGTTCACTAAATGAACAAAAGAACTATTGCACTAGATATAGTGCATGCATCCAACTAAAAAATAGAAATGAACACTCTTAGAAAGCACGATAGCTCCTCACACCATCTTACACCCTTCATTAGAGAAAAAACCCTACACACTTGCATCATTGAGTTTGCTAACTAATCATAATTTTTGTGCCAAACTAAAGATATTTAGCACTACATTGATGCCCTTCATTCATCCATCTGAGAATAAAATATGCAATCTATCACAACCAACTATGCTTTAGTGAGTTGTCATTGATATGCACATTCCTACCATTATATTCTTTATACTTTTGAAAACCACCCTCAATGGGAGGTTATATGCAAGGAAGCTGCACAATTTATCAACCACACACCTTATGATACATGAGTTGCCAACGCCACGATAAAGGCATCTTTACATCATCTTGAGAAGATTTTTCAAACTCACCACCTAAACCGCTTTTTCTCTTCTTTGTAGTCTATATGGTAGTTCTTGGGTTTGTCACAATTCCAATACTTAACCTTGGATTTTCTAGGAGATTTAGATGTCCATGAGATTTGGATCTCAACTTTTATTTCTTCTTTCCTTTCTCCTTTTATTTCAATGCACAAATAGGGTCTCCTTGTTAGATTTATAAGATTTCCAATACATATTCTCTAAGAATAATGCAACCACTACCTCGTCTATTTTGAGTTTTGAGGCAGTGCTCTCGATTTCCATCACCAAGTGATCCCACAATTTTTGCAAAGAACACAAAATTGTCATGCAATGATCCTCCATTTTCTATCTATAGAGTGAAATAGGGTCAAAATCATATTGAACACATTCAAGTGCTTGGGCATAGAACCGCCATAGTTCTTGATCATAGAACCACGATCATCCATTCTTAAGTTATACAACTTTTTTCAAAAATGTTTGTTAACTAGATATTTAGCCTAGTACAAGCCCCCTAACTTCCAAAGAACTTTTGTGGTGGCTTATTCATATACATTAAACAAAACGAAATATGCCAAGTAAATTTTAATGAGGCCCTTTAGTTTTCTATCCAATAAGTTGCAATCAACTTGTGACATTTTAGGGGGTTTGAATCTAGATACAACAACCCATAGATCTCTGTCTACGAGAATATCATCAACCAAAGATTTTACAACTAAAAGTTAGTCCCTTCAAATCACTTAATCTGTAGTTTTGATATGTTTGTAATTTTCATTCAATTATATTTTTTTCCAAGCTCCCACTGAATCTAATATTAGTACAAAAATACTTCTCCCTAACACCTAAGGCTTGAGGTGATAAAGCTTTGATATCAAATGAAAGGAAAAAAGGGTGTAGAATTTGGTTGCTATATTAATCTATTAGAGGAGGTATGTGAAAAATTAATTATACAGCTACAAGAAAACAAACTAAAAAATAACATACAATAATAATAAAGTTCCATTGTTGGAGCGCGGCGCAGCGAGCGGGAAAGGGAGCAGAGGTAATTTTGAAACTGTTGAGGCGGAGGAGGAAGGTGAAGATGATGAGGATGGCGATCTGGAGGACGCAGAAAGCATTTCCACTGGTTAGGGAAGGCCTTTTTTGCTGGCGCCTTTGCATCTATGGAGGATTTTGCTCACTCTAGGCCTGCGATGGTTCTGCGGGGATTTTGGAGCATGGTTGTGATTGCTGGGTATGAGGTGTTGTGCGTTTGGAGGAGAGGTGTGAGGTGGTCCTATCATGAATTATTTTTGGAGCCTCTTTCTCCCTTTTGTGTTATGGTGCTGCCTCTTGGATCATTGGATCTGGCCCTGCTCCTTGCTCTTCCTTGCATTTGTGGAAGTTGTGAGAGCTTTGTGCCTCATGATTTTTGTTGTGAAAGCTTCTTTTGTAGTGGTGGCTTCGGCGCCATGGGTTGTTTTCTCCCATGCTCCTGATGCGGGTTCCTACTTGGGGGGTGATGGGACTCCTTCCATCATCAGTGCTGCAAACTTTTTTGGCCATTTATGGCTAGTCCTGTTTCTCTTTGTGGAGGAGGTTTCTCTAGTTGGTCTTTGGAGGCATTCAGGTCGTGCTCGTTGGGAGCAGGGTCTGGCTACTGCCTTTGAAGTTTGCGAGCTGCAAGAGTTTGTTCATGTGGTTATTTCTCTTTTGTGTGGTGCTAGGTGTTTGTGGGAAGATGTGACTAGTCATCTTGGTTGGCCTTCTTTGTTGGTGCCTACGGATCTGTGGAATTCTTGGCTTTCTCCTAAGCCTGTGGTGGTGTGGCGAGGTTTATGGAGTACAACTTTACTTGAGAATGCTGGGGCTGAGGAGCTGGGATTTTGGAGGAGTGGCGTGAGTTGCTGTTTTTGTGTCATTTATTTTGAAGCCTCTCTCGTCCTTAGTGGTACGATGCTACTGTTGTACTCTTTTCCCTTGCTCCTCATGGCCTCTATGTTCTCTGTTTAGATTGGAGAAACTTGCTAATCGCTCATGCCTTTGTTGTTTGTTGGTTGCTATCTTGTGGATGGTCTTCCTTGTGGAGGATCTTTTTTTGGTGTTTCTTGGCCTCCCCGTGGGTGCTCGGCGGAGTTGTTTTTGCCTTGGTTTCAAGGCTATGGTGTCTTGTTTTTATAGGATTGGAGGTTTTTGCTCCTCCAAGCTCAAGACTTTGCCCTTGTTTTTGAACCCTATATGGCTTGTAAAGCTTATGTTAATGTTGGGTTTAGGTTTATTTCTTTCACAGACATGTTTTTGCATGATGTTTAAGGGTGTCTCTTTGTTCACGGTTTATTTGGAGGATGTTGGGCATTTAGTGTCCTAGATGAAGGTTTCTAAGGGAGCAGTGACTGGCCTTGCTGCTGTTTTTGTGCTGTTGGCTGAGATGCTTTCAATGTATTTCCTTATGTCCTAGTTTCTCGCATTGCCAAACGATTCTGTGTCCTCCCTTTCTGCTGAAGTGTTCGCTCTCTTCCTGTCTCTACAGTCAATGTCTTCTATTAACGTGGAGATTGCTCCTTTTGAGGTGGAGACCTTTTCTAATGAGATGGACCTGGGTTGCGTGGATATGACAAGGAGCTTTTTTTGGTTTACTCTCCTACAACCCCTATTGAGGTGGAATTTGAGTTTTTTTTTTGAGAGTTGTGGCTATAGTGGAAAGGGCTTTCATGTCATCTTCTCTTATAGAGGGGAGAACTCTTCTATTGAGGTGGAGAGTGGTTTGGCTAGTTGGGCTGGTGGGTGTTGCAAGGGGGATTTCTTTTAAAACTCTGGTGTAGTTTTTAGTTGGGTGATGTGGGTTTTTTGCATCACTAAGTTTGCTATTTTTCGGGCTTAGTTATATTTTTTTTGAGCAATTGGTTTGTTGTGGCTTAGGTGTTTCAAGCAGTGTTTGTGGTCAACTAGGGTTCAAGGTCCTTGTAAAGCTTGGTTGTATAGGATTTTAGGTCCCCTTCAAAACCTGATTATTGCAGCATGGGTAATCTCATTTAGCTTTTGGTGGTTGTTGTTGTTAGGTTGCTAGTTGTTTGTAGTTTATCTCTTAGTAGTGTTCTTTGTCTTGACATGGTTTTGGGTCCCTTCGAAACCTTCTTGTAAATGGTTTCGGGTCCATTCAAAACCTATTTTTATCCACTAATCAAAATAAAGTAAGTATGGAAAACCATTTTGGGAGAAAAAAACCACTCCAAATCAACTTAATATATTATTCACTAATCAATAGTTATAACATAGTATTAACAAAAAAGATATGAAGCAGTTGTAGCAACATAACACTACTTAAAAGGCTCACTATGAAACCCTCATCTCAATCACCCAATAAATAAGAGAAACAATACTTGAAGCCACCAAATGGTAATTAGGAAACCATGAGCTACAACTACTCAAAATGTGGCACCCAAATCCTATTAGAAAAATGTCTCAACTTTGCATTCTAATGTTCATATTTGTTAATTATTTATATTTATTTATTACTTTTGGCTTTATTTGAAAAATAGGGCATCCCATTATGTATTGACATTATTTTTCATGTGTTGGATACTTTGGGAAGTGTTTAAAAGGTTGTAAGAACATCTTATGTCATCTTGACACTCTAAAATGAGATTTGTTTATGAAAAATTCATATGATGTGCAAGATTATGATTATAGGGGAGTTACATATGAATTTTGGCCACCAAATGACAAGTCAAAAGACATCTTTGAATGTGTTTGAATATGCCAAAATGGGGTGTCCAAATTGAGGAGTTACATATGATAGAATCTATGATTGGATTATAATGGTTGTAAGAACATAGTTGAAAGTAGCCTCAAAGACCATGACCAACTTGAGAATTAGAATTTGGGCTGAATTAGTTGCCACTTTTTGACTCATGGTTATGAAAAAATAACTTTGGGTTTGTGGTTTGATATTTTCCTATTTAATGTTGGTTGGGTTTGGAGCTATGCATGGTTTTAAGGTTGATTTATAAGCATCAATACATTTCTATAACTACTTGAATTTTATGCGTTGGTGATACTCCAATAAGGGCATGTCCTTGAATATTGTATCATAACCTTTATTGATGATAATATAATTAATTCAAACTTTTGAGAGGTTTTTCTTTTGAAAGGTTTTCCTAACCTGAAATTTTGTGGTATGATGTATTTTTCTTGATTTTTTTTTTTTTGTAGCTATAAAATTATTTACTTTTACACACACCTCCAAGAAGTGTATTCTACTTTGTCGCTTCCTTTTGAATCCCTAGTCAAAATCCAACTTCCAAATAGCAAGATGATTCCATAGGGTAAAAATAACATATTCCTTACATTTGTCATAATCTCATCACCAACTTAGGCAATCCTTTTTGGCTCCATTAGTTTCATTGAAAGATGCCTCATGATGCGTCATAACATGGGTCATAAATTGGTCAACAAGCGTAACTCCTTTTTAAAGTTGTATGTATTATAGATGCTCTCAAATTTTCAAAGTGGCAAGCCCAAATTTTGGAGGCCATAACTTTTGATTAAGGAAGCTAGTTGAGCCATTTTAAAACAAATTGAAGATCTCAAGGAGATCTATGAATTGCTTTGACTAAGGCTCATTTTGACATTTTTTTCAGACTAGAATCATTCTCTAAAGTGCTAAAATTTTAATTTCATATTTTATATAGCCAAAAAATACATTTTTTTTGTTATTAACGTTAGGAATCAAAGTTTTGACACCTCTCCTAACAAATGATGCATGTATTAATGTAATTTTAGTGAGAAGGATTGCAAGTTGGTAAGATAGTATTTGGTAATCAAAACTTGAGTTAGGTATTAATTCATTGGATTAGAGGCTAGTACAATGGAGGAGAATTATAACTATTCCATTTTATATGAAACAAAAAAGATACCTAAAGATAAAACCTTGTTGTGGCATGAAATACTAAGTGACATTAGTGAGAAAGGTCTTCATACTTTAAAATCAAAGGCTATGGTAGAAAGATTTGATGATTTTATGTTGACTTTGAGTTTTGTGAATAGTGTGTTTATGGAAAGGAAAATACAATATTCATTGGTTATTTCAGAGTTAATGGGATTTTAGATTTGGTACATAGTGTTGTGTTTGGATATTTTTTAGATTTTTATGTTGAATTTCTATAAGAAAAATATTTGTGCTATATTTTTTTATTATTGATGAGCATTCTAAAATTTCAGGTTGTTCTTTGTCAGCTATAAATTCATATTCATTAATTATTTGGCTTTTTGGCCTCAAATGGGAAAATGGGAAACCCACTTTATGTTGGAATCATCTGCCACATGTTTGATACTTTGGGAAGTGTGTAATAGTTTGTTAAAACATTGTCCCTAAGACATTTAAGACTAGTGCTATTTATTATAGATTTTATGACATGTGAGATCATGATTATAGGGAAGTTACGTTGGAATATTGATTAATATTATGACAAGTCAAAATGCATCTTTATACGGATTTAAAAATGCTAGAATAAGGTGCCCAAATTGAGGAGTTGCATATGGCGAAAGTTTTGTTAAAATATATTTTAAAAGTAGCCTAGAAGACCATAACAAATTTGGGCATTGGAATTTGGGCCAAATACGGTACATTTTTTTATCATTGTTTTGACCCATGGGTTTGGAAAACAATTCTTAGTTTATGGTTTGATATTTTCCTATTTATTGGTGCTTGGATTGGAGCAATGTATGGTTGGTTTACATGTATTTTTATGTTTTCATAGTTGCTTTAGTTTTACATGTTGGTGATACTCTTGTAAGGGCATGACCTTGGATATCGTGTTGAAATATTTATAGATGATAAACAATTGGTTCATGCAGATGACATGTTGCTTATTGGAAACAATAATATTAAGATAGAAGAATTGCAAACTGAAGTTTCGTTTCACTTAAATACAAAGGATTTATGGGCTACAAAATTCATTTTGGGAATGTAAATGAAGATGGCTAGGGTTGGGGTTGGGGCCCTAGCTCGGTTGGCTAAATCTTTCCTGTTGCAGGAGGTTGGTCACGAGGTCTAGTCTCCCCCACTCCTATGGTACTAAAGGGTGTGTCGCGCCAGTGCCGCCGGCCACGTTAAAAAGTTTACCAGGCGCACTGCAGTTTATAGGGGGTTGTGCTACTCGATTCCTGCAGTCTAATAAATAAAAAGAAAAGATGGCTAGGGTTAACACAAATTTTTGGTTAAGCCAAAAAATATGTTGGAAAGTGTTAAATAAATGTACATAGGCCCTTCTCAATACACGATTATAATTGTATGTTAGTATTTGTTATTTGACTATATAAATCCTATGTATAGATTGTAATATACCCTTATACCTTCAAGAAATTAAGTCACTTTTTTATAAGTTTAAGCATTTCCCTACTTATTTTTGATTTAGCATAGAAAGTATTGAAGATAGAAAGGACCTCTAAAACTTCTTCCTATGTTTTTGCAAAAATTACAATTTATCCACCATGGTTAAAGTATTTGAAGAGTTCAAATAAACCTTCAAGGAATTAGTTATTCAATATCAATAGTTAGTTGAAATACATTATTTGTAACTTTTCATTCAAAGGAGACTCAACTTACTTTCTTTCCACCCTACTTACATTCTTATCCCACACTACTAAATTTTTTCTTCATGCAACTCAAATGAATGCAATTTTTTGATACTTGATTAAATCAACACAATATTTCCTTTAATACCAAATGGAAATCACTTTTTATCTCAAGCATTTATTTTAGTACAAGCTCTGTAGAGCACCCTTTTTTCTTTTTCATTGCAACAAGATACAATTTCATGATTTTAAATTTCAATATTACAAATGAAGTTTAGTAATATAATGATTAACATGCCAACAATGAAATCTTTCTCTCCACCCTACCATGATGGCATCATAGAGCCTCACAGGGATCTAGCCATTCCCCCGAGCAAGAATAAACTAGAGTAGGCTCCATAGTTTCAATTCCCACAACAATAACTCTTCAAAATGCATAGACACACACTAAGGGTTTTCCCATTTCACATTTTCCTCATATACACTATACTCATACAAATGACTACCATTCTCTTCACTTTTCAAACAAGCATCAAATGCACATAAAATAAAAGAAATTAAAATGAAATTAACGCAATAATGACGAGGAAGGAAAAAAAGACTTATCTCTCTACATGGGTTGTAGGGATGAGTCTTCTTCTCCAAGCCATGATAAGCTTGCAAATCTAACTCCAAAATGCAAAATCGCTTTTCTTTCTGAACACTCCACTCTCAATAAACTCTAAAAAAATGAAAAAAATGAATGGAGAATCCCTCATAAAGACTCAAGGAGAGTATATGTAGTGGATGCCATGTCTCCATTCGTCCTCCAATGGGGAGGTGACACGTGGATCCTAATCACTCTCTTCCCTTTACCATCGAACCATAAAAGAGTGGTTCCCACAAGATGCTCACACATGTGTGAACATTGGGATAAGAGATGTGCTTGTGTACAATCTTCCCCATGGGGCTATTTGGGAAGAACTCTCATGTGTGAGATCTTGAAAATATCAATACATGAACTTGGGGAATGGGTTTCAAAGTGACAAGCCACTAGCCTTCTCCCACAAGCCACAAATTCGTCACCCACTTCCCAAGGCATTTGGGAAGGGTCAAATCAAAGCCAAACCCCAAGGTATAGGTCCTAAAAGGTACCTAGTCCATAGGGGGTTGACCTTAGGACCTAAAATCACTCAAAAAGAGTGAAAGAAATCACTTTATGACCTTCTGAAAGCCCCTACAAAAACTAATCCGAGTTTGTCCAACATGGATGAAATTTTTCATTAGATATAACTCCTAACATTAAGATGCCCATAAAACACATTTACAACAATACAATTTCACATTTACAACAAATAAATATTTAGAGACCTTAGTCCCCATCATGGACTAAGGTTATGACCTCACTAGGGATCACATGACCTCACACTTAAAAACCACACACAACACACACAACACACACATTATTCACAAACATTATCCCCATAAACACAATTACACATTAATATAAAACCCTAATTACTTTCAAAATCATAGGGTTTGAAAATAATACTTCACAATAAATTATTTAATTAGGGTAAAAAATTTATTCCCTTTTTCCATTGGCATAATTTCTTACACATTAGCCACCACAATAATATATCCAAAATGCAAGCATAGTTAGGTCATAATAATTGAGCACATTGTTGGTTAGTCTGAATTCTCACAATTTCAATTATTAATAATTCATCTAATTAATACCCTATGTCGAGTAACAAAAAATAATATTTACCTTAAGGTGACTGAAACTCTGAATTCACTTTAGCTCGGGTAGGGTTACCTTCATCCATGCTTGATTGTGATTGTTCATCCACCTTGTAAAATTACTCAAAAGGTATCGAAAAACTTGGTCCATCCTTCGACTAACATCTACCATGGAGAACACAAATCACATTGGTAACTTATTCAAATAATAACACAATTTCTTTCTCTTAGGTTAGTTTAAATTTGTTCATTGTAAGATAATTCTTTGATCAAAACTAACTTCATCATTGCATATTAAATATTAGCTCAATTGAATAATTACTTTGCTAATTTTGATAGTGCACAATAATTTACCTGTTGAACACAATATTGTGTTGAGAAGGGGGGTGAATCAACATAACTTAAAACTTAACCATTTTCATTTGCAGATTAACACCACATCACACAACTGAAAAGAATAGAAAATAACACAGGCATCACATGAAGACACCAATATTTTTACGTGGAAAACCCAATGAGGGAAAAACCATGGTGATGATTAACTCACTATATATGTAGCTCATTGCTAACAAGAATTACAATGTTTAAGGCTCACTACCCATGGAATTGCAAACTAAGGTATACAACCTTAGAGAAAGATACAAAGGATCCGATGAGACTCATTGTCTCAAAGTAGGATACATGAAGAATATAATAAGAAAATTGATTATGAACTGCTTTGAGGAAGCATCTAACATTGTTGAAGTTGTAGTCACTATTTCACACAATTTTCACTTCACATTGATTTCAAACACTTCATCTCTTTCATTTTACACTATCACAAAATCTCTATCAATCATTACCTTCACAAATGATTTTGATTTTCTATATATATCTTCCATAACAACTTAAAATTTATTAGGTCAATGCTAAGATGGATTTTAGAAAGAACTCTTGAAATCTCATTGGTCAACTCCAATTATGTATACTATTTGCAAGAGAGACAAATGTGGATAAGAAAATAGTATTCATAGGATCCAAACACTTCATATCATCTTCTTCAAAACTGAACTAATCGATCAGGAACAACTGCTGATGATAAAGATAAGTCTGTTAGCCGAAATAATCAAAACTGCCATTTGTTTGCCTTTGCACTCTAGAGGAGAGACCAAAACTATCATGTGGACCAAGAAGAAATCATTACAACTTATGCACAATATCTCCTCAACCTTGTCCTAAAGAAACTAATCATCATATGCTGGCACAAAAGGAGAAACCCACTGAATATACAAGAATAGAGCAACCCAGACAGACTGTAGCTAACTGTCATTCAAAAAATAATCTTGTGAACCACTACATTACTTGATACTATTAAATACTATGCTTTTAACATTATAAAATATATTTACAAAACTGAAAGATCATCCCTTCACTCCTCGAGGAGCTTAGAGCATTCCAGTAAGCCTTTATCAACACAGTACTCTGTCAGAACATAGATCAAAATATTGTTACGTGTAACTTTCACTATAGAAGGTGTGATGAATTGATTTATTGGATATAGAACCTTCATAAATTGACCAACATATCATCTAAAATGTAATACATAATCTTGCACAAAGGAAATATGCAGACTAGAATACCATGACTTTGTCTTTGGGTCTCCACTGGGATACCTTAGTGAAACTTTTGCACCTTGTCTCTATGTGTGGTTCACCAAATTGAGATGATATCATAGTAGTCATGCTAGGAATACATTGTATCAAGTGTACCAACCACCACATCACTAGTCTGATCACCATTCATACATCTAACTATATTGTAGACTATATCTTTGTACTTGCACTATCTTCAAAATATATACATAATTCATCATACACATATGACATCAATGACAACACCTGTTTCCAACAATATCCCCCCTTTGACATCAAGAGAAAAGGGCATGACATCTTCTATTTACAATATCCAAAAATTGTATGAGCTCCCCCTTACTATACACTCTCCCTGAGATGGAGATTCTCCAAAAAATAGATGCTATGCACATAAATTTTTTCAACAAAGAGATACTGCACTTCTCCACAAAAAAATGTATAAGGGAAAAACTATCTTAACTTACTCCTTTACAATGTATTTGGAAGGTAGGATATTCTTGTAAACTACTTTTAGTTGCTCTAGAGTTGCAACCCAAATTGTTTTTGTTGATGTGAGAATATGATTTTGACATTCAAATTCCATGCACAATTCCTCAGGCTCATTTATTTTACTAGGAGCTTTCATTTTCTAACCCACCTGCACTACTTTGACCAACAATCTAGATAATGATGCTAGCCACACATTGATTGCTTCTCTCAATAAACTAAATTATTTTTTTAACTGGTCTCTTTGGTCTAGAAGAAATGTCAACTGTACATGAAGATTCTCAATTAGTGTCCTCATGGATCCATCCATATCTCTTGATAGATCATAAGTCTCAAGCAATTGTGTGATCTGTGATTCAATAGAGTCGATCTGACTTTTGATATCTTTGGTGGAGCATGGTCGTTTCAAGAAAAAATGATAAAGAGTCGTTAATTCATTCACATAGTCCTTAAACATTTGTATGTTTTCCTATGATTTATTGTGTGCATTAGCACACTGGTCAAAAGCTTCACTCATTTTATTCTTTTATCTTTCTCAAGGCCCATTATTCTACCTTTTTCTCTAAGAGAGAAAAGTGATCCTTGAAAGAATACATTAAGAGCTTTAGATTTTGTTCTAGAGGCGAAGACATAAATGTTTACTTTCGGTAGACCTTCCTGAATAATCTTGACAAACTCATCAATCAATTCACTTTTATTTACATGTTCTTGTAAGATTTCCTTCCTTGTGGAGGCATTTAAAATATCACCAAGTTGTAGTTTGTGAAGGGGAGACATATTAGATTCATATACCCAACCTTCATGAGTAGGGATGTCCATAAGTTGTGGTGTTACTATTGGTTGAAATTGCATCTACATCCATAACATATTTTTGAAAGAGTCTGTAGATGAAGAACCCTGACCTCCCTCCGTAGAAGCATCTTGCTTCCTAGTTGTTTTTACTTCATCATCTTGAACTTTCTCAAGATTTTCTTCCTTCTTTTGCTATAAAAAAAAAAGGACGTTGGAAGCGTCCTCAAAGAAGATGCCAAAATGAAGGTTCTTTCTTGGAATATAAGGGGGCTCAATAGCCCCCACAAACAACTAGCCCTAAAAATTTATGTTTGGGAGCACAAGATTGATATACTTTTACTACAAGAAGTAAAAAAAAGAAAAAATCTTGAGCTAATTGCTAAAAATCTTTGGCCTAATGCCCATTTTTCCTTTAGTGATGTTGATGGGGCTTTGGGAGGAATGCTGTTATGTGGAACCCAAATAGATTAAGTGGTTACAAACTATTTCAAACTAAGAATAGCCTATGGTTCATTTCTCCCATGCTTCAAGCTTCTTGGATCCTCATCAATATATATGCCCCTAATGTGAGGAATACTGGAAAAATCCTTTGGCTTGAACTTACTGACCCAAATCAGAATAATAAAGAGGCCCACTGGTTACTTTCTAGTGACTTCAAATCTCTCCTCTACCCCTCTAAAAAATGTGGGAGTATTGATTACACTAACAATATGGCAGACATGACATATTTGTTGAGTAATAATGGCCTTGTGGATATTAATTTGTAGGGTCAAAACTATACTTGGACTAACATGAGGTTGGGGGATAACCTTATACAAGTTAGACTTGATCGGTTCCCGTTCTCCCCCAACTGGGTTGTCATCCATAGCTCCAATTTTCAGGCTATCCCAAGGACTGTGTCTGATCATAACCCTCTCATTCTCTTTCTAAATGAACATTCTGTTGTTGGGCCCTTTCCTTTCCATTATGAGATCATGTGGAGCTCTCACCCAAACTTTAAAGACAAAATTACAAATTGGTGGAATGTTCCTATTCATGGCTCTCCTATGTCTAGGGTTTTTCACAAACTCAAGTATATCAAAAATATGGTGAAAGGCTGGAATAAGTGGGTGTTTAGGGATGTCTTCCACCAAAAGAGAGACCTCACTGTTAAACTTAAACAAACCCAAACTAGAATGGAGAATGGGGATGTGAGTGAAAAAACCTGTCAAGTTGAGAAGAGTTGCAGTATTGAAAGGGATTTTTTTTTGAAAAGAGAAGAACTATTCTAGAAACAAAAGTAAAAATTTCAATGGTTAAAAGAGGGGGATCACAAGTCTTCCTCCTTCCATATCTTTTCCCTCAAGCATAGGAAAAAGAACCGGATAATGAAGTGAAAGGATTATCTGGGGGTGGAAGCCACTACTCCTACCCAAATTGGTCAATTGGCCTTGGGAAATTTTCAACACTCCTTCTCTAAGCTTGTTGTCATTCCCAATGTTGCTTTAGATGACCTTTTACTGGATTTCATTTCCCCAATTTTAACCAACTTGGACAATGCAACTATTCTTAGAGCTATCACTCCCGAGGAGGTTAGGTTGATAGTTTTTAGTATGGGGGCCTTCAAATCCCTTGGACCAAATGGCTTCCCCCTAGCCTTCTTTGAGGAGTTTTAGGAGATTGTGGGGGAGGTTATATTTCTTGCTGCCAAGGCCATTTTTTAGATTGGGAATTTTTTTGAAACAATTGAACCACACCTTTTTAGCCCTTATTCCCAAAAATGATGACCCTCAGATCATGGCTAAATTTAGGCCTAACATCGTGTGTAACACCATTTATAAGATATTTTCAAAAATCAATGTCAACCTCTTGAAACCTTTCCTTGAGAAGATGATTTGTCCCTAGTCACCACATTATGGATGCTGCCATTTCCACTCATGAAATCCTTCATGGATACATGTAACAATGCTAGTATGACCTTCAAACTCGACATATATAAAGCCTATGACAAGTGAATATGGATATTTCTTCTCAAAGTTCTTTCTAAGTTTGGCTTAAATTAGGATATTGTTAATCTCATTAATGAATGCATCTCTATAGTCAAGTATTATGTTCTTTTTAATAGGGTTCCCCATGGATTCTTCAAGGATGATAAAGGGATCATACAAGGAGACCCCCTTTATCCCTATCTATTCATTATGGTTACTTATGTCTTAAGCCGTAATATTTCTAGAATGTTAATTGATGGTAATATCAAGGGAGTCAAACCTACTACTTCCTTGGACCCTTCAGCTATTCAAATTTTTTTGGATGACACCATCCTCTTTGGGAAATCCTTGGTGGTGGAAGCTAGGAAGTGGAAGTGTTGTCTAAATAATTATGCTTCCAGTTCTAGCCAATGCATAAACTATAATAAGAGAATGATCTAATTATTCAATAGCTCTCAAATCCTTCAGGATAAAGTGACTTCTATACTGGGATGTAAGAGTGCTTCCCTTCCTACTATGTATCTTGGCCTTCCGCTTAGGATTAAGGAAGTGATAGGGTAGGATTGGGTGGAACACTCACTGTTCCATGCTTTGGGTCCTTGTACTCAAGAACTCCTATGGTGTCACCCTCCACCACATTAACCTCTAGGCCCTAATACTAGTTAGGCACCCCTGGTCCTCCTGGCCAACCCTACTATCATTTCCATTTCCTTAACCACGCCAATCTTGGTACTTTCTCTACCATCCTTTTCCCTAGCCCTTAATCTTCCCTAAAGGGTAAATACCTCCATTCATTCAACTTGCTCTTTGCAAGGGTGTAGAAAGGTTTCAATAGGCTTCCAACACTCCTCCTAGGGTGCTTGTAGGTTAACCAAGCTTCATTCTTCCTTCGCTTTCACCAAACCCTCATCTAGGGTTTTGGTTCCTTAGTTCTAGGCCTTCAAAGTAGGTCTTTTCCTGGGAGAATGAGGTAGTTCTCATAAATTCTCCAAAAGACTTCCATTATTTTCTTGGAATTGGTGATGCCTTTTCCCACACCTTGAAGAATTTTGAAACTTGGAGCCTCCACTGTCCGTACTCTATCCAAACCATTAGTTTAATAAATTTAGGCTTGTTTAAGCCATTTTCTGACCACCCGATGGACTATCATTTTGTTTGCCAGTCAAATGGACTGTTGGGACCTCCTCCTTGGTACCAAGACTCCACAAGACTTCCTTCCAACTTCCTACCATAGGATTTTGCAAGGAGAGGTCACCCCTGCAAGTTAGGTGCTTGTTTTGCACTATCCTTCCTAGCCAAGCATTGCCAAGCTCGCCTAGGAAGTGACTTTCCTCATAGCTACTCGACCCCTAAAGAATCCTAGACCTAAACTATGTATAGGAATGGAGCTTAGCCTCATTCCCCATAGAATATACACCAGGTATAGTGGAAGACAGAGGTCTAAGTCTCCATGGTTGATAGTTTACCAAACTGATCAGCAAGGGAAAGAAACCAAAACTAGCTAAGAACAAAGCTATGTAACAAAGAAAATGCTTAATTACAGACCACACAAAGCTTGGAAAATAGTTACATCACATTCCACACGTATCTAGATGTCTGGTTATTCCATTAACATACTACCAAGAACTCAAACACAAAAAATTAACTAATTACTCCTGCTGTCTCTTATTTCTCCTTCATGAAAAGTTTCAAGATTACAAAAACTCCAAAATGCCTTCCAAATGACTTCCAACCCAACTACAGGTTGAGGCATACCTTTTATAGTTTGGCCAAAGTAGTTGTGCCTCCCTTGGGTCGGATAAATCAGTTACCAAGTGGGAAAAGTGCAAATTGTCTCAATTTGCCACTTTCCCCAACTTCCTAGAACTCACACAAATGAGTGTTTTAAACACAAAACATGAAACTCCTGATAGCTCCTGACCAAGGTATTTTGGTAAGCCACTAACTCAAATGCAATGGTCAACATGACCTTATCCCAATAAAAACAAATTCATAAACCCTTCCTATTCCTAGTGTTTCCTAGGTGTTTCTCCTAGGTGCTCCTGCACCATTCTCCCCCTCCCTGCCAAACACTAAGAAGTAGAAGGAGAGAGCAATGACATGTCTATGCCAAGATTCTTGAATTGATCCTCTTGTACCCATGTAGCTTCTGATTCATGCTTATTCTTTCACTTAATAAGGTGCTCCATGTACACCTTGTGTCTCGTAGACTTTTGCACCCTGGACTCCAAGATCCTTTCAGCTTGATGCTTGTCCTGAGTAGGTAGGGGTATGTTGCTGATGTCCTTGAAGATCTCTTGACTATTCTGATCCATTCCTTTGACTGATCCCTTATATTTGATTAAGTCAGCTATGTTGAAAATTGGTGAGATTCCCAAGTCAGGAGGTAGCTCAACCTTGTATGCATTTTTACCATACTTAGCCAATATCTTGCATGGTCCTACCCTTTTCATCTGTAGCTTGGTTGACACTCCCTTCTGTAACCTGGATTTATTGAGGTGAACCATGACATACTCACCCACTGCAAATTGCACATCCTTCCTTGACAAATCTACCTTCTCCTTCAACTTTTGTGTAGCTTCGATGACTGTCTTCTTCACCCGCTCTTGAATCTCTTTCATGGTCTGACTGAAGTCTTCAGCATGTCCACTTCTATGTTCCATGGTTCCTAGATCCCTGAGCTCACAAATACCCCTTGGGTGCATCCCATACACAACCTCAAAAGGACTCTTCCCTGTGGTTCGGTTGACACTATCATTATAGGCACACTCTACTTGTGAGATGACCATATCCCATGTCTGTCCATATTCCTTTGTTAGGCACCTAGGAAGATTACCCAACACTCTGTTAACCACCTCTGTTTGACCATCGGTCTGAGGGTGGTAAGCTGATCCAAATGACAGGTTGGTACCCAATCTTTGCCATAGAGTCTTCCAAAAATGACTCATGAACTTAACATCCCTATCTGAAACAATGCTTAAAGGTAGGCTATGAATCCTTACAACCTCTTTAAAGAAAAGATGAGCTATGTAGCTAGCATCATGAGTAGTTTTGCAAGGAATAAAGTGACTCATTTTGCTAAATCTATCCACCACTACATACACACTGTCAAAACCAGACTTGGTCTTAGGGAGTCCTACCACAAAATCCATGCTCACACACTCCCATGGTTTGTTAGGAATGGGTAGGGGTTGATAAAGACCAGAATTACTAGCTCCTCCCTTAGCTTTAATACATACAACACATTGTTCCACATACTTTCTAACATCTCTTGCCAACTTAGACCAATAGTAAAACCTTTGTACTAATTCCAAAGTCTTGTTGATGCCAAAATGCCCACTAAGACTGCCATTATGCTTCTCTTGAATGAGGTTTTCTCTCATTGACCCTCTTGGAACACACAACTGATTCCCTTTAAACAATAGACCACTTTGCAATGTAGACTCAGCATATTGACTATGAAAATCATTCTCAAAGTCAGAACATACCTTATAAGCTTCTGAGAAGTCTTCAGCCTCTCCATAGAGATCTTTAAAGCTTTCAATCCCTATGCTCTTCACTTGTATCTCTTGAATTGTCAACAATCTCCTGATCAATGCATCTGCTACCTTATTCATCTGTCCCTTCTTGTGCTTGATGGTGAAGGGAAAAGCTTGGATGTATTCCATCCACTTCAAATGCCTATTACTCAACTTCTCTTGAGTGTTGATATAGCTGAGTGCTTGATTGTCTGTAAAGACCACAAAATCCTTGGGTAGAAGGTAATGCCTCCACTTCCTAAGTGACTGAACCAAAGCATAAAGTTCTAAGTCATAAGTTGAATATTTCTTCTTTGCCTCATTGAGTTTCTCACTAAAGAATGCTACAGGTTTGCCCTCTTGACTCAACACTCCTCCAACTACCACTCCACTAGGATCACATTACACAGTGAACAACTTGTCAAAGCTAGGTAACAAGAGAATAGGTTGAGTTGCCACCTCTTGTTTCAGTTTCTCAAACCCTCTCTCAGCTTCTTGTGTCCACACAAACTTGGTTTTCACACCACCTTTTATTGTATCTAGTACCAATGCACAAATACCACTAAAGTTCCTTATGAATTTTCTATAGAATTGAGCCAATCCATGGAAAATTCTTACCTCAGTCCCTGTGGTTGGTGTAGGCCAATTTATGATTGCCTCCACCTTGCTTGGATCCATCTTCAATGATCCCTTAGACACTACAAATCCCAAATATACAAGCTCTTGTTTAAAGAACTCACACTTCTCTAGATTGATTGCCAACTTCTCCTCTTGCAACCTTCTAAGAACCAACTCCACATGTTTTAAATGCTCTTCTGCTGTCTTGCTGAATATGAGGATGCCATCAAGGTATACAACCACAAATATCCCTATGAAGTCCTTGAGAACTTCATTCATGAGCCTCATGAATGTGCTAGGGGCATTAGAGAGACCAAATGGCATCACTCTCCATTCATATAACCCATCATTTGTCTTAAATGCTGTCTTCCATTCATCACCATCCTTAATTCTGATTTGATGGTATCCACTCTTGAGATCCAACTTGGTGTAGTATTGAGCTCCTCCTAGACAATCCATTAAGTCTTCAATTCTAGGAATAGGGAACCTATACCTAATGGTGATTCTATTTATTGCTCTAGAATCAGTGCATAACCTCCATTTGCCTCCCTTCTTGGTTGCCAAAACTACTGGTACTGCACATGGGCTGATGCTCTTTTGTATCAATTTCTGATCCAACAACTCTTGCACTTGTCTAGCCACTTCCAAATTCTAATCCGATGTAAGCTTATATGCTGCTTTGTTAGGTAATGATGCTCTAGGTATGAAGTCAATTTGATGACTAATAGCTCTTTTAGGAGGTAAAGTTGCAGGTGTGCCATCACTTACTATGTCTTTGTACTTCTCAAGTAAATTCTGGACTGCCTTGGGTATGACTGGTTTTTCAATCTTGTCTTCCTCCTTGGATTGCAATAGAACTACATATCCTTCTCCACCTTCATGTAGAGTGTTGAGGAACTCTTTCCCACTACTTAGTAGCACACTTGGTGTCTTTGACTGTCCTTCATCCTCCTCCGACAGTGACTGCAATTTAAAAGTCTTTCCATCCTTCTCAAATGAGATTGTATTCTCCTTTCCATCATACATGGCACTCCTATCATATTTCCATGGTCTACCCAATAGTAGATGACATGCATCCATGGGTAAAACATCACAAACTAACTTGTCCTTGTACCCTCCAATGGAAAAGTCCACCGTTACCTGCTCATTCACTAGAACACTCTGCCCTTTGTTAAGCCATGTGACCTTGTAGGGGTTAGTGTGGGGTACCTTCTTCAATTTCAGTTTCATTACTACCTCTTCTGAGATGATATTGTCTGTGGAACCTGAATCTACAATGACCTTGCATACTTTACCAAGTATCTTACACTTCACTCTAAATAGAGCTCTTCTTTGTTTTGGTTCTTCCTTGACCGGTTGTCTTATCAACACTCTTCTAAACATCAGATTCTCTCCCAGCCCAGACTCAATGTGACTGACCTCAGTGGACTTAGGACTCATGGTGTCCTCTTGTGCATAAGCCACTCTCTTCTCATTGCTTGATGAAGATTCTTTCTCTGGGCACCTATAAGATGGGTGTCCAACTTGACCACAATGATAGAATTTCATGGTTGGAAAATAGGAATTACTCCTACCTACTCCACTTCCTCTATTGGATCCTCCTTGAGAACCTCTACCTCTGTTATACCCTCCTCTAGAAGGTAAATCATTGCCATGATCTGTGGATTTAAACTCTCCTTGGTTTCTTTGGTCATTACCTCTCCCTTGGTAGCCACCACGCTGTCATCTTTGATCTCTGCCTTTACTTCTACCCTTAGAAGCCTGATCTTGCTTCCTCTTTCTTCTCTCCTCAATTTTGATAGCTAATTGATAGTATTGATGTACTGCCTTTGGACTTAAAAGAGCCATCTCCTCTTGAATGTTCCATTTCAATCCATTAAGATACCTAGCCATCTTGAGGCTTTCATCTTCTGAAACATTAGACCTCATACAAAGTTTTTGGAACTCCTCTGTGTAGGTATTCACATCTAGGTCTTTCTGCCTTAGGCTTTGTCTCTTCTTGTGTAGCTAAATCTCAAAGTCATCAGGCATGTGGGCTTCTCTCACCTTTGCAACCATACCTTTCCAAGTTGAGATGGGTTTCTTTCCTTCCTTCTCCCTCTCTGTTTGGATGAATTTCCATCATGTCAAGGCTGATTCTCTCAATCTTGATTTGGCCACCTTCACCTTCTGTGCCTCTGTGACTCCATCACACTCAAAATGATTCTCCATGCCTTCTATCCAATCCATGACTAGATCGGCTTCCATCTTCCCACTGAACATTGGTATGCCTTCAAGTGCTTTCCCACTCAAAGCTTTCAATGCCTTCAAGAAAGGCTCCTCTTGTAGAATAGGGTCAGGTTCAGGGATCTTGTCTTCCTCTACAACCTCTTCTTTCTTTGGTACCCTATTATTGTCCTCACCGTCCTTGTTTAGTACAGGTGTCAATGTCTCCTCCAATTGTGCTAGTCTTTCCCTCAATCTTCTATTATCTTCTTCTTGGTCTTCAACCTTCTTTTCCAACTCAACATTTGTCACCATGATTGTGGAACCACTTGATTCCATGTCTGACATACAAAATTCACTCCCAAATCTTTAACTGCTCTGATACCAATCTGATAGGGTAGAATTGGGTGGAACACTCACTGTTCCATGCTTCGGGTCCTTGTACTCAAGAACTCCTATGGTGTCACCCTCCACAACATTAACCTCTAGGCCCTAATACTAGTTAGGCACCCCTGGTCCTCCTAGCCAACCCTACTATCATTTCCATTTCCTTAACCAAGCCAATCTTGGTACTTTCTCTACCATCCTTTTCCCTAGCCCTTAATCTTCCCTAAAGGCTAAATACCCCCATTCCTTCAACTTGCTCTTTGCAGGGGTGTAGATAGCTTTCAACAGGATTCCAACACTCCTCCTAGGGTGCTTGTAGGTTCACCAAACTTCATTCTTCCTTCGCTTTCACCAAACCCTCATTTAGGGTTTTGGTTCCTTAGTTCTAGGCCTTCAAAGTAGGTCTTTTCTTGGGAGAATGAGGTAGTTCTCATAAATTCTCCAAAAGACTTCCATTCTTTTCTTGGAATTGGTGATGCCTTTGCCCACACCTTGAATAATTTTGAAACTTGGAGCCTCCACTGTCCGTACTCTGTCCAAACCATTAGTTTAATAAATTTAGGCTTGTTTAAGCCATTTTCTGACCACCCGATGGACTGCCATTTTGTTTGCCAGTCAAATGGACTGTTGGGACCTCCTCCTTGGTACCAAGCCTCCACAAGACTTCCTTCCAACTTCCTACCATAGGATTTTGCAAGGAGAGGTCACCCCTGCAAGTTAGGTGCTTGTTTTGCACTGTCCTTCCTAGCCGTGCATTGCCAAGCTCGCCTAGGAAGTGACTTTCCTAATAGCTACTCTACCCCTAAAGACTCCTAGACCTAAAATATGTATAGGCATGGAGCTTAGCCTCATTCCCCATAGACTATACACCAGGTATAGTGGAAGACAGAGGTCTAAGTCTCCATGGTTGACAGTTTACCAGATTGATCAACAAGGGAAAGAAACCAAAACTAGCTAAGAACAAAGCTATGTAACGAAGAAAATGCTTAATTATAGACCACACAAAGCTTGGAAAATAGTTACATCACATTCCCCATGTATCTAGATGCCTGGTTATTCCATTAACACACTACCAAGAACTCAAACACAATAAATTTACTAATTACTCCTACTGTCTCTTATTTCTCCTTCATGAAAAGTTTCAAGATTACAAAAACTCCAAAATGCCTTCCAAATGACTTCCAACCCAACTACAGGTTGAGGCATACCTTTTATAGTTTGGCCAAAGTAGTTGTGCCTCCCTTGGGTCGGATAAATCAGTTACCAAGTGGGAAAAGTGCAAATTGTCTCAATTTGCCACTTTCCCCAACTTCCTAGAACTCACACAAATGAGTGTTTTAAACACAAAACTTGAAACTCCTGATAGCTCCTGACCAAGGTATTTTGGTAAGCCACTCACTCAAATGCAATGGTCAAAATGACCTTATCCCAATAAAAACAAATTCATAAACCCTTCCTATTCCTAGTGTTTCCTAGGTGTTTCTCCTAGGTGCTCCTGCACCAGGAAGTCACCCCTAACTTTTGGAACTTAGTTCTAGAAAGAATGGAGAGGAAACTGGATGGATGGAAAGCATACATTCTCAATCATGTTGAATAATTGCAACTCCTGGTTGTTTCTCTTCAAGGAATACCAGTTTAATTTCTATCCACTTTAAAACTCCATGGATATATTGCTGAGAAATTTGAAAGAATCCAAAGGAATTTTCTTTGGTTTGGTACGAGGAAAAGAAGAAGTTGGATTTGCTTAATTGGGATACTGTTTTCCTTCCTAAATCTAGTGGTGGTCTTGGTATAAGGAGAATCCAACCCACTAGAAAGGTTCTTCTTGTTAAGGTTGGATGGGATATTTGAAGAAATATGAAAGCATGGTACATAATTCTGAATGTGAAGTACCTCAATAACACCCCCTGATCAGGTATGACCACCCCTATGGATACTTAATTTGGAGCAATATCTGTAGGGTCAAATTTTTGCTATGAAATTATCTTAGATGGAAACTTGGTAGTGGAAGAAAAATAAAGTTCTGGGAGGATCCTTGGCTACTTGGAATACCCCTTAATCAATCTAACTTCAAGAATTTGATGGCCCCTGCCTTTGTTTATTTTGGTAATAAAGTGGTGGACTATTTTTCTAGTTACCAAGGCTCTTAGAAGTGGAAGGTTTTGGAGAGATGTTTCCTTCACTCTTTGGAGTTAAGGCACCATGCAATGAATCTTCAAGATGTTCTTTCTCTAATTAGAATACCCATCTGTGTTCAAAAGGATGAATTCTTCTAGACCAAGGAAAGCAAGGGTAATTTCTCAATAAAATCATCTTACAATCTGATGTATCTGTAGGGAACCCATAATAGTTTTTGGAAACACATTTGGAACAACCACTTACACCAAAAATCAATTTCTTTTTGTGGAAAACGGGTCATAATAGGATTCTCACCTAGGGTAATTTAAGAAAAAAGGGATTTCAAATCCCTAACAGATGCATGCTCTGCAAGAATGATGAGGAGTTTGTCCCTCACCTGTTACTCCACTGTCCCTTTGCTGTTGAAGTTTTGGAATCCACCCTCCAAAAACTGGGGGTCTGTTGGACCATGAATGGAGATCTTCAAAGGTTTGTGGATAATTGGCTCTGCCCCTATTATCACTCTTTACCCAAATAAATTTGGCAATACATCCCTCCCATTATCTACTAGTGTTCATGGAAGGAAACGAACAATATGACATTCTGAAATATGGAAAAATCCCCAAATGAGGTCTTTAATATTGGTTTCAAACTTCCCACTGAGAATTTATCCCTTTATGTTTGGAAACCTCCAAAAAAAACCCCTGTGCCTTGGAGATCACTATGGAAAATTATTGGAACAAGTCTCTGGATCTCAATTCCTTTGATAACTCAAAAGCTTTAGCTAGGCTAAACATGAAACGAAAACCCCTTTCTAAAGGTTGACACAAACTCAATTTTGATGGTGCCACAAAAGGCAATCCTGGCCTTGCTAGCATTGGGGACATCATCAAATATCAAAATGGTAGAATGGTTGTTGGGTTTGCTGAAGGAATTGGCATTCAGTCTTCTATGATAGTAAAGGCAAGGGCGGTGCTTGGTGGAGTCAAAATTGCTGCTTCTTTAGGGCTAAAGTATCTACACATTGAGCGGGAATCCAATTCTATGATTGATGCCATCAATAATAAAAGTTTTCAGGGATGGAATGTTAGGGATATTTTGGTTGATATCCAATTCATGCTCAAAAAATTTGAAAGGAAGTAGCTAACTCATATTTTCAGAGAAATCAATAATGTTTCCGACTCTTTGACCAATTTTGGGTCTTCTTGGGAATCTTCAAAATGTTGGAGGAATCTTGAGGCCCTTCCCTTTGTTGATGTTTTTCATTGATGTCAAAGGGTGATGTCAAAGGAATATGAACATGTGTGTGAGATTTTCAAGGATGGAGTGGTGTGATTAGGTCATGTAATCAGATGTGACAGTGGTAGTCTTTACTTGACAGTTGAGTTGATGATTGTCTTTACCATAAGAAGATATGAAAGAGAATAAAGTTACATTTTGTGTTTGATTTAGTATGCTTGCAAAAGAGTTGTAGTGCTTCCAAATAGGGTATGAAAGTGATAACAAGGTATGATAAGGAATACAGGATACAATAGTGAAAGAATAGACACAAGGGTTGTTGAGTAACTTGCATTCAAATCAACATATATTTGAGGAAATGGTCAGTTGGTCTGTGGTCAGTGTCAGGTTGAGACATTTTGGTAAAGTTTGATGACAACACATATGTATATATATATATATATATATTTGTCTACAATATTTGGATTGGTATAGTGGTTCATCATCAGGAGTTTGTTTCAGATGATTCATCATTAATGTCAAAAGGTTGATACAAGACTTGGCAAGATGGAGTCACAAGCTTGAAGTTACACAAGATGGTTAACTAACACAATCTCATCAAAATGAAAACAAGAATGATATGTTGATGATGGCTCAATAAGATGCAAACACACTAAAGATCCAAGTGAAGACAGGATGACAAAATGAATAGAATTGTTTTAAAATAAGTGGTTCTTCATGACAGTAAGCTATTTGGAGTTTGAGAAATACTTAAAGATCAAGTTTATGAAGGTCTTAATTTCTTGAAACCCTAAGAATTTCCAGTTTCTAAAGTCTATATCTTAAAACCTAACTAAATGTAAAAGGCTCAAAGGTAAATGGTTGTTTTTTAATTTTAATTTGAAGTTGACTTGTAAAACAAGTCACCATATGACTTAAGTAACAACTTAAGTCACCGATATTATGGGGCAATCAACCTCTTCTCCTTGTATACAATGATGAACTTTGGTCATAACTTGCTATTGAACTGGAAGAGCCCATCAACAATAGAGGATGGAGTGGGAAAACCTTAATCTACGGTGCTATTTTAAAATATTTTTGAATTCCAACGATAATTTTTCGTAGAAAGAATTTTGATGGGTAGTTTGTTGGTTGTAGCCCTAACTACCATGTTGCAGGTTTTGGAACGGACTAGAAGGCCAAGAAATTTGATAAAAGGGTCGGTGAGATGTTTTTTTGGTTGGTTCAAGTTATGAGTTCCTATTAGTGATATCTACGTGGTCATATACATAATGTCAATATTCTAACATGAATTGTAGATTTTAGAGAGGTTCAAAGTTGAAGTAACCTACAACTTCAATATGCATACAAAGTAAGATTGTAGTGTTGATGAAAAAGGAACTTAGTGGGAATAAATACAATGTGCACAAGATTTGAGTGTGTGTTATACAAAGACAAATCTACATGCCCATATGCAGATGATGAACATTGGTGAAGAAAAATTGGGGTGTTGAAAGACTTAAGTTTGAAGGTTATATTCAATGTATAAAGGAGTTGTAAGTGCAATACTCTCAGTATTTTATAGGTGTTTTTGTGATTCAATTTGAAAAGAATGTTGAAGTGGTTTGCAAAAAATATTGACAAGTTTTGCAGGGGATTTTGAATTATTTTTGTGTTATGTAATCATTAAAAAGTGATATTGTATGTATGTTGAAGAAGTAAGTCATTTGATGCATTGTAGAGAATCAGGGTAACCCCTTGAATTAAGTTTTCCTTCTTATATTCATGGTTTTTCAGCGAGACACCATTTTTCTAGTGAGGCACATTTTATAGCCAGTGAGGCATTCCGTAGCCAGTGAGGAATTTTGTAGCTAGTGAGGCATTTTTGATAAGCCAGTGAGGTACTTTACGAGTGGTTTTTCATCCCTATGAGAGTTTTCCACTCATGAAAAACACCGTGTTATGATTCTTTTGTGGATGCATTTTGATCTTGTTGTTTCCGTTATTTATATTGCAGCATTTGAGTCTACATATTGTTTAAGAATCTAAAGGTTGGTTATCACATATGATTATATTCTTGAAACTAAACATTTATTGTTTTCAAAGAGTTTAAGTGTTTTGAAGAATCATTAAGTTAAAATTGATTATTGAAACACTGATTCACCCCCCTTCTCAGTGTTTCTCATACATCACCCTTGAATCTACAAGGATTTATCCTTGATGAGAAAAAACTTAACCTTTAATGATGAGTGTTGACACCTATTTTATGGGCTGAACTACTTGTTTACTTACCATCAATTTTAATATGTTGAAGAGGAAATTTGATGTGATGGATAGGAACCTATGGGTGATTGGGATGCAGTCTATGTTGTACCTTCTACCAAGCTGTATTTACATCTGGATCAATGTGTTTTCTTGTCATGTGTATGAGTATTTTCTTGTTATCAAAAACCTCTTAAATAGTTGGAACATGCAGGTGGTTGATATATTTCTCCACCTTTCCAAACTATTGTTTTATTATGGCTCTATAATAATTACCTTTGGTGTCATGATGTCTATTTATTCTACCTCAAAGTACTCTATCATTCTCTTTGGTTACTTCAATATCCCGAGCCTCTTGGAAATGCCTACTCATACGTGGGAAGATCTCATCGCATTAATTAGGCATGGTATGAATTTTTTTGTGATGGTATATATTTTGAAAAGCTTTCATTTTTCCTACCCCTTTTGCACTTTGAAAAAAATTCTATCTTTCTCACCATTGTGTTCGTTCACTCCTCGCTGGGTTTGAAGATGGGCAGTGATTGTGTCAAAATGGAGCTTGTCTCTTGTGAGGAGTTTCAACATGATGCTCCGGTTTGACACATTTGCATGGAAGGTGGTTTGGCTCCCCTGGCGGAAAGTTTAGAAGGTCATGATGAGAATCTCTCCGCTCAATTCTCTAATAGATGGTGTGACCAAAGGGTGACTATGGGTGGCATTTCATTTGAAGTTAGCAAGGATGTTATAACGAAAGCCACAAGCTTTCCTACACAGGGTAGAAACTCAAGAATCACACACAAGTGCAGGATATGGATAGCAGGCAAACTTTCTTCAAGGAGAACAAGAATCTCATTAAACTCAATGCTGGCTATGACAGGAAAAAGCTCCCCATGCCTTGGGACTGGGTTTGCTTGGTTTTAAGGAAATACATTACTTTAGAAGGCTACTTTAAATGTTATTATTTTTACCATATGCCTGTTCTTAACCATTTGTGCCATCATATCCTCATTAGCTTCCTATTTTTCTGCTATCTTCCCTTGAAATATTTGTTAAGGAAACCTTGGATCTTGTTTCGAAAAATCCTGAGAAACCCCCCTACCCCTTCACCAGGGGCTCATCCTTCTCCTTTACCATTTTCACTTAGTCCTTTTCCCTCTGAAACCTATATCTGCTACTAGGGTTGAGGAGCCTAAACTCCTCCTTCAAAACCCTCCCCTACTATTTTTGTGGATTCAAAGTGGAAAGTGTCCCTCCTTTCCAACCAACCCCCTAAGGACCCTAAATCCAAACCTCCTACAAAAAAGAAAAAGGGTAATGCTGGACATGCTCAGACTAATGCCATTACTAGGTTGTGTGAATTAAAAAACACTCCTAGTAAGAAGGGGGGAAAATGACCTGCAAAATCTAAATCCAAACAAAAAAGAAAAACAAGGGCATAAACTTATATGTTGAAGAACTACCCACTAAAAATGAAGAGGATGACACTGATACTATAGATTTCAAGGAGGGAAATGCAGTGGTCATGGGTATAGACCCTTGTGTTGAACTTTCCAATACCAAAAGGTCTAACCGTTTGGGTAAACACAAATCGAAGGTCTAAGTCGATGAAATTTTTAGCAGCTCAGAACATGGTAAATGGAGTAAGCATGATATTGTGGAGAAAAATATGGAGGAAATGAAGTTCACTGAAGGTCCAAATCACTTTATGGAGTTTAACCAAATGATCTTGGAGGAGTCCACTATGGAATCCTCCAATCATCAGGCTTAGCTTGAAAAGACTATCAAGTCAAATTCTACGAAGGAGGAAGACTTCAATGGCTCGTATGCTCATGTTTTCACCTTGAAAAGGAAGCTCGATAAACTAACCCGCTTCACCATAAAGGTTATTCACCACTCGACTATCACTGTCTTTGTTGTGTTGAAGAAGGAAGTTAAAAATAAGTCTTTTGAGTCTGATCCCAATACTAGTCAGGCAATGTAGATGTTTATAAATTCCTCATGGAGGAATGAGAGAATTTAGCTAGGTGATGGTGTGGGTTTTATTCATTTTCTAGGATTTTTGATTTGCTATCTCTGTGCTATTTCTATGAACTATCTATCTATTTTTATTGGTTTATGTTTTATTATTATGAATTTTTAAGGGTACTACACCCTATAAATGTAGCTTATATTATCAAAAAAAATGTAGAAATAGTGTGTAATACATATAGAAATAGTAGTAGATACCAAATGAAGGTTTGATGACCTCCTCATATGAAAAAAACATTTATAATATAGAAATAAATCATCATCATCCACCACACAAGGGGTATATAATCAAATCATGAATCGTGTATACAAATAAAGTGAAATCCTCTAAGATGGATGAGAACGTACCAACATTATGCTTAAAGGAGGAGAAGCCAGATATGCATGAAAATAACTCACTAATGGAATATGAAGCATCACCAATATAAAATAAAGATGTTATATCATCAAGGATTAAAGGATAAGAATTAATGAAACATGAAAAAAAATTATAATCCTTAATATGTGGATGGAGTTAATCCCAAGACAGGCTCATTAGGATTTGTGATAATTAATCTAATAATAATACATAATAAAATAGAGGGTGGATATGAAACAAATATAAATCAAATAATGAAGGCCCAAACCACAATCAAAATATAATAGTGAAGATACTAAGGGGTGGATCCAAAACCTAATTAGATTTTTAAAATGAAATATATACAATTAAAAATATCAAGTATTTGTTCAACCCTAATATAGAAGGATACAAACCTATGGGGTCAATTTTCTAAATTATACATTGAAAATAAATACTCCTATACAACTAACCTAGGTAAATTAATTAAATCATAATTGTTGGTATGAAAGGGGTGTTTTACCTAGCTAAATCATCACTTAGGTCCTATCCACACTAGTTCATAAGTTTACTTAGGGTACACATAGGATACTTATCACTTTATATCTCAATTTATAATATTGAGATACATGTCATAATCTTATGCAATCCTATGTTCACCTCGGCCTATATAACCAAGGGGTTCCCTTTGTAATATCAATCAAATCAATCCATTATCATTGTATATTTGCATCCTTTGATAGAATATAATTACCCTCTCATAGTTAATCTCTCTTGTAATTTCATAGAAATTCCTAGATCCAGGGTGGATACAATCTTCAACCAAATCTTGCATGATGAAGAGTATTCTATACCAACTCTTACATGGTATCAAAGCTTATGGTATTGCTTCTTGTTAGTCTTAATCAAGAGATGCATGTTACAAATCTTGGTGGATTTTGAAAATTTGATTACGCTCTTTTCTTACATCGAATGATGATATGGAGAATCAAAAAACTTGATAGAAATAACATATTTGGGGGTTTCCTCTTTGTGGCTTGGTATTAGAGGTTCACTACAGAGCTTGTTGGTGCAAATTTAAGCTCACCATTGAGCTCAAGGTGTCTAAAAAGGTCATTTTTCCTTTTTTTGTCCAAATTAAACATATGAGGTTAGATCTACAAAGGTTTGAAGCTAGGATGTGGTTGCCAAATCCATAAGGTAGTTACAAGTTTGGATCATTTTGGGTCAAATATGACCCTACCATCACATCTAGAAGGCCCAAGAACCATAAGATAGACTATCGATTCATTAAAATAAACACTTTTACTTGGGGCCATCAAAGGTTTTGTTGCTACATCCTTGTATGGTCATATGGTCACTTGTTTCATCATTGGGTAGTGCTTGTGCTTGAAAAATATTCCTCACATCAATGTAGGTATGCTCATAGGCATACTAAAAAAATATTTTTCATATTTTAATTATTTTTTCAAAAAATTAAAATAAAATTAATATTACGAAATATGCACATAAGGTACATAGAGTACCCTATACATGTCATGGTAGGTGGTGATACTGGGGGGTGATAAAAATTGAATCATGGCATATTGGTGGTGGTCCCATAGCCCCATGTAGCCTCAACTAGCTTGGTTGGAAATCAACTACAGATGAAATTAAATAAAAAAAACCAAAAAATAATTCTATCATATTCCTCACTAAAAATACCGACAACTGTTGAGGAATATTCCCTTAGAAGATTATTTTGTGCAAAATATTCCAATCAAAAAGAATATTCTGAGAGAATATTTTATGTAAAGAATATTATAGCCACATGGGAATATTCTTTTATTTGGACATGTTGATTTCAGCGGTCCCTTTCAAATTAACCCCCCCTCTTTGTTGGAAGTTTTGAATTTTTAGTCCAAATTTGAAGGTTCATAACTCAGAATCAAGACCTTAATTTTTCAATCATTTCTTTTTGACTTGGGGTAAATTTAATTCTCTTCATAGTGGTGTAATAATTTTTTATTTAGGAGTCTAGTTTTTCCAAAAAATGCATATTTTCATAAGTTTTGCTGATAAGTTCTCATTTTGGTAACTTTTAGGGCTCCATTCTCACTCCCATGGTAACATTTTCTAATGTATTTTTTTTAAAAAAAGTGCATAATTTTTCTTGTACTTTGTAGTGTTGTGATCAAATTGATCTCATTCTATCTAAAAGTTGTACTTTCAGTTTGTGGCCAAATTTGACATATGTATGCACTAAGACCAAGTCCACTTCATTGTTTTTAGCAAGTGGCAATGATAAGCATAAATTACCAAGCTAATATATTACTAGGGAGATTCTTGATTGAGTAATTTTGGGAGGTATTCTTGTGCTTTTTGTTGGAATGAGTCTCTTGATTGGTCTATTGTGTAACTAAATTTGAGTTTATTATGGGTATCAAAAGACACATTGTTGTAATTAGGTTAGATGGAACTATAAGTCTTGCTAAGATGGAATCCTTACACATTATAAGTGGCTTAATATTTTTCCCTATCTCTATGGACTAGTTTCTAAACCATAATCTAAATGGAAGAGAGTTGTGGGACTTAAAGACTCAACAAATCCTAGGAGTAATTGGTAGTAGTTATAAAATTGATATACAAATGGCTATTGATATTAAATTGAGTTCCCTCATGATCGTATGACCAATCTTTAGGAGATTTATGGAAACTTGAATGAACCTCCATTTCCATAGGATCTTGTTGTGGATTATCTTGTTCCACTTTATGATTTTTTCAACAATTGATGATAAAATAGCTACAATGCTTGTTGAATGGGATTTATTTTGTCATCTTGATGACAAAGAGACTCCTAAAAATTCTCCTTCTCCTCCTATAGATAATTCCAAATTGAGACTTTAGTTTCTATGGCTCCTAATCCAAATTTAGAGGGTTCATCTTCATCTACGAGTCAACATGTTGGGGTTTAGGACTCTAGTAATCTAGCTTTAGTAGATTCATTTGATGTACATACTTGGGTATCTACTATGGACACTTTTGAGGAGATATGGTTATTTGAATCTTGATATTTTTTCACCTACTAAGGTTCTAGAGACATGTGCTAATATTCCATCTCCTTCATCTACTATTTCTTTTGATGAGACTAGTGTTGCTACATAAATGGTTTCTTGTGATTCAATGCAACAAATAATTTATAGTCTTCTAGATATAGCTACTTGGGATGAGTACTTGATAGAAATTTTGGGTTTTTTTTGTAAGTCAAATCTTGCAAACTTGGAGGACTCTATTGAGGATATCCATCTCCTCTTTTATGTCATGACTTACAGAGTTGCATCATCTTCTTTAGATGGTGCAGGGAAGCATTTTCATCCTCTTTTTCCTCCTCTTTCTCACCATTTGTCATAGTTTAGAATTGGTGTGGAGACATTTGATCAATATTTGGAGGATCCATATTTGTATATGGATTATGTTCTACATCCATCTCTATTAGGTTTTGATTGTCATATTCATCAATGTGGCTTGGAAAACCTGAGTTGAATGTGGAAAATTTCTCAATAGACATGGAAACACTTGAGAAAAATTTAGAGACATCACATATCTCTTTCTTCCTTCATATTCCTTTAAATAATTAGAAGATATCCTTCAGTTCTTAGTTTTGTTTCTTGTTAAGGGAAGGAATGTTGTTTGACATGATTGGATCATCTTTAGCATTCACTATCAAACACATATCATCAGTCTCTACATTAAGGAGGGGGGGATACATAGTATCTCTTCTTATTCTTCTTCTCTCTTACAAGGGAAATTTTTCTTTGCATGGGGTTTTTTCCTTCTCATTATTCTTTGAGAGTATTTTTTATCGTCTCTCTTTCAGGGAAGAGTTTTTTCCCACTGGGTTTTCTCCTTTTCTCCATTTATAAGAGATTTCATTTGTACATGGGTACGTAACATGGCCTAGTAGTCGAGACCCATCATTATATTTATATCATTGCATCTTGTACATTCTCCCTACGTTGTACTTAAGGGGGGTGTTGGTGTGAAAGGGTTTTTTACCTAGCCAGTTCATTAGCTAGGTCTTATTCACACATGTTGTTTAAGTTTACTTAGGGTACACATAGGATAGTTAACACTTTATGTCTCAAGTCATAAAATTAAAAGACATGTCATAATATTATACAATCCTATGTTCACCTTGGATTATATAACCAATGAGTTCCATTGTAATCTCATTCAAATCAGTCTATTGTCATTGCATATTTTATCCTTTGATAGAATGAAATTGTTATCTCATAGATGATCTCTCTTGTACTTTTATAGAAGTTTCTAGATCTTGGGTAGATACAATATTTAGCCAAAACTTGCATGTTATAGAGTATTCTATACCAACTCTTAAAATAATGAATAAACAATCTAACTTATGATTGATAATTCTTTTAAATAAATGGTTAAAAATAATCAAAAGGAACACTAGTACTTAGTTCTTAGTTTGATGAATATTTTACTATGACACATATTACCAATTGATTCAGTATTGTGTCAATTTTTTTTAATTTATTGTAAGAAATTTTATATAGATGCACAACCAAGAACTTTATAAGAGAGAAATAAGCTATAAAATTGTAAATGAATAACACAATTACAAACTGAAGATTTCAAGAGATGTACAAATGTCAAAATGACAATATTTCATTAGGAGATAAAAGAGAAGCTGCATGAATATGCTAAAGTATGAAAGACACAAGCTAGGTAGTGAGTTTATTTAGAACTAGGGAGAGGATGGAGATGGAAAACCCAACCAATGGATAGTAACCACCAAGTGGTCTAAAAATAGTAAATTCTCCTCCCTTTTAGGATGGTTATAGTTCAACACATTATCTACTACTTAATTATTAATTAAACTCACTTTATTAACCTAATCAAGCTTAATTAAAGTGTATGAAAAACCTATGACATAAAAATAAATTATTCCACTAGAAAAATAAAAACCTACACTAGCACTCCCCTTATGCATAGCTTAGGTGGGTAAAATGATAATTCCTTGCAAATGAAGCTTGATGAGGTGCTTATGTACATAGAAATCCACCCCCCAAGGAGAAGAGGATACCCCATAAAAAGGAAGTACACCCCCTTAGAATAAAGAGATAAATGGAAGGACTAATAAGCCCCCCAATAAGGACACCTATCACACCCCTAGAAAAGCTCACAAATGAAGGAAATTTCTATTTGTGAAGGGTTTGGTGATGGTTCCTACGATCTTCTCTAATGTTTGAAATTATTAAAGATCAATGATGTGATCATTAATAATTTTTTTGATGTAGTGGATATTTATCTCAATGTGATTAGTCCTTTAATGGTAGACTATATTATGTGAGATATGTATTGCACTCTAATTATCACAATAGATGAGTGTATAGGTTGCAAAATGGAATTCCAAACTTGATGAGAGTATTTTGAAGCTAAATGACCTCTGTAGAAACATTAACTACTCCTTTATACTCAAAATTTGTAGATGAAAGATTAATAATAGACTACTTCTTGCACAACCAAGAAACTAGACTAGAACTAAGTAAGAAGCCTTATCCTTAAGTACACTTGAAATCTTGAGAATTTCATACCCAATATAAATCAATGTGTCCCACAAAATCAACATCCACACCTACTACATAGTGTATCCCATCATTGTGAATACCTCAAATCTAGTGAATAATTTTCTTAGCTAATTTTGATTATAATTCATATTGCTCTTGCATGAATTGAGAGACCATACATATAATATATGAAATTTTGGGTCTCATGTGAGTTAATTATATGAGACTAACAACAAGTTGTTGGTATAAATTTCCATTAACCAAAGGCAAAAAAAAATTAGCCTCAAGTTTCACCTTAGATAAAAATAGATTTAGTACAATCTTATAATCAACCATGAGAAACCTAGAGAGCATATTAAGTGCATGCATGGTTGTGCCAAGACGATACTTGAAGAATATTGAGTGGTATTAATACCCAATAACTAGTGCAATAGGCCCAATGTTTGACATCATAAATCAATCATGGATGGTAGTTTTCACTACCCAAATGGTGGATGAGCAACTCCCTATGATCAAGAAGACATCAACATACAAAAACATAAATGTGAGAGTATCATCTTGCTATAGAATATAGACATTCAAATAAAAATAGAATCAAGTGAACTAAAATATCATAAGAAAAGAGTCCATTATGGCATACTAACCTTGAGGGGCATGTTTGAGGCCATATAGAGACTTGTAAATATGACAAACATGTGAATAATCCTATACAAATACCTATGGTTTCTTTATGTATATATCCTCCTAAAGGTCACCATGAAGAAAAAAACTCTTCACATCCATATAATGAACTTCCCATCTATTGTTTGTAGTAATTATAAGGACAAGTAGTTGGAATTCATTTTTTTCATCTAGTGTACAATTATTAGA
Organism: Sequoiadendron giganteum; assembly: GCA_007115665.2. Classification (NCBI taxonomy): domain Eukaryota; kingdom Viridiplantae; phylum Streptophyta; class Pinopsida; order Cupressales; family Cupressaceae; genus Sequoiadendron; species Sequoiadendron giganteum. Next base: position 109,024,604 of record CM021104.1, on the reverse strand, counting down.
GTAGTCAATCCTAGGAACTTGGGAGAATCCTTTAGAAACTAAGTAAGCCTTATGCTTATCAATGGATCCATATGTAGAAAATTTTGTTCAATATATCCAATTGTACTGAACAAGTTTCCTTCCCTTAAGAAAGGGGACTTGATCCCATGTGTGGTTCCTCTCCAAGAAATTGAAATGTTTTTTCAAAGTAGCATCCCACTTGGGGATACTAGAAGCTTCATGAAAGGACTATGGATTGGAAGTTGTAGCAGTGAAGAGATGTGGAGCCTCTTGAAACTGTGATCTTGTTCTTCTAGGAACTGAAATATCCCTAACCCAATCTCCTACTAGTTATAATTTGTTTCAATCCCGAAGAGGCCCTGTGGTTGGAGAACGTGGAGGAAAATTCTAATAATGACTAAGTGAAGAATGTGAATCCTCATCATGATCAATAGTCAAACAAGACTCCTCTATGATGCAAGAGGCTCTCAAATACACAAAAAAAACTTACAAACATACAAATTCATATATCAAAATTCCTCACAATTAATTACATATATGGAGGATTCAACATTGCATAAAATTCAGAAATTTTTACAAGCTTTTCTAAACACATATTGTCTATGAATAATTAAATCCTCATGCTTCAACACTTCTTGGCTTCATTAAAATTTTGAAACCTGATTTTTATCCTCATTATACAGCTCTCATGGCTGCCTTAAACACCTACAACACACCTGAGAAATACTTTTTCTCTTCTTCTTTTCCTCTTCTCTTCACAAGCTGATTTTATGCACTCTCTCTTGTGCAACTCTCATAAGCAACCTACAATTTCTTTCTCCAACCTTGCTGTTTTTGAATGATGCCTATTTAAATAATTAAATAAAGTATTTTATATGTTCATAAACCTTTAAAAATTACCAAAAAGTGGCACCCAAATATGCTCTTTCATTTCCCTCAACTTGACCTCTAAAATTCGTTCAAAAGAATGAAATAAAGACACAGTTTTGCTTCCAAAATGTGTTGTTAATGTTTTTAACCATATAAACATTCTCGCTGATGTAGATACCTTTGGAAAATGAATAAAATAAAAAACCAAGTCGTTCTTCTTTGGTAATTAGAGAGTCATTCATTATTTTTCAAAAAATACACATCTTTCCCTCCATTTTAAGCTTCCAATAAGACAAGAATGGAATTTCAAAGGTCACTTGCCTTATGAAACTTCTATAGGAATCCAAATTTATATAATGAATATTAATTCTCATTTTCAAGTTCCATTTAATATCCAAATGGAACCCCTTTAACCTTCAAGCTTTGAAATAATAGAATAATTTTCAAATCGCATTAAATACACTATTTGTCACTAATTTTTGAAAAGACAATACAAGTATTAGTAAATGAAGATTTTATCCTTAAAACACTCCACAATATGACCTTTAAGCTCCAACCCACACCAAAATTCAAAATTAAACATGAAAAGAAAATACCTTTTTTTGGTTGATATTGATTGCCAATTCACCTAGATGCTCTTGCATCAAACACGCCAAGTAGAAAGATTGTGAGAATAGGATCACAATGGTAGTGTTGAGTAGTTGAACTAATCTTCCAGGTTGAGTGAAACCTGTAGCAAACTCCATCGTTGTCTAAAGTGCCCAAGTTATGTCTTCTTCCTCTTTTTCCAACACTTCTCTGGAACACACACCATCTTCCTCCAACCACATTGCATTCTCTTCCTTCTCCCCCTCATGGAATAATGTCCATCATAGCCCGACCTCCTTTGCCAAATACTATCCAAAGTCCTCTCCTTCTTCATGGGATTTATGCCACCACAAACTGACCACCTCCACCAACTTCCACCTACAACATCCTCTACCATCTCTACACACAAACATGCAACATCTACACATAATTTTGCAACTACATCTTTTACTTTCACTTTTGCAAAAAAATTAAGATTGAAATTTACCTCTTTCTTTTTCATAGCTGCAATATCATCCTTTGTTGTGATGTTGTCTTCCACTACAGCAACATATTTCTCTCCTTCATTTGCTGCAAAAAAAAGCTTCAATATCCACTCTTGTTCAATTGCCAACATTTGCGAAAACAAATATTCTTCACCATTCCCTGTGGAATATCTTGTATCATCATTAGCTACAAAATATTCATCCATTTCTACTACACTTGCATCCCATTTCCCATATTTTTCTTTTTTCTCTTCCTCATGGCATGTCTTCACTGCAACTTCTTCTGTAGGGGCTGCTCTCACATATATTCCAACATTCTTCCATATTAGGTTGTTGTCCTCGCTCTTCTTTATCACTTTCCTCTCACATTTGCCAATATTCTTCTCCAATTTCTTGAGCCTCGCCTCAATATTTCCTAATTCTTCCTAAAATATATGTCCCATATTTTCAAACATCTCATCCTTCACTTTCTCCCAATACTACTCCCAAAATAGTATTCGTATGGGTTTCCTCACGACCCAACCCATCTTTCCTACTGCAATATCACCTTATGCAATATGTCATCAATCTCAATTTGTAAAAAAAAATTACTTTGTGGTTTTAAAGCTCTTCTCTGCTCAAAATTCCTCTACCTGCAACAATCCTCACGAGCTTCTTCTCTGCTACTTCACACACTTTCCTTTATGTGCAAACTACCTCTCGATTGACGATCTGTTCACACAACACCTACAAGTCCTAGTGGATCCTCTCCATTATTAGGACTACCTACTCTGATACCAATTAACGCAAGAGGCTCTCAGCTACACAAAACAAAAACAAACATACACATTCATATATGAAAATTCCTCAAAATTAATTACATATATGGAGGATTCAACATTGCATAAAATTCAGAAAATTTTACAAGCTTTTCTAAACATATCTTGTCTATGAATCTTTAAATCCTCACGTCTTTAACCCTTCTTGACTTCACTCAAATTTTTAAAATTTATTTTTCTTCTTATTATACAACTCTCATGGCTGCTTTGAACACCTACAACACACTTGATAAATCCTTTTTCTCTTCTTCTTTTCCTCTTCTCTTCACAAGCTGATTTTCTGCACTCTCTTGTGCAACTCTCACGAGCAACCTACATTTTCTTTCTCCAACCTTGTTGTTGTTTATTTATGAATTTTTACACCATTAAATTCTGTATTTTATATGTTCATAAACCTTTGAAAATTACCAAAAGGTGGCACCCAAATCTTCTCTTTCATTTCCCTCAACTTGACCTTTGAAATTATTTCAAAAATAATGAAATTGAGACATAGTTTTGATTCCAAAATGTGTTGTTAATGTTTCTTCACCATATAAAAATTCTTTCTGATGTATATACCTTTGGAAAATGAATAAAATAAAAAATCAAGTCGTTCTCCTTTGGTAATTGGAGAGTCATTCATTATATTTCCAAAAATTCACTATCTTTCCCTCCATTTTACGCACCCAATAAGATAAGAATGGAATTTCAAAGGTCACTTGCCTTATGAAAATTCTATAGGAATCCAAATTTATAGAATGAATATTAATTCTAATTTTCAATCTCCATTTATCCAAATGGACCCCCTTTAACCCTTCAAGCTTTGAAATAATAGAATAATTTTAAAATCACATTAAATACACCATTTACCTCTAATTTTTAAAATGAAAATTAAGTATTGGTAAATGAATATTTTATACTTCAAACACTCCACAATATGCTCTTGAAGCTCCAACCCACACCAAAATTAAAAATTAAACATGAAAAAAAAAACCTTTTTTTGGTTGATGTCGATTTCCAATTCCCCTGGATGCTCCTACATCACTCTACAAGACCACGAGGATGAAGATCCCCCAAAGAACTATAAATATGCTACAATGACTCCAAAGTGATAATTTATGGAGAAGTGGAAGGATAAGAGTTGTTAGGACTCTAATCAAAGTGAATAATCCTCTCAATGAGCAACTCATGAGTGGTGGGATGAAGAAGCTTGTAGCCCTTAACACTATTTACACACCCAACAAATATACAAGGCTTTCTTTGCAGATCCATAGCCTTGCATTTTTCTACTACAATATGGGTCCATGTAGGGGATCCAAACACACAAATTTATTTAATTTAGGGCTTGAAATTGGTACAATCTTGAAAAATATTTACCCCCTTCATAGCTTGATTATGAACATGGTTCTCAATATATAAAACACAATTGATGTCTTCCACCCAATATGATGGTGCCAAATATTTGAAGTGTATGATATAGTTATTCATATCTTTCAAAGACTATATTTTTTTATTGCTAATCCATTCTACTAAGGACTATAAAGGACTAAATTCTACCCTTCAATGCCCTCTAAAGCATAAAACTGCCCAAATATGTGGTTGACATATTCCTCCCAAATATCTGTATGCAAAATCTTGATGGATTTCCTAGATTTCCCTTTGGAAATTATTTGAAGTCCAAAAAAAATTAAATAATTCAAAATTTTGTTTGATAAAATACACAATGATGTACCTAAAAATATTATCAATAAAGGTTAAAATATATCATCTCTATTAAAATATGGACGTGGAAATGGACCATCCAAATCACTTTGTACTAAATCCATAATTTGTGAGGCTCTCCAATTTTTTCCCTTGTCAAATTTCTGTTATGGATGCTTTCCAAGAATGCATCCTTAACAAACACCATTAGAAAAATAAACTAAAGGGAATCTTGAAACCATGTCATGTTGATTGAGCTATTGCAAGTAGCAGTAGTTCAAGTGGCCAGACTAATGATGCCACAATTTTATCGCTTCATCAAAATGAGTAAGAAAATTTGTCAAAGGAAAGTCTAGAAAAATAATGAGAAAAGTGATGGAGTTTGGATTGGTTATCTAATTTCCCCATGGAAACTATAGAGCCACTGTGCAATTCACTAATAACCACTATGATTAAAGTAAATTCAAATATCTTATTGATACATGTATGGGTGATCTAGTATACATATAGGAGATTAGTTGAAAAAAAAGGACAACATAGAACATAATGAAATGTACCATCAACAACATCAAAAAAACCTCTCCTAATAATCTCCTCTAGTGAGTTATTACTCATAAAATATCTAGCATTGAACATGGCTCTAAGGATGAGAATATTTTTTGTGTATTGGCCATGTGGTGAAAATAGCCTATCAATAATCCAAGTATCTAGCTATGAAACAATAGTAACAAGGGTCTTTCCATTTCCTTTCCTCTTACTATAATTTTTGGCCTTTGAATATTATCTTGACAAATGTTGCTTTGCTAATCTGCTATTTCGATATTGTTATTCTCAAGAAGAAGAGTGAGATGAGCTATTTTATTTTTAGACACTTATGCTCATCATGACCAATTTTATTATAGTAGGCACACTTCACCATTTCCTTGTTAGAATTGTTTTATTTTGAGGGCGAGGATTCAAAATTTGAGATATAGTGATTATGATCTTGTTTCTTCTCGCTTTGATCATTTTGTTTCTTATTCTATTTATCATTACCTTTTTATCTTTAGTGCCCTAATTTGCAGCCAAGGCACGAGACTTAAAATTTTTGATAGTACCCATTTGAAACAACTTATCCCACTCTTTTACAAGTCTATTTACAAACACATCAAGAGAAGGAATTGTGTAGGAAGCTCCTAAGACACTTTTAGTAGCATATAAAATGTAAAAATAAAAAATGAATTGTTTGAAAAATATTTAGAATGAATAATTATGATCAATTGTTACTCGTCTTTCTCAATTCTACATTGTTTTAATTAAACTATTATGGATTTTAGCTTGGTGAAGAAGTCTTGTATAGTATCAAAACATAAAGGACTTAACCCTATGAGCTCATTCTCCAATTGATGACTTCTCAATTCATCTTGTTTACTAAAGGATTTTTCCATGGTGGTCCATACATATTGTGTAGAAACATACTCAATATGAAAGAGAAAACATGAGATCAATATTATACACATACACATGATTCCAAATGCTTCATTACACTTGTTAAACCATTTTAGATTTTTTGCATCAATTTCTAATCTCATTGTTACTTTATATAATCCTAAGATTTTCAAGTAGATTCACATTTTACTTTCCACTCAAAATAGTTGTAGGGCATTAGCATATGAATTGTTAATTGATGTATTTTAAGCAAAAAAGATCGTTTGTGAGTGTACAAAGAGTGAATGAAAAGTACAAGAAAGAAACCAAGAGACATCCCCTCTTTCCACTAATCTTAGAAATCACCCTAGATATTACAATATTGGCACTTTATTATTAGTGTGATTATAATTTTTTTACTAGATTACAATGCCCACCAGGCCCACAATGACCAAAGTTTAAATTTTGATACAAAATAAACTTGATACAACATCTAAAAAAATGCCACTTCACTTGTGTAGCTCTCTTCATAGATTTCAAACACATATTCATTTTTGGAAAATTAAGCTCCGAAGTGAAAGTTATGGCTTGTTGAAGAAAAAACAAGCTTCAATCTGCAATATCTAGTGAAAAATAACCATTTTTTAACCAAGACCACTATGAATGGAAAGTGTTTTTCCAATTTTTTTCGGCTATTTGTTTACAAAAAATTAATACTCGAGGCAAAACTTATGCAAATTTGAAAAGGTGGCCTTGGTGGCTCTTGGTGACCTGTGGTTGGCACCATCAATAGAGGTGGTCATAGGGTGATGATCATGCTGAGTCGTTAGTACCTTCATGCAACATGTAAACACATGCAAGGCTTGTAGATCTCAAAAATAAGAAAACCTCACATGCTAGGCATCCTATATAGAAAATAAAGTCAACTACCAATTTAAAACTCAATCTTGACTCCTAGTCACTCCCAATGACAACTTAATCTCCATTTAGCGACACTCCCTTCCAAGATTCAATCAACAATTCAAACACACGCCACATGGAATCATGACGCTCATCCTAGAGTTTCTTGAAATTATTAATGCTAAAATGAGAACCCAAGTGACAAGTGTCACCTTTCCTTACTTTTTCTTTTTCGAAGAGATAAACTTGCACACAAGTGGACCCCACCAAAACCTACTTCCAAATTAGACCGCCACATGTCAACATGGTGCCCATTTTAGAGTATAAAAAATTGTCATTTTCCAATGGAGTGCTAATGTGACATGTGTCACAATATTATCCTTTTGCACCTTGCATGTAGGATGCCAACTCCCCGTTGGGTCCCACAAAGTGCCTTAGCAATTTGGAAAAAAAATATTTTTGCATTTAATAAATAAAATCAAAAACTAATCTTAATCTTATAAATCACCTGACCTTAGAAACCACCCTAGATATTACAATATTGGCACTTTATTATTAGTGTGATTATAAGGTTTTTACTAGATTACAATGCTCACTAGGCCCACAATGGGTAATGTTTAAATTTTGATACAAAATAAACTTGATACAACATCTAGAAATATACCTCTTCACTTGTGTAGCTCTCTTCATAGATTTCAATCACATATTCAGTTTTGGAAAATGAAGCTTTGAAGTGAAAGTTATGGTTTGTTGAAAAAAAAACAAGCTTCAACCTGCAATGTCTAGTGAAAAAAACCATTGTTTTACCAAGACCACTATGAATGGAAAGTGTTTTTCCAATTTTTTTTTGACTATTTATTTGCAAAAAAATGATACTTGAGGAAAAACATGCAAATTTGAAAAAGTGGCCCATTTTAGCACAAAACAAGAGCCTTGGTGGCTCTTGGGTGACTTGTGGGTGGCACCATCGATAGAGATGGTCATAGGGTGATGATCATGTTGAGTAGTTAGTAGTCTTGGTCAACATAGTGGTAGTTGGTGCCATAATTCTCATTGTGGTTTTGTTTAGCCGCATGCAGTCTATGAATTAATATCCATAAGGCCTAGCCTTGTTAATAAGGTTGAAGTCCTTTAGAGTTTTAAAGGCACATTTAAGAATTGAGTGTGTAAAGCATTGTAAAAGTGCTCAAGTGCTTATTTAAAATAAAATTAAAGGAAAAAAAAAGTGTTAAATGTTTTCATCATTCAAATCAATTAGGAGAGGGTTGCAAGACTTTTTTTCAAATCCATTAATTTTATAGTTATCATTCAAGACTACACATTTACTTAATTAATTTTAGATTTAAAGCATTAAATCACAACACAAAAATTTTACGTGGGAAAACCATTTTGGGAAAAGACCCACACACCAAAGCATAGATCAATTATATTATAGTAAACAAATATTACAACTCAAGTCTTAGAGTCTATGCTCTTGTAAGTGTTGATTCATTGTGATACGAGTTTTAGAGTGAATCTATCAACATAATGGTATACAAATATTACAATCACAACACACTAAAAAATTCACTAAGGAATAAATATATATTCTTCTCATACATGGGTGTCCAAAATTGCCTTGCATGCATGCAAACTAAAACCAACAACATGCATGAGTCTCAAGTGACCCGATTAGCAACCTATCAAACATGCACATACATGCAACATGCAAACACATTCAAGGATTTCAGATCTCAAAAATAAGAAAACTCACATTTTAGGCATTCTATAGAGAAAATAAAGTAAACTACCAATTTAGAACTCAATCTTGACTCCTAGTCACTACCAATGACAACTTAATCCCCATTTAGTAACATTCCCTTTCAAGCTTCAATCAACAAGTCAAATACATGCCACATGGAATCATGGCGCTCGAACTAGAGGTTTTTGCAATTGTTAATGCTAAAATGAGAACCCAAGTGACAAGTGTCACCTTTCCTCACTTTTGATTTTTCGAAGAGATAAACTTGCACACAAGTGGACCCTGCCAAAGCTTGCTTCCAAATTAGACTACCACATGTCAACATGGCATCCATTTTAGAGGTATTAAAAATTACCTTTTTCCCAATGGAGTGCTCATGTCACATGTGTCACAATATTATCCCTTTGTACCTTGTATGTAGGATGCTAACTCCTCGTTGGGTCCCACAAAGTGCCTTAGCAATTTGGAAAAAAATATTTTTGCATTAAATAAATAAAATCAACAACTTAGGGGAAATAATCAAATAATTAATCATGGGACTCTCGAAGGTTGAGACACCTTAATCCCACCATTCTCCCACTTGTCAAAGACCTTATAGGAGCTCTATATTACTGCTCAAGCCACAAGGCCCATATAATCGACACACCATCTGAAATTCTTTGTGCTCACTAGCTTTGTCAATGCATCTACAAAATTCACCAAAGTGACCACATTTTACAAGTTCACCTTTCCATCTTCCAACATATAAAAATAAAATGAAACTACACATCAATGTGCCTTGTTTTGGCATGTAAAGTAGGATTTTTCACTAAACATATAGCACTCTATCTATCACAACAAATAGTAATTTGTTCTATATTAAAACCAATATCTGAGTTCAAAATCTCTTAAGCCAAATGGATTCTTTGCAAGCATGAGCAGCTGCCATGTGCTCTACTTCAGTAGTCAACAAAGTGACTATGGCTTGTCGCTTACTTATCCAACTTATTGCACCACCAAACATCATGAAAACATATCCACTGGTGGATATTCTACTATCAATGTTGCCCACACAATCTAAATCCATATATACATGAATGCTCACTGAATGACAAGGTATAGTAGGATAACCTTGAAAACATAAGGCATAATCAGATGTACCCCTCAAATCCCTGAACACTCTCTTTATTGGATCCTAGTGCACCCTTCTAGGATTAGCCATAAACACACTAAGGACCCCACTGATGGGGAAATGTCTAGCCTTGTACAGACTATAACATACACCAAGCTACCAACAACACTCACATAAGGAACTTTGGTCATGTCCTCCATCTTGGTAAGACATTTTTCACAATATTCCACAGAAAGCTTTATCCCCTGTACAAGTGGAACAAAAATTTGTTTGCGGGTAGCCATGTTGAATCTCTCCAACACAAAGTTCACATACTATAGATTAACTAAAGCTTTTTGTTAGCTCTATCTCTTTTGATATCATCCCCCAGAATATACCTCACTGCACCAAGATATTTCATCTCAAACTATGCTGACAACTGAGTTTTCAAATCTGAAATCATACTTTTTCCATTCCTAATGATCAACATATCATCCACATACATGACAATAATTAGAATGTGACCATTATCAGTCTTGTAATAGACATAATGGTCAGATTTAGATCTCAAAAATCCCAAGGAAAACACATAGTTGCCAAAATTATTGTACCACATCCTAGGATATTGCTTTAGATCATACAAATATTTTCTCAACTTCCATACTAGATTCTCTTTACCTTTCACAATGAAATGCTCTGGTTGTTACATATAAATTTTCTTCTCCAAACTGTCACCATGAAGGAAAGTTGTCTTCACATCCACTTGCTTGACTTCCAAGTTGTAATCTATTGCAAGTGATAACAAGAATCAAATGGATGTCAACTTAGCTACGAGAGTGAAAATATCCCCATAATCAATTCCCTCCACCTAGGAATATCCCTTCATGACCAATCTTTCCATATACTTCTCAATACTATCATTAAGACCCAATTTCTTCTTGAACACCCATTTGCATCCAACGGGTTTTCATCCATCAGGAAAAGGTACCAGATCCCATGTAACATTCTTCTTCAATGAATCCATCTCTTCATTCATGGCTTCCATCTAGGAATCTGCATCATGCATGCCCACAACCTCTTTAATTGTCTTGGGATTATCAATGTTAGCAATCAAAGAAAATATGCAACTAGAATCCAATAGAGTACCCAAATATATATGGTTTCCACCTTTCTTGTGTAGACCTCCTCAATTGTTAAGGTTGAGGTTCTTTCTCTTCTTTAGAGATTTTAGAGCTTCTAGAGATCTCCTCATCATTAGGTCCACCGAGAGTACACATTTCATCTCTCTCAGGAGTAGGTGGAATATGAACTACCTCCTCCTCCTTCTTCTCTTCATTCTTTGGTTGTAGATCAACCATGGAAGGTTTCAACTCACATAATATTATACTTTTGCTACAAATAACCTTCTCTATAATTGGATCCTAAATCTTGTACCCTTTCATACTGACACCATAGTCGATGAAGATACACTTCACTACCTTGTTCTCTAGCTTATATCTTTTCACACTAGACACATGAGCATATGCCTCACAACCAAAGAATCTATGATGTCTCATCAAGGGATTCTTGCTAGACCATGCCTCAATGAGTGTATTTTCAACAAGAGCCAAAGTAGAAGATCTATTGATTAGATAACATGGAGTGGCTAAAACTTCAGCCCAAAACTTATGTTCAAGGCTAGCACCACTAAACATACTCCTATCCCTCTTAATAAATGTTCTATTCATCCTCTCCATAACTCCATTTTGTTGTGGGGTGTATGGAGTTGTCTTGTGTCTCTCAATCCCATGGTCCTTATAGAACCTGTCAGAATATGTGAAATAAAACTCACCACCATTATTCATCCTCAAACACTTTATTTTCCTACTAGTATAGTTTTCAACCAAGGATTTGAACTCCTTAAATTGATTGAAAATTTTAGATTTACTTTTGAGGAAGTACACAAATGTTATTCTATAATAGTCATCTATGAATGAGACAAAATGCATAGATCTAGACAATGAAGAAACATTGACAAGACAAAACACATCAAAATGCACATAATCTAGAACCCTAGAAGATTTATCTGAACTAGAATAAAATGAAACATGGTGTTGTTTTTCATATATATAATATTCACAAAATTTGAACTCAAGATTACAATCATCAAGGCCTTCAACAAGGCTCTTATTTTTCAGGTCTCTAAGACCATTCTCACCAATATGGTCAAGCCTTTGGTGCCACACCATTATTTTCTTAGCAGAAAGTTTTATTTCCAAAGTATTAACACTCTTAGGTACCTAGAAAGCACAACCATCAAATATAGACACCACAATCTTCTTCTTTGCTTGATCTGATGGTAAAGATGAAGAATCTAAAACCCATTTTTGGGACTTCACAGAAGTACTATTGCACTGAACCATGCATGCATCTAGCTTATAGAAGGTTCCAATCCGAACACCTTCAGGTGAGATTCGTCACCCATATACAACTTCTCACCATCATACTCTTCATACTTTGAGAACCAACCTCTATGAGAGGTCATGTGGAAAGAATCACCCAAGTCTATCAACCACACATCTTCTAATGCATGCATTTCCAAGGTTGGAATAAATGCATCTACATATTCATACAAGGATTTAGAATCAGATTCAGAATTAGAGGATTTATAGTTTTTCTTCTTTTTCTCCTCTTTACAGTATTTCTAAAAATATTCAGATTTACCATAGTTCCAACATTTAGCCTTGGAATTTTTATCAAGAGACTTAGATCTCCCTAAAGATTTGGAATTAAACCTCTTATCCTTTTTATTTCCTTTCTCCTTTGATCTACCACAAATAGATAGGGCCTCCTTGGCCATCTCAAAAGACTTCCTCCACATATCTTCAAACAATAGCAAATCAACCACACCTTCCATCTTGAAAGTGGTTGTTGTGCTTCCAATAACCATCACTAGGTGGTCCCACTAGTCCAAAAAAGAACATTGCAATAATATGCAATAATCCTCATCATCAATCTTTACACCAACATAACCTAGTTGAACAACAAGCATATTAAATGCATTTAGGTGATCAACAAATAATCCTCCTTCCTCCATCCTTAGAGAATAAAGTTTCTTTCTCAAGAATAACATATTTACCAGGGATTTCCCTTGATAAATATCACCAAGATTCTTCCAAAGACTATTTACAATCTTCTCCTCATGGACATTCAAGAGTACAAAATAAGACAAACAGAGTCTTATCAGACCCTTGGATTTCCGATCCATTAGATCCCAATCGGTTTGTGAGGTTGTTTCTAGTTTTGTACTAGATATTGTAGCACATTTATTTATGTTTATGAGCATATCCTCCATTTTGAGTTTCCACAACTCAAAATTTCCACCATTAAAGTTCTCCATCTCTATTCTTCTAGATATTCTTTCCATGTTAAACCGTCAATAGGATTAACAAATATCTCTCTACAAAACTCCCATAAATTTAGATTTACACAAAAAACCCTTCAAACCCAACAAGGATAACAAAGCTGGATAGGCTTCGATACCAACTGAAGCAAAAATAAAGCTACATAAATGATTTCCTAATGCAAATCAATTAGGAGAGGGTTGCAATTTTTTTTTCAAATCTTTTACTTTTATAGTTATCATTCAAGATTGTACATTCATTTAATTAATTTTAATTTTGAAGCATTAAACCAAAATACACAAATTTTATATGGGAAAAACTTTTCGGGAAAAAATCCACACACCAAAGCACATATCAATTATATTACAGTAAAAAAAATTATAGTACAAGTCTACGAGTCTATGCTCTTGTAGGTGTTGATTCACTGTGATACAAGTTCTAGAGTGAATCCGACATCATAACAGTATACAAATATTACAATCACAACACACTAAAAAATACACTAAGACATTAATAATTATTATTCTTATACACGGGCATCCAACATTACCATGTGTTAATCCCATAGTCTTTGCATTCATGCAAATTGAAACCAATAGTATGCACGAGTCTCGAGTGACCCGATTAACAATCTGTCAAACATGCATGTACATGCAACAACATGCAAATACATGCAAGATTTGTAGCTCCAAAAAATAATAAACCTCACATGCTAGGTGTCCCATAGAGAAAATCAAGTCAACTACCAATTCTGAAACCAATCTTGATTCCTAGTCACTCCCAGTGACAACTCAGTATTTGTTTAGCAACTAAGAGTAGGAGGATGCATCACCCTCGAGTCTCTAGGCCATGAGAGAGCCCCAAGGAATGAACTACCCTAAAATACCTCAGATGGTTTGACAGGTTGAGAGAGAGGCTGAAAAGGAAGGGCAAAAAAGACACTAATTTCCATCTACTGAATGACAGGTGTGTTCAAAACTGGGTGAGATGGCCATGAAGGGTTCAGAATGCAAACCATATAGCTCACTATTTGAGGATGATAGTGTGAGAAATGAAATCCAACGTGACGTGCTAATGTCTCAAGGATGTGTCGACATCCTTTATGGACAGATGTTTGATAAGCAACTAGAAAACATGGAGGGCCTACTTGCTACCCGACCGTTGAGGTTCTACAGTTTGATAAAGAAAATATAAAAAGTAGAAAGTACAAAAAGAAGAATAATAGAAAGATATTATAGTATGAAAATGACAAAGAAAGAGTAGGAAAAGATACCTTTCCACTCAATAAATCCAATCCTTCAACTATAACACCAAACAGATGAACCGACACCTACACACACAAAAATGGGAAACATGTTAGGTTATGTTTTGAGGTTTTCTTCAGTCAGACACCCATGTTGGTGTTTTCACCTCCACAAATAGCCAGATGCAAAGATGTAGAGAAATTAAAAAAAGATAGAATAGAAAAGACACTATCAAATAGAGTACAAAGATAACTCGAATGCTACTCTATAAGACACAATGATACAAGTAAATGAAAAGAAAAATATTACCTTTCTGCTAGCACTCAAGGTCAAGAGGAGAAGATGAAGTGAGGCTACACCTTTTCTAGAGGATGGAGCTTCCTAAGATGTGCAAGAACAATAATTTTGTAGCAAGAGAATGTTTTAGGAGCCAAGAAGAGATCTTGCAACATCTACAAGAAGAAAGAGTGATCAAGAAGATAGTGAGAATTTGCATGAAGGAGTCAAAATTTGCATGAAGAAGTGAAAGAATGAATTTGAATGATTGAAATGGAGGAAACTAGTCATTTTTTTTCAAGGTCAAGGTTCAATACAAGATGTTAGATTCACAACCAACTAGAAATGTAATGCCTCTATAGATTCTAAAGGCAAGAATCTTGTCAGGATGACAGTATGGCGTACACGCGTCTTCAACATAAATTCCTCCACGACATAAAAAGACAGGGTTATGTAGAAGGAATAAGTTGATGGTAGTGAGATTTGTATCATCAAAATCATAATTTCTAAGGTAAGGGTAAATAAATAAGGAATTTTCCTAGGGTGAAAATTTATGCCAATACATTTTCCCCCCACTTTAGCATGCATACGTGTTAGTCCGGATGCGAGCTAAAGTGGAAAGAGATTGAAGAGAATATACCAATAGCATCGAGGAAGAAGATCTTCGATCTAGCGCACCTGGACGTGAAGAAAGGAGAAAAAATGGCTCCACAAGTTATCAGTCCTGCAAAGCAAGATGCACATGAAAGAGAGTAGGCTTCATAGGTTCTCCATCTTACAAAGAAAGTTGCGTTATCACCACAAACATGTTAGGCTGTAGACAAAACATGTTAGGTGAAAAATCATAAGACACACAAGCTGAAATAATATGACATAGCTTGATTAGATAAACACAAGACACACACTGATCAGATAAGCCTATGGCTGTTACAGGACAATCACATAAAAGATGGGTTTAGTCGAGCTACCCCCAAGCTAGATGCAAGGACATATGATGTCTGACACCGAGACACAACGACATCGAATATCAGATAAAAGACATATAATTTTGTAAGACATCAAAGAATTAATTCAAGAATAAATATTTCAAAGGGGGTTTCTTCGGTGGGAAACCCTTCAAGACACCAAGGGGACCATTCAAAGGAACACTCCAATTGAAAGACACCACATTTTTTGCAAGTTATTTTGTCGTCAAGGAATATTTTTGAAAGATCCTTTAATCAAGGAATCTGTTGGAAAGAATGCTCATTCTCAAAGGCTTTCATTTAAAAAGGTGCTCCCTTTTCAAAGGAAAGTTTTCAAACTTTTTCACATACGTGCCCCTTTTTGAAAGAAAATTTCACGCAGGCATCTTGAGAGAATACAAAATTTTGGAAAATGACAGTTTCAATAAGGGATTCTTTCATAAAGGAATTCATTTTAAAATTTTACACCAAGGAGTCCTTTTCAGAAGAATTCACCTGATTTGAAATTAGAACATGGTAGCCCCCCCTTAGGATGGTGTATGTTGCATAGAGGAGCACATGAAATCCTAAGGAGAGAAAGGATAGGAAGAGGTATTATGGAATGAGATACATGATGAGATGTATTCACACTATGTTGTCACACATGTGAGGGATAACACATAAGAACCAAAATATCAAGAGGCAAACAAAATTGATGAAATCAAGAGATAGGGGGATTTGAGAACTTAGGGTCAAATTTGTTCATAAATATAGATAGCTATAACATAGTGTATGAATGAGTGGTCATCTATCCAAAAATTCTCAGAACATGAAGAAGAGCACATGAATAAAGAATAAAAAATGGGTCAACATGGAAGAAGGCCTAAATGCCCCAACATTTTGCATCGTCCCCAATATCAAGAAGAAATTTCACAACACATAGAAGAATGATAATACACATAGTAGAAGTTCACGATAAATATTTTGCGCTTGTATCCAAGCACCTGCAAGGGTCCTCCAAGCATGATCATAAATATAGAAAGGAAATCATGGAGGAACACAAACACAAAAAATCTACGCTACAGATAAAGAAGAGGTACCACCCTACTCCTCATCGACCAATAGGTCATCTTGCTCCCAATCTAGATCATTGTAGGGGGAGGGTGGATGGGTCTACAAGGGGGGGATAGTGAGGGAGGTACCCTATAACACACCTACAATAAGGGACAAGGAAGAAGGCCCCTCAAGGTCTTCTTCACTAAGCTCTTGTGAAGAAAAAGTAATCGATCTTGCAAAGATTGAGGAAAAAATTGGGATATCGTCCACCGAATTAAACATGCATTTTATGAAAGTGCCATGTGTTAATTGGGTGGGAGAAGGAGGAACTTGAGAGCCACTTCCAACATCATCGAGAGGGGAAAATATAAACTTAGGGGAAGCTCGGGCTACCTTTATCATGAGTGTCGACCTCATACAATGATTTTAACAACTAGGCCCTTACAACCATGATTCAAAGATTGGACATATGACCTGAATAGCTATCTTAACCACCACGAAGGTACATTTAAATTATCAACCCAAGGACGTGAACTTGAAATGGGTCAGCACAATATGTGCACTAGGAATTTCAAAGTAGTCATCTTCGTTCTTCAACTAAGAAAGACTTAATGCTGAAAGTAAACTGCATGAAAAGAAACAAAGCAAATGTTGAACATCACTCGATCAAATATAATCTGATTATGCATAATAGGAAGGAAAATTGTCTATCAAACAAGAAACTACTATGCCCGCTCTGGCTATAGGAATAGTCACAGAATGGAATTCTAGTGGCTACAGGAATAGTCAATGCCAAAATCTTAACTAAGTATTGAACAAAAAATAATACTAATCTAACTAAACTAAAAGAAAGAATTACTCACCAAGAGGGCCCCCTTGGATGAGCATCCTCTAAACTAATGAATACTCAGATACTCAACTCAGAATCTTATTTCATTCATCAGAAAATGCAATTACAAAAGTATGACTGATTATCAGCTTGTATAAGAACTTGGCGATCGACTCCTAACTCACTTCCTTGAGGAAGGAGGATTCAAGCCTTATTTATCAACTAAATAGGGCCATCAATTCCCACTAATTGAGAGGATGCCATTTAGGGAAAACAAGAAGAAAGTGGAAGGAGCGGTTACACATGTAGGGGAATCCGTTCGAACATGATTGCCCAAACATGGACTCGAACACTACAGTAAAGCCCGCAATGCTCAATGCCATTAAAGATCGATGTGAGGTGGTTACATGCGGTTGACATGAGAATCTTTTTTCATCGTCTTTAGTTGACCTTTGCACGAATCGTCAACCTGACCGGCTGGTGGCTGCATTTCTCAACTTAGTATTTCAATCATGTTTGCAGAGTAATGTCAGTACACATAATAATTTCCTTTCATAACCACCTTAAAGAACATTCATCAATCACATGAAAAATAGATATAGATGGTCCACATAATAGGTAAATGTCATTAAAACTAGCAGAAATGAAATTAGTCCCAAGTGTCTTATGACTGAGAGAAATTATATAAAAGTGCCAACATAGAATATCAAAGTCTGTGTAATTTTAGCAAATAAAAAGAGATTCTATCCCCCTAACTAGGCCAAAATCTAGACTCATCACTCCCCCCAACCTAACATTTTGTTGGTCCTCCAATAGGGGAACAATTATGCTTCTGCTTTGTTAAGGCCTTGAAGTCTACGACTGGTAGTTGTCCAATGTCGGTGTCTGCTATGGGTGAATCAAGATTCTAGTAAAATCATCCCAACTTATCAATTCTCCTCCATCGTTGTTGTTCCTTTGCAATGTCATACCTATAGAATATGAAATTAGGCACAGGCCATAGGAGGGTAGGTGGATGAAAAGTTAGGGTAATGCATTCTCGCCCCTTGTTTCTCCCAAGCTGGATGTATCTCCAAATTCTCTTTAGTGCAACAACATAGTTGTGGACAGAATGTGGCTCAACCTGTTTTAGCTCATCAGTCAATAGGTTGCATCTATGGGATAGATATCCCCTCATAGTATCTTCTTTTGTTGCAGTTTTTACTTCATACTCACTGTAAACAACTTCAATCCAAGGCATAATTCTATTACCATAGCTCAGTCTAAAGAGAAATCTATTCCAATATGTATAAATGTCTTTGGGGTTCTTCGATTCAACCCTGATGGCTAGGGGAATACCGGATTCCTTCTTCTTGTAACCATTGTGTTGTTCACCCCAACTGATCTCATTCTGTACCTAGGACATAAATTATCTCAATTGTATGTCTCCAACATAAGGCAATGGGTTCCAGTCTTGGTCTTTTGGGACAACAAAGTTGTGTAAATAAAATTCACAAAACAAATTTTTCATTTCAGAGGAAGCAATTCTGTAGGCATTGAAAAATTCGGCAGGAGTTTTAATGGAGGGGTTCAAACCTGAGACGATTCTTGAAATTCTAAAGGAAAAGTATTTCTTCTTCAAGTGAAAAGCATAAACCCTTGGGGGGGTTCTTCATTCCAAGATTTGTGACACCAGAGTTGCAATGCCGCTTACCCTTTTCTTCACGAAGACAATTTCCTCTTTCTTTTCTTTGATCATCTCATCTCTTTCTTGGATTTCTTTTTTCAACCTTTTCTTCTCCTCCTTCCATTCCTCCTCTCTTCTCTATATTTCTTTACATAATTTTTTTTTCCCAATACTTTTTGTGAATATGCACTGTTTTGGTGAGGATGGTCTCAATCTCTTTGTCTGTTACCTCAACTTGTCCATTTTCTTGAGGGTGATAAGGAGTGGATTTCGTGTGCCTAATGTTATATTCATTAACCAATATTGTAACAAGGGTTGGTGTAAAATGAGTACCTTGATCAATTACTATTTCTCTTGGTACCCCATATCTTGTGAAAATTTCTTCATAAAGAAAATTTTCAACTTTTTTGTCTCTTGCATGCTTCATGGCTTTGAATTCTAGCCATGTTGTTACATAATCATGGCACATTGAAATATAGGACTTACGATTGGATGGAGGATCAATGGGTCCCAAAAATTCTAGACCCCACTTGTCAAATGGAGTGACTACCACTTGTGGATAGAGTGGCATCTCATTTGACTTTTTTGGCCTGCTCATTCTTTGACATTTATCACATCTCCTAGTATACCTTCCTGCATCTTTGTATAATGTAGGCCAATAGTATCCCATGTTCAAGATTTTCATAGCTACAAAGTGGCCTCCACAGGGTTCATCATGGCATGTATGCAAAATGTCATAGGTATCATCTTCCCTCACACACCATCTCATAATGTGATCTGGTCCAGTATAAAACAGGAATCCATCTATCCATGAAAAAATGAATGATTTTTCAATCAACACTCTTCTCTCTTTTAGGGAGAAGTGATGAGGAACTCTCCCTATCACAAGGTAATTGGATATGTCAGCATACCAAGGTGTCTGCACACTAATGGAGAATAGATTCTCATCAAGAAAGGAGTCATCTATGGCTTGACTATCTTCTGATGTGGTCAGCCTTGAAAGAAAAATTTCTACCACATTTTCCTTCCCTGGTTTGTCTACAATAGTTATGTCAAATTATTGCATTAATAACAACCATCTAGCTAATCTTCCTGAGATTAGGGGTTTGTTCATGAGGTATCTAATGGCTGCATGATCAGTGTGTACAAAAATCTAATAGCTTGTTATATAGTGCCTGAATTTGTTCAAGGCATAAATTTTTGCCAACATTTCTTTCTATGTGACTGTGTAATTGAATTTAGCTCCTTGCAAGTTTTTACTGATAAAATAAATGGCAATTTCAATAGATTTTGTTTTTTGTCCTAGGATCGCTCCTATTGCATAATCTGATGCATCAATATGGATGTGGTAAGGGATTTTAAAATTTGGTCCCTTAAGTACAAAAGCATGAGTTAGAGTTGTCTTTAAATCAGAAAATGCTTTATCACAACTTTCTGTCCATTGGAAGTCAACATATTTAGTCAGAAGACTATATAGTGGGGCTGCTATTTTGCTAAAATCCTTGATGAAACGTCTATAGTAGCTTGCATGACCTAAGAAACTCCTAATATCCTTTTGTTTTGCAAGTATAGGCAGATTTTTTATTACCTCAATTTTTGCAGGATCAACTTGAATGCCAATGTGGGAAATGTAGTGGCCAAGAACTACACCTTCCTGCATCATCATGAAGCAATTTTCAATGTTTAATGACAAATGTTGATATTCACATCTCTAGAGAACTTTCTTCAAATTATCCAATGCTTCATCAAAGGTGACACCATAGGTAGTAAAATTTTCCATACAAATCTCCATGCAGTCAAGGGAGATATTTGAGAATATGTTGATGATTGTTGTCTAGAAAGTGTTAGGTGTGTTGCATAACGCAAAGGGAAGTATAAAATAGGCATATTTATCCCATAGACATGTAAATGTAGTCCTCTCTTGGTCTTTTGGTGCAATTTGAATATGATTGTATCCACTGAATCCATCAAGAAAAGAGAAGCACTATTTGTCTACAAAAGAGTCCAAGACTTGATCTATAAAAGGCAGAGGAAAATGATCCTTCTTAGTGGTAGAATTAAGTTCCCTATAGTAACCACAAACTCACCATTTTCCTCCCTTTTTGGGTACAATTACCAATGGAGACACCCACTGGTTGTCTGAAATAGGGTAGATAAATCCCGCGTCTAGCAACTTTTGTAGTTCTATTTTGACAATTTCTCTCAAGGCAGGGTTGATTCTCCGTTGTGGCTACCTTACAGGTGTACAATCATCTTTGATATATATTTTATGAGTGCAGAGCTTTGGGTGTAATCCCTTCATGTCATGATAATCCCAGGAAAATGTTTTTTGATGTGCTTTTAGCAAGTTTTCCAATATCAATTGTTGTCCCTCATTCAATTTACTATTGATGTTTAGATATCATCCCTCAGACACCTGTACTTGTGTGACTAATTCTATCATAGATGCTTCATTAATACTATGTATCTTAAGTTCAAGTGGCAGAATTGTGTTAAACATACCTATTGTTGCATAAATTTTATCTTTCGGAAGAGTGGCTACAAGAAGTCTATCTACTGGAAGAGTTGCTGCAGGAAGATCATGTGGAACTAACATAAGTGTTTGTTCAATGTCTACGAAACCAGACACATGAGTGGATGATGCTTCCTCTTTCTGACACTGGTTCTGAATGATACTAGATAACACATCATCTTCATCTTGAAGCTGCAAGAAAGGACTTCTTCTGAGCATCATGAGTTGCGCCATAGAGTTGACATCTTCGGCTTCTTCACAAATATGTGGCCATACTAATTTTTATTCATTGTGGAATGGATGAGTAGGAGGATACAAAACAAGATTTTTAGTGCTCGTGCCCTTAGAAATGGTCATGTCACTTGAGCGACATCCAATATAAGTGTTTGAAATTGCTAAACAGGGCCGACCAAGGATAAGTGGATATCCTCCCAATGTGGCTTTAGGGGAAAGAACCATGAAGTTAGATGGATACTCCGAGGAGTCTAGGATCACCACAAGGTATTCTACTATGCCATCATTCGTGACAATGGAACTATCAACAAGCTACAGTACTGTAGGAGTGGACCTCATATTTGTAATATTTAATTGTTATAGGATATCTTTATTTATCACATTGATTGTTGCACCTAAGTCAATCAAAGCATTCTTTATATTCATCCCATTTATAACAACTTCAACTACAGGGCTACCTGGATCACTATACTTAGGAATAGTTACTTTTCCAAGCATGATGTCAGCACGCTGCCCTACTACATGGACTATAGTGGGGTCCTTCTTTTTCTTGCCCAGTTTCTTGAGGTATGCTTCCTTGATTGATTTTCCATAGATAGGGGCATCTTTTATGACCTCAAACAGTGGTATCTGGACACATATATGCTTTAGCTATTCTAGGATATCAAAACTATTTTCCTCCTAGTCTTCTTTTTGCTTGGCAGCTTCTAATCTCTGAGGCAACGGTGGTTCTTGTGTTGTCTGCTTTGCTGGAGCTGGTTCAGGAGTTTTAGTTGCAAAAGGCTGAATGTGATCAGTCAAAGATTCTTCTTGTTCTTTCATAAGGAGCTTAGTGATAATGGGGGTGGAAGGAGCTGACAAAGTTGTTCCTGAATGTAGATGGATGCCACTTAAACATACAACATATGTAGGAAATTGATTTGGATCAGCAGAATATACAGGCTATTGTTATGGTTTATTATTTGGGTTGGGTATGGGTTGGGCTGGTAACTGGGTAGGTTTAGGTACATTTGCAATTGGATTAGCAGGAGGGGGCATTACAGTAGGTTTTTTGGTTTGAGAAGATGGAAGCATATAGCTGGTGGTTTGGTTTGGCCATTGCTGGCCACCTCTCCATTGAAATGTTTACTGCTAAATTCCTGGAGGTTGTTGCCAAGGTCCCTGAAATTTTTGCCAATTCCCCTTAGGATGCTGCCACTAAGGTGAGGAATTTTGATAATTGGACCAAGTATTGGGTGGGTTATTCCAAGACTAGGGTGGGTATCCTTCATAGTTGGATGGATAGGGTGGCTGCCACTAGTTACTAGATGAATAAGAATTAAAATATGGTCCAGCAAAAGATAATGGGTTTGGTGGCATACCTTGTCTTGAAATCCATGGAATTTTCTATGCAATAAAGTAGACTTGGTCTTCCTCAGTTTGGATTGGTTTGAACTTAGGTGGAAGCTGTTTGCTGTCAATGTTTGCTATCACCTTATATCTGAAGTCCCTCTTCTTCTATCTACAATGAGGGCAATATTCAATCAATATTGCCTCTGCCTCCTCATGTTTCTTCTTAGCCTGAAGTGTATCCAGTTGAGTTGCTAGATTGTTGATTATATCTTGCTTGAAATTTTCCAAGAAATTAGTAATCTCCATCCTTGAGACTCCACTGCTAGATGTCTTACCCATAGAGGATTGGTAGGCTCTTCCTTTCTTTGAAGCTGCCCTAGAATAGTTTTGACATATCTTCTTGATATCATCCCAAGGGACTTGAGTGATATCTCCTCCTGCCATCAGTTCCAAGGCATCAGTGCAACTTTCATTAATTCCTCTTAGGAAAATCAACTTTTGCGAGTCTTCATTAAGTGTATGATGAGGGGATTTCTATAGGAAAAACAAAAACCTTGAAATGAAATCTTCCAAGCTCTCATCTTCCTTTTGCTGCATTCTGAAAATGTCACCTCCTCTCATGTCACTACCCCTGCAATATTCCTTGTATTTCTCAAGAAATTTTATCTTCATATCTTCCCAAGTTCTCACAGTATTCCTACCAAGGCTCATAAACTATCTCAATGCAACTTATTTCAAAGTAGTAGAAAATAGCTTGAGTCTGTGGGAATCAGTGGTATAGTCATAGCTTATGCAAAGTATATCAAATTCAAAAAATAAGGTATCAGGATCTTCTGTAACAAGCCCATAGAATTTAGGAAGGACCGAAGTAGGGATATTTTGAGGTTATTTACTTTATTTTGGTCAACAATGGGAAAAGGGAAAGTTGGTTGGTTCTTCCTGTTAGGCCTATCTCCATTTGCATCAGCCATGCCTGCTTGATGAAATTCCAGAATAAGGGGTTCTTCAACAATATTTTGATCTTTAAGGGAAACTTATGAACTAGTCAAGTCAGGGAATATATCAGCAAAGGGTTGTGGCTCTTCTTCTTCATCTCTGGGCAGATTTGGAAGCTCTATTAGCTGAAATGGCTCAAGATTATTAGGAAGGAATCTCCCATAAGCATCTCTTCTTCTTCTATGCATGCGGTATCAAATCAATATCAATCAACTCACACAAATAAAGGGTGGGAAAAAATAGTGGATCATAAATTCTATCACTAAGAGAAAATTCCAGAAATACTACAACAAAATAACTATCAATGACTCCAAAGGACTTCCTAGTTTGACAACATCCCCGAAAACGGTGCCAAAAATTTCAGCCTCCTACAATGATTTAACAACTAGGCCCTTACAACTATGATTTAGAGATTGGACATCTGACTTGAATAGCTATCTTAACCACCATGGAGGTATATTTAAATTTTCAACCCAGGGATGTGAACTTGAAATGGGTTAGCACAATACATGCACTAGGAATTTCAAAGTAGTCATCTCTGTTCTACAACTAAGAAAGACTTAATGTTGAAAGTAAACTATATGAAAGGAAACAGAGAAAATTTTGAACATCACTCAATCAAATCTAAACTGATTATGCATAACATGAAGGAAAATTGTGCATCAAACAGTAAACTACTTTGCCCGCTTTGGGTGTAGGAACAGTCACATAGTGGAATTCTAGTGGCTGCAGGAACAATCAATGTCAGAATCTTAACTAAGTACTGAATAGAAACTAACACTAATCTAACTAAACTAAAGGAATGGATTGCTCACCAAGTGGGCCCCCTTGGATGAGTATCCTCTAAACTAATGCAAACTCAAATACTCAACTCATAATCTTATTTCATTCATCAAAAAATGCAATTACAAAATTATGGCTGATTATCAGCTTTTACAAGAACTTGGCGATCGACTCCTAACTCGCTTCCTTGAGGAAGGAAGATTCGAGCCTCATTTATCAACTAAATAGGGCCATCAACTCCCACTAACTGAGAGGATTCCATTTAGGGAAAATGAGAAGAAAGTGGAAGGAGCAGTTACACATGTAGGGGAATCCGTTCGGACATGCATGCCCAAACATGGAATCGACCATTATAGTAATGCCCACAATGCTCAATGTCGTTAAAGATCAGTGCAAGGAAGTTACATGCAGCTGACATGAGAATCTTCCACCATCGTCTTTAGTTGACCTTCACGCAAATCCTCAACTTGACCGGCTGGCAGCTGCATCTCTCAACTTAGTAATTCAATCATGTCTATAGAGTAATGTCAGTACACATAATAATTGCATAATCATAACCACCTTAAAGAAAATTCATCAATCACATGAAAAATGGATATAGATTGTCCACATAATAGGTAAATGTCATTAAAACCAGTAGAAATGAAATTAGTCCCAAGTGTCTTATGACTGAGAGAAATTATATAAAAGCACCAACATAGAATATCAAAGTCTGTGGTAATTTTAGCAAATAACAAGAGATTCTATCCTCTTAACTAGGCCAAAATCTAGACTCATCAATGAGGCCTACACAATCCGAGACAAAACCAAATTTTAAATGAGAGCCTTTCTTCTGACCTCCACTCGTAGTGAGGTCATCCTACAACTTGTGTTTCAGTGAAGGATGCAGAATCTCCACAGAAGAAGCAGAAGATGAGCGCTAGGAAGAAGACAAAGTTGTAGAAAATACCACAGCTATGTTCAACATGTCTATGGACTAAGATAATGAAGGGATGTCTGGGAGGGACATAAAGAGAGGGGCTCCATGGAGGGAGCAATGAAAACCTGCACCCTTTTGCGGTGAGAATCATTGAGACTCGCCGAGGGAGCCGAAAGAAGAATAGAGGCAATGGGAACCAAGGTAGAAACAATAAAATAAAGGAGAACAACAAAAGATGATACAAAAATAGGGGTCACTAGATCCCCCTCCATCTTCTACAAGGAAACATGTTTGGCAACTAGAGCCTTTCACCTACGTTTGTGCTCACTTGCAAGCTAATTACATCAACTACAAGCACCAAAAGACACAGGTTGAGAAGAGGCCAAAGGTTGCTACTTAGCCATAGGAGCATCCTTTACAATTGTTTCTAGTGGAAGGATGGTTTCCTGGGTAGGAGAAGGAAGAGGAAGCACAAGAGAAAAAATAACCATAGGAGGAGAAATAGAAACAAGCACCTCGATGACGAGCCTCTTCCTGTTCTCTACCTTTGGGGTAGGTAGAGGAATAATAGGAGGTTATGGAGGCCAAGACATAGATGCAGCCCCACGAGGGCCCTTCCCCTTGCCATAGACAACGGTTCATGGTACTGTAGGTAGAATAAGAAGCTCAAAAAATTGATGCTTCACTTTTCGCCATGCATGAACCATTGTAATCCCCATGTGAGGCATGGGACTAGGAGCTGAATGTGCCACAACAAGATGAGAAGTAGAAGAAGAAGAAAATGACACAGAAGGAGAAGGCCCTTGAGTACGAGCAAGCTTCTCTTTCCCCTTTTGTTGGGCAGCAGAAGAAACTTGCTACTGCACAATCATGGAAGCCTTCACAAAGATTGCATAAGGGGACACTACATAACTAGCCTTCTACACTGAGCCCCCAGTCTTATACTTAATATAAGCCTTATATAACAAATCTCCCCTAGGAGAGAGAGGTTCAACCAGGGAAGGTTAGAAGTGATCTAGTGTGAATCCCCACACAACACCAATGGTTTATAACTGGTGGCATGCACGTGCACATAACCTTCATGAGGGAATTTTAAAAATTTATGAGATATAGAGGTGACACCATTCAAAGAGGCTAGCCAGGGGATGCCTACCCTGACTCAAAATAGGTCAAACTCTAGAATGATAATAAATGAGACATCAACAACCTTGGGTCCTACCAAGATTAATAAAGAAATAGAGCCCAAAGGGGTGACAAAGAGATGATCTTGTGCATATAGAGTGGTTTGTGACTATTTGTATCTCTCCTTGTGTAAGTTTTTATAGAGTCTCCTATGCTATCACATTAACCTGACTTGTTGGATCAACTAAAATTCTAGTTGTTTCCATTAATCTGAGCAAGGATGTATAAAGGGGAGAGATCCTTATTAAGAGGCTCATCATGTGAGGTGAATGTTATGTTAGGTGTTGAACTCATATTTTTAGGAGGGTCGTGCATGAATGAGACCATGTTCATGTATTTTGATGGAACTAACTCAGAAGATGTAGAAGATGGAATTAACAGATAGTGACCTACCTAGATTCTGCTTTTGAATATCTAAGAGCCCTTCTAACTACGTATCTAGGGGTCGTAGATTGGGTCACAAAGTTGCACGCCTTACAACACACAAATCTACAACACACCTAAGACACAAGAGAATGATCCCTGATATCAAGAAATGAAACAAGGACATTCACATCGGGTTCACCAAAATGTAGAGTAGGGGGATTCATCACCCCTGAGGCTCTAGGTCATAGGAGAGCCCCAAGGAGTGAACTACCCTAAACTACCTCAAATTATTTGACAAGTTGAGAGAGAAGCTAAAAAGGAAGGGAAAACAACACATTGTTTCCCCTCTACTGAATTATAGGTGTATTCAGAATTGGGTGAGTTGACCACATTAGTTTTAGACTATGGACCAAACAACTCATTGTCCAAGGATGGAAACACGAGAATCAAAATACAGTGCGATGCGTCGATGTACTGTACGAACAAAGGTCTGATAAACAACTAGAAAACATAAAGGGCCTACTTACTACCTGACTATAAAGGTTTTATGGTTTGAGAAAGAAAATATAGAAAGTATAAATTACAACAAGAAGAATACTAGAAAGCTATTCTAGTACAAAAATGATAATGAAAGAGTAGGAAAAGATACCTTTCCACTCGTGAAATCCAACCCTTCAACTATAACTCCAACAAATGAACCAACACCTACACACACAAAAATGAGAAAAATATTGGGTTGTTTTGAGGTCTGCCTCAGTCAAACCCCTGTTTTGGTGTTCCCACCTCCACAGACAGCCAGATGGAATGATGTAGAGAAAATCGATAAAGAGAATAGAAAAGACACTATCAAATAGAGTGCAAATACAACCCAAATTATACTCTATAAGACACAATGATGTAAGTAAATAAAAAGAGAATTATTACCTTCCCTTCTGCTAGCACTCAAGGCCAAGAAGAGAAGATGACGAGAGGCTATGCCTTTCCAAGAGGATGGAGCTTTGTAAGACCTGCAAGAACAATCATTTTGTAGCAAGAAAATGTTGTAGGAGCCAAGACGAGAGCTTGCAAGAACTAGAAGATGCAAGAGTGATCAAGAAGAGAGTGAAAATTTGCATAAAGGAATCAAAATCTGCATGAAGAAGTGAAAGAATGAATTTGAATGCTTGAAATGGAGGCAACTAGTCATTTTTCATCGGTCAAGGGTTGACAAAAGACATTAGATTTGCAGCCAACCAGAAATGTAACACCTCTGCAAATTCCAAGGACGAGAATCCTTTCAGGATGGTAGCGCGACGCATGGAATGCACATGTCCCTGATAGAAATTCCTCCACCGATGCAAGAAGAAAAGGCTACATGGAAGGAATAAGCTAATGGCAATGGTCTTTGTATCATCGAACTTATAATTTCTAAGGTAAGGGTAAATAAATGGGGAATTTTACTAGGGTGTAAATCCATGCCATTACAACAACATTCCCTTCCAAGCTTCATACAAAAAGTCAAGCACACGCCACATGGAATCATGGCGCTCATCCTAGAGGTTTTCATAATTCTTTTTCTCAAATGAGCGCCTAAGTGAAAAGTGTTACCTTTCCTTGCTTCTGCTTTTCCAAAGAGATAAATTTGCACATAAGTGGACCCTGCCAAAGCTTGTTTCCAAATTAGACTACCACATGTCAACATGGCACCCATTTTAGAGGCATAAAAAATTTCCTTTTCCCAATGGAGTGCTCATGTGGCATGTGTCACAATCTTATCCTTTTGCACCTTGCATGTAGGATGCCAACTCTCCGTTGCGTCCCAAAAAGTTCCTTAGCAATTTGAAAACAATTATGTGTATTTAGTAATTAAAATCAACAACATAGGGGAAAATAGTTAAATAATTAATCATGGGACTCACTAAGGTTGAGACACCTTAATTGCAACATAAAGTGCTAAATTTTTTGTAGCACTTAAATTTTTATTTATTTTTAATAAAATTGTAGTGACCTATGTAGAAGTGGTCATTCGACCCTTTTGGCCAGTTTTTTTGTTTCAAATGCTCTTAAAACTTTGAAATTGATGATTTGGTAGTCAATTCCTATGTTTTTGGGCCTTATAAATGTAATGGTAGGGTTCGTTTGGGACAAAAATTCTCCATGTGAAAGTTGCTTGTCATATCTAAGCTTCAAATTCATGTTTTTCTATTGTATTATATGATGGCCAAATTGAGTGAAACGAAAGTCAAATACGACTTTCTCAAGCCTCTTGGACATGGAATAGTCAATTTTTTTGCCACTATAGCTTTTTCTCTTTGTTTTTTCTTTGCGTTTTGTCATGGAAATATGACTTGAGCAAGTAGGTTCCTTGTGTGTGATTGGGGTTCCATTTGGAATAATGAAAACATCATATGCAAGCTAAAGCTTAATCTAACACTTTCTTGCACCAGGATCAATGTGCTTTGTGGTTATTTCCTCACATATGCCAACAAGTTTATGTGGTTACTAGTTCGAGTCATGGCACTCCTTGTCTATCACATGTCTATTTTTTGTAAGGGATAACATATCACACCTTGGTCTATGTCATACCTTGTTATTTCATATCCATTGTCATAATTAAGTTTTGTTATGACAATTATGCAATAAAATTAAAGCTTGATCATTTATAAGCAAGATCTCAAGATAATAGTCCTAATTCATCAATTTCATTTTCCATCCTCGCTAGCTTCTTTCTGCACTAACATTTTCCTCTCACTAACATTTCTTTTGTCAGTCCTTGTATTTGTGCCTATTTAATTGATCTATCAATAAGCTTGCCATTTTTTTTGAGGGGGCATCATCCTATCTCGCCTTAACCAGGGCATGCCAAGGCACACTAGGGCAAGTTTTGAGCTGATTTTTTTTATTATTCTTGACACAGTGCTCAAAATCACATTGTATCAAAGAGGGGAAAAATGTAGACATTGAAAAATATCTTGAAACCGCAAGCAACATTTTATCACTAATTCACCTTCTTCCATGTATAATTGAATAATTTCAAATATTTAATTATTTCCTAATGTCATATTATTCTATTACTTAAATAATTCTTAATTATTTAATTAATTCACTTTACCTCATTCCTCTTTTGATTAATTTAAATAAATATCAATTTTATTTAAATTAGGTCACTAATTTATCTTTTTCTTCTCATAATTAAATAAATCTATTTATTTCCATTTTCCTCTATAATTAAATCATTATTTTTCATTAGCCTTTTCTCTCCATAATTAAACAAATTCTTATTTATTTAATTATTTATCACTTTTTTCTCCATAATTAAATAATTATTTTTAATTATTTATCATTTCAGTCCACCTTTTATTAAATAATTATTTTTTAATTATTCTATATTTTACCACCCCACCTTCTTCTATAATTAAATAATTATTTTTAATTATTTTATTATTCATTTTCATTCCCTTAAATTAAATAATTTCTATCATTATTTAATTTGAATTTTTTTTTATCCAAGCCCTAAATTTCAACTAATTTCTTGAGTTTTGGTCTATCCTTCCTATCCTTATCTCTTTTCTTCTCAATTATCCTCATCCATGACCTCATCATTCAATCCTCACTCTTCATTTGAATTGGGATTTCTATAAAAGCAAGCCATCATCCTCATTTCAAGGTTAACCACAATCTTCAATATTTTTCTTCTTTTATCATTCATCTTGAAGAACCATAATCTTCAATATTTTTCTTTCCATCATTCTTCTTGAAGAACCACAATCTTTGAATTTTTTCTATCATTATCTTGAGATCTAGAGCTATCTTGCATCAACATCAAGCTTATCATATATCTTGCATACTACATATTTGAGGGCAACCAAAGCAAAATAGAGAAGAGAAATGGAGATGAATCAACTTTGGCATAGAGATTGAGTATTATTGCTTCATCATTTGTGATTTCTATTATCATTTGTGATTCATTATTGGATTAGGGTCTTTATATCTTGAATTAGATAGTTTTGTGGTTGCTATTATTGATTCATGCTTATCCCTCGAATCCTACCTTGATATATAGTTAGATATCTAAGAGAGAGCTTAACATTATCATGGCATTTTCTGGACTTGTCATTGAAATACGTGCAAACCTAATGGGGAGCATGCTCAATATTATGCCATTTTTTTACTATTTTGAAAAACACATATTTGAACATTGAAAAGTCACTCCAAACCTTTGGGTTGGAATCCCAAGGCAAATCCAAGCCAAAGAATTGAAAATTTCCAAAAAAAAAAAGATAATGTGAGCGCGTTATAAGGTGCTCCGCGCTCACATTATGTTTTGATTTTAAAATTTATCTTTCTCTTCCATTGAAACTATATGCTTGAAATAAATACTTAAGTATAAATGAAAATTTAATTTCTTATTATATAGGAGAAAATTTGCACCCCTAATGCAAATTCCCTTTTTACCCCTCTTCACTTTAGAAAACCAAATTCAGAGGCTTAATTCCACATAAGCCCGTCGTCCTCATTCCACTTGGCACCTATTTTGAGCATCGATAGGGGAATAAATGTTGGGGACACCTGTGCGACGTGCTTATGTTTGTGGTAGATTCCCGCAGCTGGAACCTACAGAGGTGTTACACTTCCCATTGGAAATCATTTTGTAACACCCTCTTCGGCTGAACGACCCGAATATGGTTGTTTTCTTCATCTTTCCTTCAAATTCATTCACTTCCATTCCATTTCATCTCTTTGACAATCTCTCCAAGAATTCTAGCATTCACTTTAAGCATTCAAGCACATTCTTGCACTCCATAGTAGCAATTCCATCACTTCATCACTTCAATAGAGCAAGTGTAGAACAACACCATTGTAACATAGGATTGAGTTCCTCTCATTTTCTCCCCCATTAGCCTTGAGCGCTCTTGGTGGATGTGGTAAGCTCTCTACTGTCCTCTATTACTTGGTTGAGTTAGCACATTATTGTTTTGTAGTGTTTTAGTGTTCCTTACTTGCATTTTCCTTCTTTATCATATTATTTCTATATCATTGCAAACTCGGTTATCCGTGGAGGTGGAAATAGAAAAACAGGGGTTTGACTCAGGCAGACACCTAAACAATCCCCCAACAATTTCTCTCTCTTTTGTGTGTAGGTGGAGATATCTTGGAGCGAGCTAGTGAACAAGATTTTGTGTGAGATCATTCTTGTCACCCTTGCCTTAATCTACTCATTTTATCACATCTATTTATATGTTTCATATTTCATAGTGTTATTTTGTCCTCTGAGAAACCATTAGCTAGGTTGATAGTTTGTTTTCTAGTGATCAAAACTTGTCTTTCTGGTCCTCTAGCCATACGGACGCCAACAAACCTGAGAGACGCCAATGCATTGTGTTGTCATCCCAAAACTACACTTTTGTCCTCTGACAAAGAGCTATCTGAGACACAAAGTTGATCCTGAAAATTGACTCGCCTAGTCTCCTTTCAAATCTTGGGTTTGTAGAGTGATCAAAGGACCATATAGTCCTCATCATTCTCATCCCGCCTCTCCTAACAATCACTTAATTTGAGGTAACTTAGGGTAGCCTGCTGCTCTTGACCCTCCATGACTTGGGGCCTTGACGTGGTTGGTCCCCCTCTCAAATTTTTGGTGAACTCGACATGAACCATTTTGGTTCCGTTATATGATACTGAAAGTTCCTTTCCTCGTATCCTAGGAGTGTTATAGGTGTGAGTGTTGTGAGGCTTGTGCCTTACTACCCAACCTGCAACACCTAGTAGGCGTAGTTGGAAGGTTCCAAAAGTGTTGCATAACGAAACCTGAATTGGGTCACTGCCTTATCCTGTAACCTTTAGTAGGCTTTGTGGAAGTGTCATTTATTGTGCATGATGGCCTCTTTCCTACATCAACCTATTCCCTCTATACAACCTTTGAGAAGTGGTACTGGTATAAACTTCACTTCACAGGATCTACCAATGGGCTTTAACAGAGAACCATCTCCTCTCTACATTCCTGTGAGGATAAATGGACACTGTAGCTGGTGTTCTCATTGATTCGACATCTCAAGTGAATATCATAATTGAGGAGATCATGTTAATCAACTTCCTGCATAAGGATGGATATGATGCACCTATGAGTTCCATCTGAACGCATGAAAAACTTTCTTTACCCCCTATAGGTAGTATTTTCCTATTGGTTCTCGTCAGACCTAAGTTTGTGAACCTCATGTTTGACATTATGCCAGGGTCTGAAATCTTCAGAGTG
This sequence comes from Sequoiadendron giganteum, assembly GCA_007115665.2. NCBI lineage: Eukaryota > Viridiplantae > Streptophyta > Pinopsida > Cupressales > Cupressaceae > Sequoiadendron > Sequoiadendron giganteum. The sequence goes on along the minus strand of CM021104.1, from coordinate 108,991,071 downwards.
AAGCTGGGTATCTCCTGGCTAGTAGCTATAATTGCAGTTCCTTCAGTTGTGCATAAGTGTTCAAAATTTACTCATGAGGGTTCCATACATGTGATCCATGACACTGGCTATAGACCACCGATTGCTCGTGGTAGTTATTCTTTAGATTACTTTTGGCCTACACCTATTGGTCCTCTCCTATCTAGGAAGGACCTCTTATATCGCACATATCAAAATTAAAAGAAAGGGCATTCTAGACTGAAAGTGAGATACCCTCCTTCACCTTATGTTGTTTCACATAGGGCTTGCTTGAAAGATGATAGTGATGCCACCAAGGAACATAGAAGGGAAGAAGAGAAGCGGTCTCGAGATCCTCCTTCTTCCTCTTTCGTTGTTCAACCTGACGCTTCTCCTCGCTCTGCTGTGGTACCATTTTCTTCTGCCTCACATTCGTGAGAGAACCCCATGGTGCCTACTTGGTGAAGCTCCAAGCATCCTATGTTTGAGCTTCTTGTTCGACCCATAGAGCCTAGGCCCATTCAGTATAGTAGGTATAAATCCCCCCGAAGGCAATCCTCTATGTCCTGACCTTCACGGCCTTCTATCGCCCCTACTTCTAAAACAATGAATGGGAAGAGGCTCACTGCCAATGTGTTGGAGTTGAATCCTCCCGCTGTCTTTGAACCTGTCCCTCCTGTTCCCATGCAAGAGTCTATCCCTCTGTTGGAAAAAGTTGTGGAGGACACTCCAATGGCTAAACAAGAGCCTTTTGTTCCTTCATGAAATTCAGCCTCTAGTTCTAAGAGTCACAGGAATCGCCTTGTGTGTGAGCACAAGCGTTGGTGAAAGGTGCTCTTGGCTAAGTAGTTCACCTCACAAAGAAAGGAAGAAGAGATTACTACCCCTGTATTAGGGCCTTCTATTGTGTTCTCATCTCTCCTTCCCTCTGTTCCCATTCAAACCATCCCTGTATCACTCCTAGATTTTGTTGCAAGCATGAATTTTCCTGACCTTAGAAAGGTGTAGGTGTTCATCGCTCCTTCAATGAAGCCACCTTTGTTGAAATTTTTTCTAGATGTCCCACCTTTCTCAAAGCCTGTAGATATGACTAACACCTTGGTATTATTTATTGCAGTTCTCTCCTCTTGTCCCTCTACTTGTCTTGCATCGTTTGTGGGAAGTTTGCCTCCTTCGATGAAGAAAAAAGTAGAGAGCGGTCCCTCTAGAAATGAAGGACATAAGAGGAGCCCACCTTCTGCAAAAGGTGGCCCCATGCTGACTTATTCTGTCATAGTAAAAAAACTAGTCCCGGCCTCCCCTGAGTTCGTCACCGCTCTCGAATCGCTTAGTGAGCTTAACGGTGAACCTTGGGCACGATCCCCTCTGTTTGTCGAAGTGAAGCATGCCACTCCCATTAAGTGTATGTTTAACTTGATGGATGAAGTTTTGACCTTGCCAACGATCTTTGCGAATTCATTGACCTTAGACCCACAAGAGCTTAGTGACAAAGACCTTGGAGGTCCTTCTTCCTTAGCCCTTGTTGTGGGAGGGTCAAAAGCTCCTCCCCTTAACATTCCACCACTGCAGGCTTATCCTTATTCCCCCTAAAATGATCTAGAGTGGGAAGTTGATGACCTCTTGGTTGACTAGTGTTAGGGGGAGACCTCTTCTTTATCTTTAGATTAGATGCATGTGTTGTGATGTGTTCCCCCGTGATCATGATATATGTGCCTAGATGAACCTTGTCACCCTGTTGGTGCTTGGATATAGGCATGGTGTTTGTGTCATAAACCTTCTTCTATGTGTATCATCATTCTTCCATGTTTGTGATTGAATTTTGACAAATTGGGGATGATGCAAAGTGTTGGGAGCATTTAGGCTTCCTTCCATGTTGAACCAATTTTTATTTTTACTTTGTCTTCCCCTGCATTCCTCACATGGCTTGATATAGTAGGGGGCTGATGACAGTTCATTTACATACTATCATTATACTTATATATATTCATGAATAGTTCTAACCTTGAAATATCAGGCTACCCCTATTCCCTTCGTTCATGTTCTCTTTCCTTTTTGATTCTCCTTTATCTTTCTCTCTTCTTTGCTTGAGTTGTCCCTCTCATGTGTGACAACACCACCTCTACATGGCCTTAGATTCTTTATAAAATGAATTTTTTGCCAATAAATCTTTTCTCAAAGATTCTTTACACTTCTTTGCATGGATTTGAACTCTCAACTTGAAACCCTAACAAAACATGTTTCCTTCATCATAGGTTCATAAAGAAAGGACTTGGAAATCTTCCTCCGAAGCAGGAACAACTTTGATCTTCCCCTCGCATGGGGGCATATTCTTGCTTTCAAATTCCTTGATGACGAATCAATTCGAGAAAGAAGGTACCAAATTTTGAATAGTGCGTCCCTTGAGTGGAACCTTTTTCTTTTTACATCGGGTTACCAACGGACCCCTTTGAAAGTATTCTCTATGGCGTCTAGCTTGGGGGAAGCCTGAATAGACCTATTTTACATTATTGCATCTAGCTCAGGGGCAACTCGACTAGACTTGCTTCACATCTTGGCATCCAGCTTAGGGGCATCCCAACTAGACCTCGCTTTCAAACAGTGTGTCCCTTGAGTGGACCCCACTCTTCCTTATGAATGGTTCCCGATGGACCCCTTAGAAAGTCTTCCAAATTAACAATGGTTTGCGTGACTATCTACTTACTGGCCTGTGTGGCTACTTCTTGACGTGTTCTATCTACGGTTAAACATGTCACCACTTTTTGACTCTATGGAGTCCACTCTTCTCAGTTTCCCTTATGTGAGAGTTCTTGGGGGATACCTTCCTTTCAGGTCTACGGGTCTGTAAGGCGCTTTCCTTGGTCTCCTTCATGTGAGAGTTCTTGGAGGATACCTTCCTTGCAAGTCCGTGGGCCTATAAGGTGCTTTCTTTTAGCTTCATAGTTCTATAGAGCTATGAAGTCCTTTTTATGTCCTGCACTCTCATGTTCACCAAATCATGGTTTGCTTTCTCAATGGTTTAGTTATATATTTCTAACTTCTTTGATCTACTTTACTGAAGCACTCATCAATATTCATGCTCACTAAAGTGGGGGAAAAATGTATTGGAGAAAATTTGCACCCTAACACAAATTCTCCTTTTACCCCTCTTCACTTTAGAAAACCAAATTCGGAGGCTTAATTCCACATAAGCCCATTGTCCTCATTCCACTTGGCGCTTGTTTTGAGCGTCAGTAGGGGAATAATTTCAGGGATGCCCGTGCGACGTGCTTATGTCCCTGGTAGATTTGCATGGTTGGAACCTGAAGGTGCATTACACTTCCCATTAGAAGTCATTTTGTAACACCCTCTTTGGCCGAATGACCCGAATATGGCCATTTTCTTCATCTTTACTTCAAATTCATTCACTTCCATTCCATTTCATCTCTTAGACAATCTCTCTAAGCATTCTAGAATTCACTTTAAGCATTTAAACAAATTCTTACACTCCATAGAAACAATTCCATCACTCCATCACTTTAATATAGCAAGTGTAGAACAACACCATTACACCAGAGACTTGAGTTCCTCTCATTTTCTCCCCCATTAGCCTTGAGTGCTCTTGGTTGAGGTGGTAAGATCTCTACTTTCCTTCTCTATTACTTGGTTGAGTTAGCACATTACTATTTTGTAGTGTTTTAGTGTTCCTTTCTTGCATTTTATTTCTTTATCATATTATTTTTATATCATTACAAATTTGGCTATCCATGGAGGTGGAAGCACCAAAACGCGGGTTTGACTGAGGTAGACCCCTAAACAACCCCCCAACAATTTCTCTCTTTTTTGTGTAGGTGGAGATATCTTGGAGCTGGCGAATAATCTTTCATGTGAGATCATTCTTGTCCCCTTGCCTTAATCTTCTCTTTTTATCACATATATTTATATGTTTCGTATTTCATAGTGTTATTTTGTCCTCTTAGAAAATATTAGCTAGGTCAATAGTTTGTTTTCCAGTGATCAAAACTTGTCTTTTTGGTCCTCTGGTCGTATGGATGCCAACACACTTGAGAGACACTAGTGTAAAGCACTCTCATCCCAGAACCATGCTTTTGTCCTCTGATAAAGAGCTATCTGAGACATAGAGTTGATCCTGAAAATTGACTCGCCTAGTATCCTTTCAAATATCAGGTTTGTAGAGTGATCGAAGGACCATATAGTCCTCATCATTCTTATCTCATCTCTCCTAACACTCCCTTAAGTTGAGGTAAGTTAGGGCAGCCTACTTCTCTTGGCCCTCCATGACTTGGGGCCTTGACATGGTTGGTCCCCCTATCTTACACTTATACTTTAAGTTATATTCCATATATATAGTTTTATGATGTTTGGGAATGGTTTCAGATCTCTAGGAGTTATAATGAAAATTCTAGGTTTCAAAAGATCTTACAAATTTTTAGATAGTAAAATTTAATTAATCAACATGTCAAACTTCAATAATTAGTAGGCTGCCATCATCTTTCTCTCTCTCTCTCTCTCTCCCTATCTCCATCCCTCTCTTTACTTCTTTCCCTTGAGCTCAAGATTTACCTCTCTCTCACTCTGTCCTTCACTCTCTATTTCTATCTCACCTCTCTCTCTCCCTCCTTTCCTCTCACTCCCTCCCTCCCTCCCTCCCTCATTCCATCTCTACTTCTTTCTATATCACTTATCTCTCTCTCCCTCCCTCTCTATTTCTCTCCATCTCACCTCTCTCTCCCTCTCTCCCTCTCTCTCTACTTATCTTTATCTCCCCTTTCCCTCCATCACTACTCTCTCTCTCTCTCTCTCTCTCTCTCTCTCTCTCTCTCTCTCTCTCTCTCTCTCTCTCTCTCTCTCTCTCTCTCTCTCTCTCTCTCTTTAGCTCTCTATATCACCTCTCTCTCCCTCCCTACCTGGTGCAGGAGCACCTAGGAGAAACACCTAGGAAACACTAGGAATAGGAAAGGTTTATGAATTTGTGTTTTATTGGAATAAGGTCATGTTGACCATTGCATTTAAGTGGGTCATTTACCAAAATACCTTGGTTAGGAGCTATCAGGAGTGTTTAAGTTTTGAGTTTAAGACACTCATTTGTGTGAGTTCTAGGAAGTTGGTAAAAGTGGCAAATTGGGACAATTTGCACTTTTTCCCACTTGATAACTGATTTGTCCGACCCAAGGGAGGCACAACTACTTTGGACAACCTATTTAAGGTATGCCTCGACTTGTAGTTGGGTTGGAAGTCATTGGAAGGAATTTGAAGTCTTGTAAATTGAAGTTTTTCATGAATGTTAGCCGAGGACAGTAGGAAGCTTTGAATATTTTTTGTGTTCTTGTTCTTGGTAGAGTGTTGATGGTATAACCAGGCATTGGAACTCGTGTGGGATGTGATGTAATTGCTTTCCAAGTATTGGTTGGGTCTGTAGTATTTGTTTCTTTCATTAAAAGCTTTTGAATTCAGTTAGCTAGGTTCTTCTAGTTCATTGTTTTTGATTTGTAGTTTGTAATTGATGGAGTCCTAATTGCTTTCCCCTCTGTACCTAAGTACGAACCTTGGTAAATGTGGTTAGGCTCCATGAATATACATAAGTTAGATGTAGGAGTGGTCAGGAGGTTTGGAAGCATGGAAAAAGACCTTTCCTAAGCGAGCAAAATAGTGCTCGGTTAGGAAAGTGTAGAGGTGAAAATCACCTAGCTTGCAGGGGAGATCTCTCCATGAAATTTCCCATGGTATAAAGGTGGAGGAAGGCCATACAGTGGTCTGGTAGCTGGTAGGAGGCTTCATCAATCGATTTGGTGGAAGAACTCTTTGACAGTCCAACTGAGTGGCCAAGAAATGAAGGAAAACCCTACATTTTACTAAATTTAGTGAAGTAACCTATGTACGGAAAGACAAGGCACAAGACCTTGGGAATCTTGTATTGGTTGGTATTAGGACCAAGAAAATACTGAGAAGGTTTGGGGTTCTTTGGGAAAGTTTTGTGAAAATTCCACTTTTCTCAAGATAGGAGGGCTAAAAGGGTCTCTAGGCTTGTTGCCTTTTAACCCTAAGTGAGGGTTTGGAAGAAGCGATGGTGAAATGGAGTCTAATGGTTGTTCAAGAAACCTAATGGGATGCTAGGAAGCATGACAATTCATATTTACACCCCTGCAAGTATCTAGTTAAGTATTTTGGGTATTTGGCCTTTAGGGATGATTAAGGGTCAAGGGTGAAGCAGAGGCAAAGCACCAAGTTTTGGGTTGTATTGTGAGATATGGTTGGAAGTGGGGATGGCTAGTAGAACCAGGGGTATCTACATTTGAGTCAGGACCTATAGGTTGAGTAGGTGGAGAGAGCCACTAAAGGGAATTGCTAAGGTGAGACCCGGAGAATGGAACAATGAGTGTTCCATCCATTCCCCCTTACACCAGATTGGTGTCAAAGTAGTTAAAGGTTTGGGATAGTGACTTGTATGTCAGAGGTTGAATCAAGGGGTTCCATAATCATGGTGACAAATGCTGAGTTGGCAAAGAAGGTTGAAGACCAAGAAGAAGATAATAGAAGACTAAGGGAAATACTAGCACAATTGGAGGAGACACTGAGTACTGTACTAAACAAGGACGATGAGGACAGTAATAGGGTACCAAAGAAAGAAGAGGTAATAGATGAAGCCAAGATCCCTGAACCTGACCCTGTTCTACAAGAGGAGCCTTTCTTGAAGGAATTGAAAGCTTTGAGTGGGAAAGCACTTGAAGGCATACCATTGTTCAGTGGGAAGATGGAAGTTGATCTAGTCATGGATTGGATAGAAGGCATGGAGAATCATTTTGAGTGTGATGGAGTAACCAAAGCACAGAAGGTGGAGGTGGCTAAATCAAGATTGAGAGGATCAACCTTGACATGGTGGAAATTCATCCAAACAGAGAGGGAGAAGGAAGGAAAGAAACCCATCTCAACTTGGAAAGGTATGGTTGCAAAGGTGAGAGAAGCCTACATGCCTGGTGATTATGAGATTCAGTTTCACAAGAAGAGACAAAGCCTAAGGCAGAAAGACCTAGATTTGAATACCTACATAGAGGAGTTCCAAAAACTTTGTATGAGGTCTAATGTTTTAGAAGATGAAAGCCTCAAGGTGGCTAGGTATCTTAATGGATTGAAATTGAACATTCAAGAGGAGATGGCTCTTTTAAGTGCAAAGACAGTACACCAATTCTATCAATTAGCTATCAAAATTGAGGAGAGAAGCAAGAGGAAGCAAGATCAGGCCTGTAAAGGCAGAGATCAAAGAGATCAAAGAGGACAATGAGGTGGCTGCCAAGGGAGAGGTAATGACCAAAGAAACCAAGGAGAGTTTAAATCCATAGATCATGGTAATGAAACACCTTCTAGAGGAGGGTATAATAGAGGTAGAGGTTCTTAAGGAGGATCAAATAGAGGAAGAGGAGCAGGTAGGAGTAATTCCTATTTTGCAACCATGAAATGCTATAATTGTGGTCAAGTTGGACACCCAACCTATAGGTGCTCAGAGAAAGCAACTTCATCACACAATGAGAAGAGAGTGGCTTATGCACAAGAGGACACCATGAGTCTTAAGGCAACTAAGGTCAGTCATATTGAATCTGAGAATGGAGAGAGTTTGATGTTTAGAAGAGTTTTGATCAGACAACCGATCAAAGAAGAACCAAAACAAAGGAGAGCTCTATTCAGGGTAAGGTGCAAGATACTTGGTAAAGTATGCAAGGTCATAGTAGACTTAGGTTCCATAGACAATATTATCTTAGAGGAGGCAGTAATGAAACTGAAATTGAAGAAGGTACCCCACACCAATCCCTACAAGGTCACATGGCTTAACAAAGGGCAAAGTGTTTTGGTGAATGAACAAGTAATAGTGGAGTTTTCCATTGGAGGGTATAAGGACAAGTTAGTTTGTGATGTTTTACCAATGGATGCATGTCATCTACTATTGGGAAAACTATGTCAATATGATAAGAGTGCCATGTATGATGGAAAGGAGAATACAATTTCATTTAAGAAGGATGGAAAGAATTTTAAATTGCAGTCACTGTCAGAAGAGGATGAAGGACAGTCAAATACACCAAGTGTGCTATGAAGTAGTGGGAAAGAGTTCCTCAACACCCTACATGAAGGTGGAGAAGGATATGTAGTTCTATTGCAATCCAAAGAGGAAGATAAGACTGAAAAACTAGTCATACCCGAAGCAGTCCAGAAATTACTTGTGAAGTAAAAAGACATTGTAAGTGATGGCACACCTGCAACTTTACCTCCAAAAATAGCTATTAGTCATCAAATTGACTTCATACCTGGAGCATCATTACCTAACAACGCAACATATAAGCTTACACCGGATCAAAACTTGGAAGTGGCCAGACAAGTGCAAGAGTTGTTGGATCAGAAATTGATACAAAAGAGCATCAGCCCATGTGCAGTACTAGTAGTTTTGGCAACCAAGAAGGGAGGAAAATGGAGGTTATGTACAGATTCTAGAGCAATAAACAAGGTCAAAATTAGGTATAGGTTCCCTATTCCTAGAATTGAGGATAGGATGGATTGTCTTGGAGGAGCTCAATATTACACCAAGCTGGATCTTAAGAGTGGATACCATCAGATCAGAATTAAGTATGGTGATGAATGGAAGACAACATTTAAGACAAATGATGGGTTATATGAATGGAGAGTGATGCCATTTGGTCTCTCCAATGCCCCTAGCACATTCATGAGGCTCATGAATGAAGTTCTCAAGGATTTCACAGGAGTATTTGTGGTGGTATACCTTGATGACATCCTCATATTCATTAAGACAACAAAAGAGCGTTTAAAACATGTGGAGTTGGTTCTTAGAAGGTTGCAAGAGGAGAAGTTGGCAATCAATCTAGAGAAGTGTGAGTTATTTAAACAAGAGCTTGTATAGTTGGGATTTGTAGTGTCTAAGGGATCATTGAAGATGGATCCAAGCAAGGTAGAAGCAATCAAAAAATGGCCTACACCAACAACAGGACTGAGGTAAGAATTTTCCATGGATTGGCTCAATTCTATAGAAAATTCATAAGGAAATTTAGTGGTATTTGTGCACCGGTCCTAGATACAATAAAAGGTGGTTTGAAAACCAAGTTTGTGTGGATTCAAGCAGCTGAGAGAGGGTTTGAGAAATTGAAACAAGAGGTGGAAACTCAACCTATTCTTTTGTTACCTAGTTTTGACAAGTTGTTCATTGTGGAATGTGATGCTAGTGGAGTGGCAGTTGGAGTGTTGAGTCAAGAGGGCAGACCTGTAGCATTCTTTAGTGAGAAACTCAATGAGGCAAAGAAGAAATATTCAACTTATGACTTAGAACTTTATGCTTTGGTTTAGTCACTTAGGAAGTGGAGACATTACCTTCTACCCAAGGAGTTTGTGGTCTTTACAGACAATCAGGCACTTAGCTATATCAACACCCAAGAAAAGTTAAGCAATAGGCATTTGAAGTGGATGGAATACATCCAAGCTTTTACCTTCACCATCAAGCACAAGAAATGGCAGATGAATAAGGCAGTAGATGCATTGAGCAGGAGGTTGTTGACAGTACAAGAGATACAACTGAAGAGCATAGGGATTGAAAGCTTTAAAGATCTCTATGGAGAGGATGAAGACTTCTCAAAAGCTTATAAGGTATGTTTAGACTTTGAGAACCATTTTCATAGTCAATCTATTGAGTATACATTGCAAAGTGGTTTATTATTTAAAGGGAATCAACTATGTGTTCCAAGGGGGTCAATGAGAGAAAACCTCATTCAAGAGAAGCATAATGGCAGTCTTAGTGGACATTTTGGCATAAATAAGACTTTGGAACTAGTACAAAGATTTTACTATTGGCCTAAGTTGGAAAGAGATGTTAGAAAGTATGTGGAACAATGTGTTGTATGCATGAGAGCTAAGGGAGGAGCTAGTAATGCTGGTATTTATCAACCCCTACCCATTCCTAACAAACCATGGGAGTGTGTGAGCATGGATTTTGTGGTAGGACTCCCTAAGACCAAGTCTGGTTTTGACAGTGTGTATGTAGTGGTGGACAGATTTAGCAAAATGAGTCACTTTATTCCTTGCAAAACTACTCATGATGCTAGCTACATAGTTCATCTTTTCTTTAAAGAGGTTGTAAGGATTCATGGCCTACCTTTAAGCATTGTTTCAGACAGGGATGTTAAGTTCATGAGTCATTTTTGGAAGACTCTATGGAAAAGATTGGGTACCAACCTGTCATTTGGATCAACTTACCATCCTTAGACTGATGGTCAAACAGAGGTGGTTAACAGGGTGTTGGGTAATCTTCTTAGGTGCCTAACAAAGGAATATGGACAGACATGGGATATGGTCATCTCACAAGCAGAGTATGCCTTCAATGATAGTGTCAACCGGACCATAGGGAAGAGTCCTTTTGAGGTTGTGTATGGAATGCACCCAAGGGGTATTTGTGAGCTCAGGGATCTAGGAACCATGGAGAATAGGAGTGGACATGCTGAAGACTTCAGTCAGACCATGAAAGAGATTTAGGAGCAGGTGAAGAAGATAGTCACCGAAGCTACACAAAAGTTGAAGGAGAAGGTAGATTTTTCAAGGAAGGATGTGCAATTTGCAGTGGGAGAATATGTCATGGTTCACCTCAACAAATACAGGTTGCAGAAGGGAGTGTCAACCAAGATACATATGAAGAGAGTAGGACCATGCAAGATACTGGCCAAGTATGGGAAAAATGCATACAAGGTTGAGCTACCTACTGACTTAGGAATCTCACCAGTTTTCAATATTACTGACTTGATCAAATATAAAGGATCATTCAATGATGTGAATCAGAATAGTAAAGAGATCTTCAAGGACATCAGCAATGTACCCTCACCTCGTCCAGACAAGCAACAAGTTGAAAGGATCTTGGAGTCAAGGGTACAAAAGTCTACAAGACACAAGGTGTATATGGAGCACCTTATTAAGTGGAAGAATGAGCCTGAATCAGAAGCTACATGGGTACAAGAGGATCAGTTCAAGAAGCTTGGCATAGACATGTCATTGATCTCTCCTTCTCCTCCATAGTGTTTGGGCAAGGAGTCCTAGGAAAAACACCTAGGATATACTAGGAATAGGAAAGGTTTATGAATTTGTGTTTTATTGGAATAAGGTCATGTTGACCATTTCATTTGAGTGGTTCATTTACCAAAATACCTTGGTCAGGTACTATCAAGAGTGTTTAAGTTTTGAGTTTAAGACACTCATTTGTGTGAGTTCTAGGAAGTTGGGAAAAGTGGCAAATTGGGACAATTTGCACTTTTTCCAACTTGATAACTGATTTTTCTGACCCAAGGGAGGCACAACTACTTTGGACAACCTATTTAAGGTATGCCTCGACTTGTAGTTGGGTTGGAAGTCATTGGAAGGCATTTGAAGTCTTGTAAATTGAAGTTTTTCATGAATGTTAGCCGAGGACAGTAGGAAGCTTTGAATATTTTTTGTGTTCTTGTTCTTGGTAGAGTGTTGATGGTATAACCAAGCATTGGAACTCGTGTGGGATGTGATGTAATTGCTTTCCAAGTATTGGTTGGGTCTGTAGTATTTGTTTCTTTCATTAAAAGCTTTTGAATTCAGTTAGCTAGGTTCTTCTAGTTCATTGTTTTTGATTTGTAGTTTGTAATTGATGGAGTCCTAATTGCTTTCCCCTCTGTACCTAAGTATGACCCTTGGGAAATGTGGTTAGGCTCAATGAATATACATAAGTTAGATGTAGGAGTGGTCAGGAGGTTTGGAAGCATGGAAAAAGACCTTTCCTAGGCGAGCAAAACAATGCTCGGTTAGGAAAGTGTAGAGGTGAAAATCACCTAGCTTGCAGGGGAGACCTCTCCATGAAATTTCCCATGGTAGAAAGGTGGAGGAAGGCCATACAATGGTCTGGTAGCTGGTAGGAGGCTTCATCAATTGATTTGGTGGAAGAACTCTTTGACAGTCCAACCGGGTGGCCAAGAAATGAAGGAAAACCCTACATTTTACTAAATTTAGTGAAGTAACCTGTGTACGGAAAGACCAGGAACAAGAACTTTGGAATCTTGTATTGGTTGGTATTAGGACCAAGAAAATACTGAGATGGTTTGGGGTTCTTTGGGCAAGTTTTGTGAAAATTCCACTTTTCTCGGGCTAGGAGGGCTAAAAGGGTCTCTAGGCTTGTTGCCTTTTAACCCTAAGTGAGGGTTTGGAAGAAGCGATGGTGAAATGGAGTCTAATGGTTGTTCAAGAAACCTAATGGGATGCTAGGAAACATGAAAATACATCTTTACACCCCTGCAAGTATCTAGTTAAGTATTGTGGGTATTTGGCTTTTATGGATGATTAAGGGTCAAGGGTGAAGCAGAGGCAAAGCACCAAGTTTTGGGTTGTATTGTGAGATATGGTTGGAAGTGGGGATGGCTAGTAGAACCAAGGGTATCTTCATTTGAGTCAGGACCTATAGGTTGAGTAGGTGGAGAGAACCACTAAAGGGAATCGCTAAGGTGAGACCCGGAGCATGGAACAGTGAGTGTTCCATCCATTCCCTCTTACACCAATACCTCTCCTTCCATCCCTCATTCCCTCTCTACTCTTTATCTCTCCTCTCTCTCCCCCCCCCCCACACACACTCTCTCCTTCTCACTATCTACTTCTCTATTTCTCACCTATCCCGCTTTATCTCTCCCGTCCTCCCCTCTCTGTCCCATATTCCCTCCTCTCTCCTCTATACTTATCTCTATCTCACCTATTCCTCGCCTATATCTCTCTTTTTTCTTCACTTCTCTCTATCTCACCTATCCCTTTCTACCTCTCTCTATCTCTCTCTATCTATCCTCTCTCTCTACCTACCTCTCCCACCCCTCTCTCCCTCTCCCTCTCTCTATCTCTCTCACCCTCTATCTCTCTCTCTATACTTATCTCTATCTCACCTATCCCTCTTTACCAATCCCTCCCTCCCTCCTCTCTCTCTCTCTAACTCTCCCTCCTTCCCTCTCTCTTTCTCTACTTCTCTCTATCTCACATATCCCTCTCTACCTCTCCATGCCTCCCTTCCACTTTGCTCTATATCTCACCATTCTCTCTCCATATCTCCCTCTCTCACTCTCTCACTCCCTCCTTCCCTCTCTACTTCTATCCATCTCACCTATCCCTCCTCTCTCTCTACTTCTCTCTATCTCACCTCTATATCTCTCTCTTTTCCTACCTCTCCCTCCCTCACTCCTTCCCTCTCTAATTATATTTATCTATCCTCTCCCTCTCTCTCCATCTCTACTTTTCACTATCTCCACTCTCCATCCCTCCATCTATCTCTCTCTCTTAATTTAGGAAGAGGTAAGTAGAGAGAGAGACATGGAGAGATAAGGAAGGGGGAAGAGGTAGGTAGAGAGGGAGAGGGGAGATAAAGAGTAGATAGGGAAGGAGGGAGGGAGGTAGGGAGAGAGATAGAGGAAAGGAGAGGTAGTTAGAGAGGGAGAGGGAGAGGGAGAGGGAGAGGGAGAGGGAGAGGAGTGATGTAGATAATTAGAGAGAGGATGGAGGGAAGGGGAGAGAGGGATAGAGAGAGGGAGGGAGGGGGAGAGAGAGAGAGGTGGAATATATAAAATTAGAGAGGGAAGGAGAGACAGGTGAGATAGACAAAAATAGAGGGAGAGAGAGAGAGAGGGATGGGATAGAGAGAAGTAGAGAAGGATGGAGAGAGCTAGAGAGAGTGAGAAAGAGGGAGGGAGAGGTAGAGAGGGATATGTGAGACAGAGGGGGGAGAAGTAATATGGAGGAAGATATTGATAGAGAGGGAAGGAGGAAGGTGGAGAGATTGTGAGAGAGTGGGGGAGGGAGAGGTAGAGAGAGAGAGGTCTAAAGCATAAGGGATAAATAATGAGTGACATAAAGAGACAAAGATGATAGAGATTTTTGATCATTGTGTATAGGAGAAAATATGCACCCCTTACGCAAATTCCCTTTTTTCTCCTTCTCACTTTAGAAAAAAAAATTTTGGAGGCTAAATTAACCATAAAATCGTTGCCTTGGTTCCACTTGGATCTTGTTTAGAGTGATGACAGAGGAATAATTGTCAAGGATGCCCACATTGTGCACAAACATCTGTGCAACACACTTACGTCCCTGGCAGATTCTTGCAGATGGAATTTGCAGAGGCATTACATTTCCCATTGGGAAGTCGACTTGTAATTCCCTCTTCGACTGACCAACCCAAATGTGGCCATTTTATTCATTCCTCCTTCAAATTCACTCACTCTCATTCCATTTCATTTTCTTTCACAATCTCTTCTACATATTCTAGCATTTACTTCAAGCATTCAAGATTTTTTTTTGAATTCCATAGCAACAACTCCATCACTCCATCAACTCAGTAGAGAAAGTGTAGAACAACACCAGTGCAGCAGAGGATTGAGTCCTCTCATTTTCTCCCCCATTAGCCTTGAGTGCTCTTGGTGGAGGTGGTAAGCTTTCTACTCCTCTCCTCTATTATTTGGTTGAGTAAGTACGTTATTGTTTTGTAGTGTTTTAGTGTTCTTTGCTTGATTCCTTTTTTTTATCATACTATTTCTCTATCATTGTAAACTTGGCTATCTGTGGAGGTGGAACAACCAAAATGGGGGTTTGACTAAGGCAGACCCCTAGACAACCCCCCAACAATTTTCCTCTTCATTGTGTGTAGGTGGACATGCCTCTTAGAGCTAGCTGGTGAACAAAATTTCTGGTGAGATCATTCTTGTCAGCCGAGCGTTGATATACTTACTTTATCATATTTTTTTATACATTTCTTATTTCATGGTGCTATTTTGTTACCTTAGAAACCATTATCTAGGCCATTAGTCCATTTTCTAGTGATTCAACCTTGTCTTTCTAGTCCTCTGGTCATACGAACACCAGCGCACCTGAGAGACACCAACACGTTGCGTCGTCATCTCAAAACCACACTTTTGTCATCTGATAGAGAGCTATATGAGATGAAGTGTTGAATATGAAAACCAACTCACCTAGCCCCCTTTGAAATCTCAGGTTTGTAGAGTGATTGAAGGATCTTATAGTCCTCATCATTCTCATCCCGCATCTCCTAACACTCCCTTAAGCTAAGGTAAGTTAGGGCAACCTACTTCTCTCAACCCTTCGTGATGAGGGGACTTGATGTGGTTGGTCTCCCTCTCTTACATTTTTGGTGAACCCGACATGAACCGACATCTGCTCATTTGTCGATGTTTGAACTTTTCCCTTTGTACCCTCTGATCATTATACCCCTGCATGTTGTGAAGGTTTATGAGCATCACAACCTAGTCCATGACCTTTGGGTATGTTGTTAGGAGAAGTCTATGACACCTTCCGATGGAGAAGACAAAGGCCACTTATAATTTCTCTACAAGTCTTTTCTCCAATTCTGCGGTTGGCCTTTCTACTCAAGAGTATGTGTCACGGGGCGAGTCAAGATTCTTTGATGAAATTGTCCGCATCCCTACTCCTCCTACGCCTCCCACATAATCATCTGTAGACGAGCATGAATCTGTCCACATCCCTTTTGAATATGTCGCTAGTCTGAGAAAAGGGTTAAGTGCTTTGGAAAATCACCTAGAGAAAACCTCAAAGCTGGCTAGGGTCACTAAGGTCATCAACGAAATAAAGTATATGGTAGGAAAAGACTGAACAAGCGTAGAAATCCTAGCTAGTCTCACTGGTTTGACTGAAGCGTGCGCCCCTTCGAACCATAGTAGCATGATACGAGGTGGCCCCTTTGAAGAACATGAAAAATAGTTAGGAGTGTTGATGCATCCCACATCCGTGTACATGGCTGACACGGTCCCTTCGATTAGTATCCCCGCTACTTCTGAAAGTTCTGAAATTATCAAAGTAAACAAAACCCCTCTAGGTTTTCACTTCACCCCTCCTGTCACCTCCGACGGTTGAGGATTTGATAGGATGATTAGTGGAGGCTTTGGTGGTGGTAGCTTTGGTGGTGAAGGTGGCACTGGTGGAATTGGTTTCGGTATAGGTCATGGTAGTGGCTTTGGTCCTAACAGTGGCTCCGGTGGAGATCATGCTGGTGGCGGTGGCGGTGGTGGTGGCTCTGGTGGTAGTAATGGTAGTGGATCTAGTGGTGATTCCATTGCTCCTATATCTTCTAATGACTTGATTCTAAACACCCTTCTTTAGAATATGGGAAAGATGCAGAACTAGCTTGCAAACCTTTCCCAAGCTTTTGCCCAACCTATCTTCTAGCCCTTCTTCCGACATAGCCTATTGTTTGTAGCAATCCTAAACACTCCTTTCCCACAAGGGATGGAGATTCCTAAATTTGAGAAATACGATGGCAAAGGGGACTCGCAAACGCATGTGTTTTCCTTTAATGCCTTATGTACAGACTTCTTCCATCATGATGCATTGATGGCAAAAAATTTCCCTCGATCTCTCAAGGACACAAAACTCGAGTGGTACTATTCCTTGCTTGAAAATTCCATCTTTACATTCGATCATCTTGTGAACTAGTTCCTATGATAGTTCCAAGCCAACATCAGACCTAAGATGACCTTCTTTGACCTTGTCTAATGTAAACAAGAGGATAATGAGAAGATTACAGATTTTATAGCACGATATCAGGCACTCTTTTCACAAATCTCATACCCATTACCAGATTTCGATGTGCAGAAGGTGTTCATAAGGAACTTACAAAGGCCTTGGCAAGAGAGGTTTGCCCTTATGAAATACCCTTCTTTCGCGCATTTGTGTGCAACACTACGCGAGTATCAACAAACGGTGGTTTAGTTTAGGGGACCTTCCTCACGCTCCTGTCCTAAAGGAAAATCCATTGTATCGATCTTTGGAAAAGGAAAAGTCATTACGAATGTAGTATCCACTGTGGATGACAATGGCCTCAAACACAACTAGAAATTCACAAAGTTATCAGAATCTTATTCCTCCATCTTACAATTTTTTTTGAAGGATAATATCGTTAACCTGCCAAGCCCTGAACCTATTAGGGAACCTTACCCTAGCTGGTATGAAGAAAACACCTATTGTCAATAACATCATTTTAACGAACATGATACTGAACGTTGCATGTGTCTGCGTCATGAGATACAGGATCACATCGAGGATGGTACTATTCGTCTCGATGGAAGCAAAAAATAAATGAACAAATCAGTGGCAAAAGATAATAGTGAATTGCAGATATACACGGACCCATTTTCGTCACATTCTACTAACATGATTATCAATCTCTCTGATTTTGTTACTCAGCCTAAAGCATATGTTAACATGGTTACTGTTACTCCTCCTCATCTTGCAACTAGTTCATTGGATATAACATTCACTTCACAAGATGTACCAAAAAATGACAAACCTTCTCTGCTTTACATTCCCAATCACCTTAATGGCAACATTGTGACAAGAGTCTTAGTCGACCCCACGAGTAGAGTGAATGTCTTTATAGAGGAGACTTTTTTGTTGAACTCCCTACAAAGGGAGGAATATGAAAAGACAAATTCCATAATCCAAATGCATGATGGCCTTGCTCTCAAATCATATGGATTCATAACCCTGTCCATCTTGGTTGGACCTAGGAATGTAGACACGGTTTCAATGTTGTTCCTCAGTCGAACCTATTCAAGGTGAAGCTAGGTATACCTTGGCTACCTTCCATGAATGGGATTTCCTATCTAATTCATAAGTGTTTAAAGTTTTCCCATTAAGGTTTCATGCACATAGTGCATGACACTAGATACCAGCCCGTGGTGTCTCGTGGAGGATATTCGTTGGATCACTTTTGGTTTTCCCCAGTTGGTCTGCTTCCTTTGAGAACAAACCTACTTTACAAGAACTACATAAAGTATAAAATTACGTGGGTAAGGGACAACTGAAACTGACCCTTCCCATAATAGAACAACTAACTGCCTTCCCTTCTCGAAAGGGAAAGGAGAAGCTTGGTCCTTCTCGGGCTACCTCGTCCACTCCCCTTTCTTGGGAGGAGTATTAGATGAGTAAGCCTAGTCTTTATCCACTGAGTCTGATGGTGCCTACTTGGCATAGAACCAAGATCAGGATATCGGATCTCCCTACCAAGCCCCCTGGACCTTGGTACTACTTGTATGGCAAGCAGAAAGCCCCCCATGGAGAATCCTCTGCATCCTGGCCTCTACGGCCTCCTACCACCCTTGCTTCTAAAGCAACAAATGGTAAAAGGCCCGTTATCGAGGCATTAGAGTCGACTCCCCCATTGTTTCTGAAACTATCCCTTCTACTCCCATACAAGAGTTTGTCCCCCTGTAGGAAATAGCTATGGAGGACACTCTCATGGTTGAGAAGGAGCCTTCCACTCCTTCACAACCTCCGACTTTAAGTTCAAAGAGTCACATAAACTGCCTTATGTGCGAGCGCAAGCGTCGATGAAAGGCACTCTTGGTGGAGTAGGTTGCCTCACAGAGGAAGGAAGAAGAGATGACCGCCCCTGTATTAGGGCCTTCTATTGCGTCCTCCTCTCTCCTCCCCTTTGTTTCCATTCAAACCAACTCTATATCACTTCCAAATTATGTTGTGAGTATGAATGAACTTGACCCTAGAAAGGTGCAGGTTTTCATTGCTCCTTCAGTGGAGTTTCCCTTGTTGACATCCATTCTGGATGTCTTGCCTTTCCATAAGCCCATAGATATGATTATCACCTCAGTCGTATATGTTGCAGTTATTTCCTCCTCTTCCCCTATCCTTCTTACCTTGTCTATGGGGAGTTCACCTCATCTTACAAAGAAAAAGGTAGAGGGTGGTCCTTCTAGCAACAAAGGACGTAAGAGGATCCCACCTTCTCCGAAAGGTGGTTCCGTGCTGACTTGTTCTGTCTTAGTAACAAAACCGGTCCCGACTACCCCTGAGTTAGTCATCACTCTTGATTCGCTCAGTGAGCTTAGCGGTGAACCTCGGGTGTAATCTCCTTCATCCGTCGAAGTGAAACATGGCACTCCCATTAAGTGTATGTTTAACTCGGTGGATGAAGTTTTGACCTTGTCAATGATCTTTGCGAAGTCGTTGACCTTAGACCCACAAGAGTTGAGTGATGGAGACCTTATGGATCCTTCTTCCTTAGCCCTTGTTGCAGTAGGGTTGGAAGCTCCTCCCCTTAACATTCCACCATTACAAGCTCATCCTCCTTCCCCCTACAATTATCTAGAGTGGGAAGTTGACAACCTCTTGGTTTATTAGTGTTAAGGGGAGACCTCTTCTTTATCTTTAGATTAGATATGTGTGTGTATTGATGTGTTTCCCTCGTAATCGTGCTATGTGTGCTTGGATGACCCTCGTCACCCTTGTTGGTGCTTGGATACAGGCATGGTGTTTGTGTTGTAAACCTTCTTCTATTAGTATCATCATTCTTCCATGTTTGTAATTGACTTTTGGAAAATTGGGGATGATGCAAAGTGTTGGGGGCATTTAGGCTTCCCTTCCATGTTGACCCAATTTTCTATTTTTACTTTATCTTCTCATGCATTCCTCACATGGCTTGATATAGTAAGGGGTTGATGACTATTCATTTATATACTATTATTATACTTATATATATTTATGAGTAGTTTTGACCCTGAAATATCAGGCTACCCCTATGCCCTTTGTTCGCGTTCTCTTTCCTTTTTATTTCTCTTTATCTTTCTCTCTTCTTTGCTTGAGTTATCCCTCTCATGTGTGACAACGCCACCTCTACATTACTTGGTCTTTAGAAAATACATTTGTTGCCAAAAAATATTTTCTCAAGAATATTCACACACCTCTATGTAAGAATTGTATTCTCAACTTGAAACCCTAATGAAACATGTTTCCTTCAAAATGGGTTCATAAAGAAAGGACTTGGAAAGATTCCTCTAAAGTGGGAACAACTTTGATCTTCCCCTCATGTGGGGGAATATTCTTCCTTTCAAATTCCTTGATGAAGTGAATATCTTTCAAAAGGATTCCTTGATGATGAATCGATTCGAGAAATAAGACTCCAGCTTTCGAACAACGCGTCCCTTGAGTGGACCCTTTCTTTTCACATTCGGTACCCGAGGGACCCCTTCAATTTTTTTTATCTCAAGTAAGTTCTATGATGTCTAGCTCGGGGGTAGCCCGACTAGACCTGTTTCACATCTTTGCGTCTAGCTTAGGGGCAGCTTGACTAGACCTCACTTTTCAAATGGTACGTCCCTTGAGTGGACCCATCTTCCTTTTGAAGGGTTCTTGAGGGATCCCTTTGAAATTATTCCAACTTATCGACGGTCTACGTGACTGTCCGCTTACTTGCCTATGTGGCCGCTTCTTGACATGTTGCATCTGTGGGTAAAAATATCACTTCATGGGTGCGCTCATGAAGCCACTTTTTGAATTTGTGGAGTTTGGTTTCCTTGGTTTCTCTCATGTGAGAGTTCTTGGGGGATACCTTCCTTGTAGGTCTATGGGTCTATAAGGCACTTTTCTCAGTCTCCTTCATGTGAGAGTTCTTGGAGAATACCTTCCTTGGAGGTGTGCAGGCTTGTAAGACACTTTATTTCTTCAAATTCATAAGTTTTGTTGAGCTATGAAGTCCTTTTCCTGTACTACACTCTCAGGTTCGCTAGATCGCGGTCTGCTTCCTCGACGATTCAGGTATACATTTCTAACTCTACTCCTTCAATCTACTTTACCGAAGCACTCATCAGTATTTGAGCTCGCTAAAGTGGGGGAAAAATGTATAGGAGCGAATTTGCACCCCTTATGCAAATTTCCCTTTTTCCCCTCCTCACTTTAGAAAAACCAAATTCGGAGGCTAAATTCCAAATAAGCTTGGTGCCTTGGTTTCACTTGGCACCTATTTAGATCATCGACAAAGGAATAATTGTTAGGGACACCTACGTGCTACACAAACATCTGCACAATGCGCTTATGTCCCTGGTAGATTCCTGCAGTTGGAGCCTACAAAGGCATTACACTTCCCATTGGAAGTCGACTTGTAACACCTTCTTTGATCGACCGACCTAAATATGGCCATTTTCTTCATTCCTCCTTCAAATTCACCCACTCTCATTCTATTTCATCTTCTTCCACAATCTCTTCTACAGATTCTAGCATTCACTTCAAGCATTCAAGCAAAATTTTTGCACTCCATAGCAACAACTCCATCACTCCATCAACTCAGTAGAGAAAGTGTAGAACAACACAATTGCAATAGAGACTTGAGTCCTCTCATTTTCCCCCCATTAGCCTTGAGTTCTCTTGGTCAAGGTGATAAGATTTCTACTCCTCTCCTCTATTATTTGGCTGAGTAAGCATGTTACTGTTTTGTAGTGTTTTAGTGTTCTTTGCTTTATTCCTTTCTTTATCATACTATTTCTCTATCATTGCAAAATTGGTTGTTCGTGGAGGTGGAAACACAAAAAAGGGGATCTGACTGAGGTAGACTCATATACATCCCCCAAATATTTTTCCTCTTCATTGTGTGTAGGTGGACGTGCCTCTCAGAGCTAGCTAGCAAACAAAATTTTTAGTGAGATCATTCTTGTCATCCTAGTGTTGGTCTACTTTATCATATTCATTTATATATTTCTTATTTCATGTTTTATCGTTTTTAGGACCAAAAAGTGGAGTTGCCACTTTTTGGTCCCCCATCTTGATGCACATGCCCATTCAATGTATGATAGACCCTTGGTTATATAGCAAAGGTGAGAGATAGGATTAGAAAAGACCATGACAAGAGTATTAATCCTATGTTATGAATAAATAACTCATCAAATATTAAATGACCTAGGAAACATTTATTAAATGAAATGATAAGATAAGATCACATGACACCTAAAAATTCTAGAAAGATTCCTAGGACCTACGTAAACTTAACATATGAATATGACCTACTAGGTGAACTTGTTAGGTAAGAAACCTTGTTCAAACCAACACCCCCCCCTTAAGTGCAAATTAGGGAGTAGATTATTACGCAAATGATGCAAACATGATGATGGATCCTGACTACTAGGACATGTCAGGTATCCATGTACAATGTAATCTCTTGCAAATGAGGAATAGGAGAAAATCTGGTGGGACAAAACTCCTCAAAAGAGATGAAAATAAACTTCTCACTAAAGAATGAGGAAAAAATACCATATGAGGAAAAATACCCCCCATAAGAGAGAAGAAGAAGATAGACTATGTATTTTCTCTTGCAAAGATGGTAGATGCTTGATAACGAATGTTGAATATTATCCAAAACTGTCGAACAACATTCCTCCCCTTACCTGAAGAAACAAAACCAAGAATGTGTGCAAGAGTTCTTCACAATCTTGAAAGAAATATGAGCGAAGAATAACGATGTGTGATGCCACTAAATTATGCTCAAGTGTCTCCATGTTGATGCCAAGATGACACACTCCAAACATGAGTTCTAGGCCACATTGACGAAGAGGACAATCCAAAATCTAGTACAAATGATTATAGAACACAATACAAAGACAAAGTTTTCTCTAAAGATAAAGAAGCCTCCTAAAAATGCTAGTCAAAATTATCCACACTCATGTCAAACTGTGAAGAATGATCATGTAGAGAATGAACAAGAGGGTCAAAGTGTTCCCTCACAACAATTGAAGAATGATCATATTCATCAAAGAGAAGATGACTGAAATCAATGGTATCTCCCAAATCTATAATATGAGACTCCACAAACAAGTCTAAAATACCTATCAATAATTCATCCCAAGTAACCATATCTGAAAGACAATGAATACCCTACTACATTGAATCACAAGAAGCCAAATCTATAGTAACACAAGCATCATCAAATGCAACGGTAGATGGATATGTGATCTCAATGGGAGGAGGAGAAGGAGAAGCAAGAATATAAATATCTTTATCAAGTGTACATTCAATATGTTCACTATATTCAAGCTCCTCTAAAGTATCATCATCAAAGGGTATGTTATCAACATCATCAAGGGGAACTAGGAAATCTTCGACATGATCATTTGGGAATTGATAGATATGAGGGTCTCCAAATATCTCCCAAATCTTGGTCCAAAGTATGTTTGGGCACTCAATATTTGAGATCTCCATCAGAATATCAACACCAATAGTTGTGCCAATCAATCCTATAATATTATCATTATTATTACCCCAAACTAATTTCTTCCAAGTTATGTCTAGTTCAGATAAGAGTTCGTAAAGATATGGAAAAAACTTAAGCCACCTAAGATGTGTCAAGATACCTTTCTTCCATGACACATAATTTTCCTTTTTTAGAATTATCATAGAAGGATGAACAAAAAACCCATGATACCTCCTCAAATGATGAAATTTGAGATCAATACAAATGAATCATCCACAAGATGATTTCCCCACAGATTCACTCAATCGAAGAACTCCCCTAAAATATATGATCTTGACACTTTATGATTAGTGTGATTACAAATGCTACTGGCCAAAAAAATGAAGTGGTCTTGATCTTGGTACATGCAAATGCCAAATTTATCCACATAATCAAAGTACATTTTTTTATAAAATGAGATCATTTTGATCGTACCAATAAAATTACACAAAAAATATGCACTTTCAGAAAAAAAAAAAAACACCTAAAAATGTTGCTGTAATGGAGCCTTAGAAGTTCCCAAAACAAGAGTTCGACTCAATAACACCTATGAGAATATGAAATTTATGGAAACTGCAAACAACAAAATAAAAAATTGTCTATACCATTGTGAAGAGCACAAATTTTTTCCCCAAATAAAAAATTGCTTGAAAAAAGGAGGTCCTAAGCTTAGTTATGAGCATTCGAAAATCACCATTCAGAACCAAAATTCAAATGGAGAGGGGGACCAAAATTAAAAAGTCCATGATGATGTCATTTTGACATCAACAAGGAATATTCTCTAAATATTCTTTGATCCGTGGGCTTAAATTTGACTTATTTAAAGCCGTCGTAGGTCGGCTAGAGTCACCCAAAATATTCCTTTCTCAACAAAATATACTTCTCCAAGCCAAAATATACCACATAATCTTTCTTTTATCCAGGTGGAATATCCATTTTTTTCGCCAATTTTGTAAAGCCAATTGCTTGTCATTTTATGTAGGTGGCATGGCTTGCTGCACATGCCATATGGCACTATAGGAACCCTATGTACAAATCTATAGACTGTAAATAAAAAACAAATTTTTATTTAAATTTTTTTTGAAAAATATATTTTTAAAAAATCATAATTTTTTTAAAAATTATTTTTTTACAAGCGATCGTAACTATACGAACAACCTGTGCAATGATGGCGACTGTACAGTTGTACACACGACCGATGAGGGTAATTTTTTTCTCTAATGGCCTTGGGAAATGTTCAATTTTGACAAATTGATAGTTGACCTTGGGGATTTTGGGCCTTCTGGACGTGATGCCAGAGTTGGATTTGACCCAAAATGCTCCAAAATTGAAACTACCTCCTGAATCCGACAAATAATTTTTAGCTTCAAACCATAATAGATCTGGCCTGAGATGTGTGGTTCAGACAAAACAAAAGGCAAAAGTAACTTTCTTGAACACCCTGAACTCAACGGTTAGCTCATATTTCCATCAATAAGCTCCAAAATGAACCTTCAATACAAAGCCACAAAGAGGAACCCCAAAAATTTGGTATTTCTATCAAGTTTCTTTGATTCTCTAGATCATCATTTGATGCAAATACTCAAATTTTCAAGATCTACCAAGATCTCTCCAAAAGAACTAACTAAACGTACCTAACTTGATTTGGTATCATGTAAGAGTTGGCTATGGAGATAGCCACCCAAGATTTAGAGGCCAAATAGGAAGCACAATGAAAGAGAAGATCGATATGACAAAAAAAAAATTTATTCCTATCAAACAATGCAAATAGAATATGATATACAATGCATGTATAGCCAAGGTGAGATATAGGATTAGACAAGATCATGACAAGTGTCTTAATCCTATGTCATGAGACAACTAACTCATCAAATATTAATTGACCTAAGAAACAAGTATTAAATGACATGATAAGACAAGATAAGATCACATGACACCTAATAATTCTAGAAATATTTATAGGACCTAATTAAATTTAACATGTGAATAGGACCTAGTAGGTGAATAGTTAGGTAAGAAACCTTATTCACACCAACACTCAAAAGTCTCAAAACCATAGCTTTAATACTATGTTAGAAATGTGAAATAGATGCATAACCAAGAACTTTATAAGAGAAAAATAAATTATAAAATTGTATATGAATAACAAAATTATAGAACAAAGATTCCAAGAGGTATGCAAATTTCAATACAAGCTACATAGAGAGTCTATATAGAACTAGGGCGAGGGTGGGGGAAACCACTAGGGAGTGATCATCGAGTCGTCTAAAAATAGTACATTCTCCTCCCTTTTAGGATGGTGACACCTCAACACCCTATGATCTACTACTTAATTATTAATTAAACTCACTTTTATTAACCTGAGAAAGCTTAATAAAATTGTAAGAAAAACCTCGGACATAGGAAATAAAATTATCCCAAGTTAGGAGAATAAAAACCTACACTAGCAACTATTAGATGATCACCTCAAGATTAGTAAAATTGATTTTTGTTGTTTTGTTTCACTTCTACCCATGTGAAACCAAAATTTACACTCACAAATCTAAACCTTATATACATACTTGAACTCCATAGAATTTGATGTTGCTAATTTGCTTACCTTAATGTCTATAACCCATGTCTAAAAGGGGTGGAGTGACATACATTGCTGACAAGATTAATAGGCTAGGATTATTCTTCTTTGGTCAAATCTTATTATCAATCCAATTATTTTGTATGTTAATTGATTGAAGATAAAAAATTATCATGTAGTATGCCTTGAATGTTGATGTTATACACTTATGATAATGTAATGTGTAGCTAATATCTCAAGCTTGTTATCAATAGATCTTAGATGATTCAAAAAGAGTAGGGTTTTCATATTTATACAATGCCCTAACATTCAATTCAAATATTTTTGTGCTTTAGTGAAACTCATAATGAATAGTTGGAAATATAATCATGGGTCCAATTTTCAAATTAAAATTTATTTTTTTAGGGGTGAAATTTGTGCTTAGAAAAATGGATGGAGGTCATTTCCACACCATTGAGGTGATCCAAGGTGACAAACAACTAAGATAGAAAATCAAATCTAGATACTTGGGGATGTGTGAAGATGGAGTTAGATTAGGATCAAATTATTTGCCTTTTGCTGAAAATATGCCATTTTAAACCCTAGTCATTCTATTAGACACACACACATCAAAGTGAGACCAAAATGAAAGGAAACATTGTAGGGTATGCAATTCACCATTATAATAATAAATAATTAACATCAACATCCAAAGTATCAATATAAGAGCATTTTTATTGAGAAAATTTATATAAAATATGCTTCTATAATCAAAACTAAACATTGATAAAGCACCAACTATATATAAATTAAACATAATTTGTTAAGATACACATATTCAATTAATTTTTATGAATCTTAGAATGTAAGATATTGACAATATTTGTTAAATGAGAGGCTTAGATCTTCTTGATAATAAATTTTAACATGATCTATCTTTATGTAAGGGATAAAACTACACAACCTTATTTTTTACACCTTTGTTTTATACCACCTTGTGTACATGTTGTAGATATGTAGTTGCAATATTTAATTCCTATCTTGGTGTACCAATATATTTTTATTTAGAATCCATTTTCCAATCGCCACTACAAACCAATTTAGTCTAAAATAGCCTACATCCGTATGTCACTTGCCACTTGATACTATGTCATATAGTGCAACCTAGTCCACCAACATCAAAATTCAAAACTCTTGCCCAAAAGCCAACCCTTTTAGAATCTAGCTATTATCTCATTGGGCCACATGCCAAAACCTTTAAATTGTATGACCATGCACATGCATGTAAAGGTATTCCTAGACAATTAGAATCCAATTAGAAAGAATAGGATTATCTAAAGGAAAAATCTGATTCACAAGTACTCAAAAGCTAGATTATTGCACTACACTAGTTCATTAATTCACTAACACATTAGACTTTGCATTCACATTTGCATGCTTGAGTGTTTTTTATAACTTCTTCTTTTCTTGGGGCTTGACTTATATTAAGACAAGTCAAGGGACTTCCCTTAGTCTCAAAGCAAACTCTCACTATATTTCTAATTACAACACATTTAGATAAAATCCCAAAGGTGACGATGGACAAATTAAGGAGGCCATATCGATAGAGGACTAGGTTGCACTACCTAAATTAGATCATGTAGTACAACGTAGCCAAAGACCAAACTATATGATGTGTCCTAGTATACAAATCCAAGACTCTTTACACATCTTGGTCGCATCTCTGTGATCCTTATTCACATATCAATTCTTGATTGTGATCCTATACAATACTTCAACTAATCAACTATACCATCAACCATTTATTAAAACTAATCTCTTTCCAACTACTTTAATTACTCAATCATTTTATCTAAATCTAATTCAGTATTAATCATATTTTTATATAGTTATATTTAAATAAGAGTAGAGAGACACAAGCTTTAGCCAACGATATCACTCACCCTAAGCATCAAATGTGGTAAAAAAGAGGCAGCTTTGAAGTTGGTAGAAACATGGATGTATAAGTTATGATAAACAAACCATTATATATTACTACACCTCCATAAGTGGAAACCTTGTCTTCCTAAATGGTTAAATATTGAATAGAAAGCATGCCAATTGAATACTTTAGTTAATTGTTACAAGGAATTCCTAAACAATACCATTAACTAATGTTTCTTTAATGGTGTTTCCTTCATCTACCAGAAGCCCATTTTTTGGGGCGTTCACAAAAGTGTTCAAAGAACTGGCATAAGGACAGCCTTGATTCATTGCAAATAAATTAGACTGAATCTAGACCGTCCCTACACCAATAATGTCACTTTGAATTCTTTAACTATTTATGACCATCTATGAATGACCCTTAGATTTGACAGATAAAAATCACAAATATCAATGTTGCAGCTGTTAAATCTCTGTAGGTTTTGTACAAAGTGAATGTGAAATCGAGCGGTTATTCAGAGTCACGGGACCATCTGACAGTCATTGGCTCTTTAACTGCTCTTATTTAATGATTTTTTGGCTTATCATGAACAGTCTGTGTCGGGTTAATCCCTATTACTTATGGTTCCATATAAGTTGCAGTAAGAAATGCAGGGCATTCTTATGGGAGGAATGAAGGGTTGCTGTATGTCACGTTTCAACTAAAAATCTGTTGTTTGAGAGGGCTGAGTGAAGAATGTGACAGTCACTGTGCATAACGAATCACAGTCGGATGCCAAGTTTGGAAGCTAATTGCAATCTGGGTATTTCTCAAATGCGTCTCCATCATCTCCAATCTTGTCTTCATAACGAGAAGTTGGATACAACCTTGGAATGAAGGATGAACCACTTATTTCCTTGATGCTTAACAGTCTTCTTCCAATCAAAGGCCTTGCAAATGGAGGAAGTTGGCACTGATCTGTTAAGGGAGGTAATGTGAATTAGATGATCTATAGTATCTTGGCTGAAAGAGACTTTTCATGGCTCATATCATTACTTTTCATTTCCATGGTGCTGATTAACAAGTTATCTTCCAACCCAAGTACTTGCTTATGTAGGAAGTTTTTCATCAAGCTCATGTAATCTCAGTTATGCTTATATTCTACTTCTTACACAAGGCTTATGCAACACTCATTGGTACCATTCTTGGGATGAATTATATGAGACTTCTGGATTAGTTCTCGGTACATTGATGTTTAAAAACTTATTCCTCTTCTATAGGTTGGAATCCTTAGGATATAAGGTAGGGTGTCTCATAATTTTAGTACAGTCAGGTGGAGAATAGTCTTATATGTTGTAACCTACCTTACAAGTGTTAGCACAGTTAGATGCAGAGGACACCCCAAGCAGTGAGAATTTAAAGGGTCTTTTCTTCACTTCGTTTCCAACAAAAGACATTGCCTTTGTGGGACATTGCCACCAATCTAGCAATGATGATTGCCTGCCACTTCCAACCAAAAGCCATATTGTAGGAAGGTGTCACTAACCTTGCATTGGAAGTTATAATAAGTAATCCTTATTCCATTGATGCTCAACTTCATCCTCTTAATACCAAAGGCCTATTTGGGAAGTGGGCACCACTCTCAATTTGTTTTCTAATTCATGCCTCATCGATGCTCCTATTCCACTAACAACCAATAACATCATCTTTGTACAAAGGTCTTGCACAGGGTATATGATCACTGATGTAGCTCTCAACATTGTTGTTTAACTTCTTGTCCCACAAAAGGACTTTCTTTAAATGGTCTATACCCATATTCCAAAGATATTCTGTAGACAAATGCTCATGTAATGGATGCATATCTTGTTTTTTAATTTTTTAACCAAAGACCTTGTAAATGTTAGTTGGTAGGAATCCTGAGGTAACAAATTTTAGCTGGTACATAAGATCAAGATTTGCTGTAGGCTTATTATACAATTTAGCAGGTACATAGGATCATGATTTACTATAGGCTTATTATACAATTGTAAGGTACACCATGGATCCTGTCTTTGGATTACCTACTAGATGTTCCAAGTTTCATGGTCTGCTGGTACGTGGGGAGTCACCTTAAGGACATGTTAAAGGGGTAGTAGTGGAAAAGGCACCCAATTGCTGGGGGAATGAACTCTGATATTAGACTAGATTTTGTGAATCTGGTCCAAATTTTCTGATTTGAAGTTTGAATTTCAAGACCCATTTTATCAGTATTACTAAATCCATGGCTAGGAAAACCCAAATCAAGGGATTGAATGCAGATACACACAAACTCACTTCAGTAAAGCTGGATACCATCTTTGAAGATGAGCAAGCAGCCTCAAGACCTAAAGGCTTTAGGATAAGGCGTGGAGGAAGAAAACTGTTTGGAAGGTGTGGAGGAAGAAAATTGTTTGGAAGGCGTTGGAAGATCAGGATTCCTAAGCTGAAGTTGAGAAGAATTGTATCTCCTTTTAAGGCTTTAAAGAGACTTCGTGATGCCTATGTAAGAATGATGCTGTCCTTGGAATCTAAAGGAGGATTTATGTGTAATGCATTAGTGCTTGGACACCAGGTGGTGCATCCAGTAGTCATGCCTGGAAGGATCATTCATCACCATAATGAGGAATATGAGCTTCGCATGGCTGCCCTCCGAGCTCAAAATTTTATTGTGTGAGCTTTTTCTTGCTGTTTTTCTGCTCTGCACTATTGTTATTATGGGATTCTTTTCCTTTCTCTGATATGAATGGTTGTTTTGTCTATGATACACTTCGTTTCCTGTGCAGTTCAGTAAGATTTGCTATATTACAATAAGGCTGCAATTAGATGAGCAATACCTATGAGATTGTAAATGAATGAATTTCCCAGGAATATTTTAGAAAAGGGATCTTTGTATATTTTCTCATAATTTTTTTAAATTCTTGTCTCAACATTCTACTTTTCTAAGACTTCTTTCTTTCAAAGGGATTTGTTTTCAGTAGAGTACTGTAATGCACATCACTTACTCTTTTTAAGTAATCGGCCAAAGAATTTTGGTGAACATGGGTACAATTTTTTAAAAATTTCTGCACTGTACTGCCTTACATATAACATTTTGGTGATTTGCGTTGTTTGTTTACATCACTGTTCATTAAAGTTTGTTCTCCCCTTTCTACACTGAAGGTGGTCTATACCAAGAATTTAGACACAATAAGCAATTAAACTGTTAAAAACAAATATCAACAGGGTCTTTATGGTCATTATCCTGTCATCTATTCGGGGACATACTTCCTCATTTTCTTGGATGTTATGGTTTTTATTGTTCCTAATAAAACAAAGGGTAAGGAAAAAAACATGTGTAAAGCCTTGATTCACTTAAAGGATGGAATTAAATTGTTAAGAGTGTTCGATTAAGATGGTATGCAAAGAAGGCCAAACACAAAACCCCAAAGCCATGGAGAATCACAGAAAACAAATCAAAGCCACCTTACTTTGCACATTTAGTTATGACAACCAATGGTTATCTAAATTTGGGATTTATATAATGTGGGTGTACAATACTTTCTCAAGGTTTAAAAGTAAAATGTGGCACTTGGCAATAGATGTGTAAAATATTTTATAAATATTTAGAACTAAAATTTGGTAGTTTGCAAGGGATGCATATCTTAAAATGTAATATTAATGTATGAGTTATTTTCAGTAAAGTATTGTTCATATACACTTTAGTATAATATGTTGAATATTTTATCAATAATTTTTTTAAAGTGTTACATTTCAAGATTTAAAGAAAGTTGTATTAGTCAAATTTATGATTAAGATTTCTTTTGAAATCAATTTTATTTTTAAAGGAATGAGAATTCAAAGAGATGGTCCACCATCATCTCTACGCCTAGTCAAAGCACAAGCCCTATTCTTGTATTTGAAGCCCTTACCATTTCTAAATACCATGGTTGTCTACATTGGGCATATTTGATCATCGATTAGACCCCTTATTTAAATGTATTTCCCATCCATTTAAATATAAACACAATGCCCCCTCCTCGTCATACTCCCAAATCAACATGTGCTAAGAAAGACCAATAGTTCTTGGTAAAGGCAATGACAATGACCTTGAATTCAACATTGCCAATTTATAGAAGACTTTGATAATGACTGATAGATTTTGACTTTAAGGAGGCATTAGATGGGGTAGATAATTTGAATTTCAACTTTGTGAAGACAACATTACATTATTTCTAAATATAAAATGTGTATTGTAATTATGTTTTTCCTTTTTGCAGTCCTCGTTGAGAAAGACATTTATAAGTGGACAAAAACCAATTGGGAGAGCCAAGATTAGAGCATTGAATCTATGAGAGGTTTGATGAAAGGCTACATTTCATGTATCTTTTACTCTACAAAATATACCCAAAGAACCTTACAATATGGCACATAGGTTATATATGGACACGTTTTCTACCTTGAGGCATGAAACTTTGAGTTCCATCCTAAAGGTTATTCCTATTCCAAATCTCATATTGGTACAATTATCCTTTATGGATTTATCCTTTCATTCATTTTTGAATGATATGGCAACACAATTAGGTAGGGTTATATGGTGTAAACATAGTTTAAACATGTTTGCAAGCCTCCATGTGTAGTTGAGGATGTGTGTGGAATTAGATCTACCTAACCACTTGTTGACATTGTTAATTTGGTTAGTCTAAATTTGAAGCTGAGCAATGTTGATATACCTTTATAAGCCTAACGTCGTTTCTATTATTGAAAGGAGGGGAATCTTATCAACAATTTCCCTATTCATAAACTTAAGCATCCCCCCTTTTCATTTTCTAACAAACCCTTTGTCTCATCCATTTGTACACCTAACCATCCTCCCATAAACCATCTATTTTTCATTCTTTAATTATCTCACTCCTTTAAAATAGTAACCTCCTCCCAAGTTGACACCCTAGTCCTAACTAGCTCTTAATGAGATGTCATCTGTAGAGGGGAAAACCCTAGCACATGATGTTCAATGAAGTATATGTGGGGATAATTAGATAGATCATATCACCAACATAATGTTTAATTTTGAGTTGAAGAGGACTATTCTAGTTTGCTAGCACACACTCTTAACAATCAAGATTAGCCTATTCTAATTGCCATTTTGAAATAAAATGTTATAAAAGGATATAACATTCAAATCCAACAACTAGGAACAATGATTTGCTTAAAAATAATAAACTAGAAAAAAAATCAATATAAGAAAATAAATTCTTCCTAATGCAAGAAATAAACTATTACCCTTCATATGAAGGATTTGTCATAACTACATGAAAAATACTACCTTTACCCAAGCAAGAGATTTCAATCAGTTTGTGTATGGAAGAAAGAGGAATGATTATACAACCCATAGGGAGAAGAAGCAATCCAAAATCTTCTACAAAACCCAACTCTGGGAAGGACATAGGATGAGTCGAAGAGAGAGTGATCACATGGGACCATAATGTGAGTACTTTGAATACAATTTGGTAGCATAAGGGTGTAATTTTGAAGTCTTATATGCAATGGGAAGTTGTACATGTTTTTTTTATGATAGACGAGGAGTTGAGGCAACTATATTAGGTGCATTAAGTGCCCCAATAGATAAATCTAATTAGATGCGAGAATTTTCACGGTTTAACCATGAATTTTTGAAAAGCATGTGGTATGATAAAAAAGAAAGCTATGGGGCCAATGAACATTTGAATGGAGTATAATGAGGGTATAACTAACTTAATATTATTACAATATGTTGTACTTTAATTATTCGGTTAATTTTGACGAACTAGGGCCTTTAATACTAGCGATATAATCATGGGCTCATGTTTTGTAGTATCACATTTACCCTTGAGGTATGACCATTCGACTATAACAAGGGATAAAGTATGTAAAGTACCTAGACTAGAAACACAATACTAAGAGAGAGGGATCCATACCTACACTTATCAATGATGACCAACAATAGATACATTGATCCACAATCATGATAGAAAGTGGATTGTACAACACTCCAACACTTGTAAAAGCAAAGACATGAGAAGTACCCTCAAAGAAAGAAAATAAATCTCAAAAGAAATAAAATCATGTCACAATGTATGTACTTACACTTAACTTGGCCAAAATGGGGTGAAAGTACAAAAGGATGGTATCCTACTATATTGTCATCAAAGAGGAGATGCTCATTGTGTAAGGTTATCCAATTTGTCATTCACCAAAGTGTCTACTTGAGTGTTTTAGAATTGAGGAATGCAAGTAACTCTAAAGTCAACAAAGTGAGAGAGGAGTAGACAAGCCCTATGAAAGTGGAGGGCCAACTCTAGAACATGTACCTCTCAAACATTAAAGAGCTAGGTAAGCACCAAGAGTGAGTTGGTATACAACTACACATAGGAGGTTCCTAACTCAAGAATTTGTTAAAACACTAATAATAACACAATATTTTATATAATTGTTGGTATTAATTGTTAGAAAGAAACCAACCATGGCGAGTTCATTGCCCTAAGAATCATTAATAATTCTTGAATTATTAAATGATTACAAATTTAGGCTAGTGAGGAGGTTTTGGATGACCTTTCTTGCGAGGGATATTAAAATTGTCACAAAATAGACTCTAGGATCTTGGGAAAACACTAAGATTAGGGGTAAAACATGCCAAGGATCTAAGCCTTGGTGAGCAAAGTGAAGGCACCAAAAACCACTAAATAAGGGCCTAAGAGAGCCAAGGTGAAGAAGATGGATTTTGGGGAGATTAGGTGAACATTAGGGATGATTAATTGACACACATGAGCTTAGAAATTGTCTTAGGGTCCAAACCAAAGGGATCTAAACTATCTTCCCTAATTGTCAAAAAGGGTGCTTGTAAATTAAATGGAAAAAAGGGAGTAGAAAACCTTCCAAGATTCTAAACAACTACCCCAACAAACCAAAATGGGAGCTAAATAATCCTCCTAGGAAACCAAGATATCCTTGAGGGTGGAGAAGACTATTGGGAGTCAAAGAATGTCAAGGATGTCAAAACATAAACACCAAGATGCCCTTGAGGGTCACTGACTATTCAAGAGTGAGAATGGGGACAAAAGGTTGTGAGATAACATAAAGGGGCTAAGATGATGAAACATTCACCAAAAGGGATAGGAGATGGTGAAGAGGAAAATATGGGAGCATTAGTTTGTTGCAAGTCTTGAAGCATCTTGAAGGAGTGTCGCCAACACATAAGAAAGGCCAAGCAAGCAAACCAAGATGGGGTGCCTAAACACTAATTGGTGACATAAAAGAGGGTCAAAAGGACTCTTGGTAAGTCTAAAAGGGATAACAAGTTAACATATAGGGTCTTGAATGTTTGAAAGGTCCAACAAATATAAACCCTACTCTCTAAAGTTGGATGACCAAGATCCTCCCCCCACTCCCCGACTCATCCCTCTACCCCCCCTCCTCCCCTTTGCTACTGCAATTGCTACCTAACAACTTTGTATTTGTTTCATTGTTTTATGCTCTGAATTTCATTCCTATTTGAACTTTAAAAATGTGATTCTCTATCCACCACCTTTTTTATTATGAAAATGTGTAATATTCTTTCATAATTGATAATTTAAACACTTAATCATTAAAAAGACCTGACCTTACCAATATATTAAATAAAACATCTAAAATAATTGTTTTATAACTTTGAAAGAGGGCAAAGGAGGAAAAACTTTAGAAAGGGCCCCACTACAACTAAGAGGGAAGGCCGACCTTCAAATAGAATGAAAAAGTAATTTTCATCCTCATTTGAACCATCATTTTCTTCCTGATTTGGACCAACAGTTTTTATTAAGGAGTAGCTTTGAGCTTAAAGCAATCCGACACAGCCATTATAAGCATATCGAGTGACAACAATGAGCAAGTCCGTGGGCCTTTTTGCTCATTTTTATCTTTGTAAGCTTAGAGGAAGGTTATTTTAATCTAAATTTTAGAATTCCCAAGACATAATTGCGTAATTGTAATGCCAAAATGATCTCGACAGGCCCACAATCCTCTTAGTCGGTTTTGGTGGGTGGGAGAGAGTAGAAATATAGATTTAGAGTTGTAGGGTATACCTCTGAACTGGGTCAGCGTAGTTGATGGAGCAGAGGGGGGGACATAGACCTTATGCTCGAGTCACACTTATTGGAGCATGGATGTCCATTATATATATATCATTTTTATTAAATGAATAATATGATATTTGAGGTGATTTGTACGTAAGTAGTGATTAGGAAAGTAAATTAAAAGTTGACATAATATTTTAATAAAGAATCCATGAGTACATACATCGGGTGAATATGGGAAATGGAGAGATAGTTGAGAAGATGTATGTTATATTGTTAGAAACATGTGTTCTAAAGAGCTAAATAAGTGGCCTCAAGAATAAAATGTCTCGAGGTAGAATTGATTAACTAGTCATTTAAGGGGAATTCTCTTAGGTGATGAGAGATGATAGGCAATATACTTTAAACTCTAGATGATTATGAAGGTACTAAACCACTTGGGCATAAACTTTCCCTTTTTTTGGTGCTCCTTATCATAAACAAGAACCAAGACAGTTGCATGAAAGGGATGAGGCCTCACTAACTTTTCAAATTCTTGGTTATTGATTATTTTGATATGTAAGTTTGTGCTTCAAAGCATCACGTTGATGCTTGGTGAGATGCTCTAATTGAGACCTATGACATGTAAACTTCTCTTTGTTAGAATGAAGATTATAAGCCATGATTCAAAGTGAGAGGATCAAGAATGCCAAATTGATTCCATCCTTTAAAAACCATAGACAAGGGAGTATAGGGATGCCCTTATTGGGACTAGTCTAACAAGTACACATTTTCCTTGCACCTTCGGCTTTCCCACAAGCTTCCCATTTTCGTTCCTCTTAACCACTTCAATTTTTTCGCATTTCCTTCATTCCTCCTTAATGCCTCATCCACTCCCCTAAATTCTCTAGGACACCATTAAAGGTTGGATTTGACCCCTTGGAGTTACACAAACATGTTCATCTTGTTAAATGTCACTACTTATCTCAAGGGCATGGACCCACAATTATATTTTAACAAATGATGAATATTGTAAAGATGATCGACATGAATGTTGTGGTTGAAAGCTAGCCATCACTTGTCTATGTGTAGGGTGCTAGACTACTTGTTTAAATAGGGAACTTAAGTTTTACTATCCTAGGTTATCCAACTATGGATCTAAGATGATTTGATTATTGGTTATCATCTTGGTGCATTCATTGGCTTTGACTTGCAAAATAATCCTTTAAAACCCAACCAAGGTTGTCACAATGCATGTAAGGTTAATTTTTTATAACAATTGTTGGTTGCTAAGCTAGATTTTTGGCCACGTAAGTGTCAAATTGTTACAAGGCATCAAGTGATGGAAATTTAGTTTGTAAGGGGATGCGATACATATTATAATTCATAGGAAGGTTATACAATGGACACAATGCATGTAAGTTGATGTCTCCATGATAGTTTGTAACTACTTATGGGGTGCTCAAATCTAGTTGTGGATCCTCTCTTGCCACATTTGTTGGTGTGAATGTAATAGGGATTAGATGACTATGTGACAACTTCTAACTCATTGTAAACTTTTTTGTAATGGTCTTTCATCTATTTCATGTTGGTACCTATAGCATTGAGATTAGATTATTAAGTATGTCTATTTGCATAGTGTTATATTTGATTTGTATGCTTGTGCATATTTATTTCTATTTTTATCTATAGGTGTATCATCTTCTTCTTTTCAAGTCATGACTCTATTATCTAATGGAGTAGGCACCAATCTAGCATGTAAAGGTCCAAATATTTATCAAGTGGATTATCCCTCTATCCTTAGTAGTTTACAAGAAGATTAAGGGTCTTACATGTTTTTCATTATTCAACATTGTTATTCAAGGAACATCTTAAATGACTAAAAATGACTTAGATTGTTAGAAAATTATGTCATGCATGTCTACACCTTGTGTTTGTGTATAAAATTCCAAGTGGATTCACTTGTAGGGATATAATATTGCAATCATATTTAGGTGCATATACAAGAGTGTAGTTATAAGTTAATCAAAAAAATTACAAGAAATTAGTTCATCTTTGGCCTATTGATAAATATTGGGGTCAAGCATACAATGGATGTAGTTCTTGCTAGATTAGACAAGTCCATAGTTCATGTGATAAATTTTTGGTTAAGGATACCTCTACAATTTTTTAAAGATTTCTACAGTGTACTGTCTCACATAAAACATTTTGGTGATTTTCATTGTTTGTTTAAATCACTATTCATTAAAGTTTGTTCTCCTCTTTCTACACTGAAGGTGGTTTATACCAAGAATTTAGACACAATAAGCAATTAAAATGTTAAAAAAAAAATATCAATAGGGTTTTTAGGTCATTATCATGTCATCTATGTGGGGACATATTTCCTCATTTTCTTGGATGTTATGGTTTTTGTTGTTTGTTAAGGGAAAGAAACATATTTAAAGCCTTAATCCACTTAAAGGATGAAATTACAAAAAATAATAATGTGAAATTCTTAGATTATTCGATTAAAATGATATGAAAAGAAGGCCAAACACAAAACCCCAATGCCATACAAAATCGACAAAACAAATCAAAGCCACCTTAGTTACACAATTACTTATGACTTATGACAATCAATGGTTATCTAAATTTTAGGATTTATATAATGTGGGTGTAGAATACTTTCTCAGGTTTTAAAAGTAAAATGTGACACTTCACAATAGATGTGTAGAATATTTTATAAACATTTAGAGCTAAAATTTGGTAGTTTTGCAACGAATGATTTATTTTCATATATAATTTTAGTAGAGTATTGTTCATACACAATTTAATATAATATGTTGTACATTTTATCAACATTTTAAGAGTGTTGCATTTCAAGGTTTAAAGAAAATTGTATTAGTGAAATTTATGGTTAGGTTTTCTTCGTGAAATCAATTTTTTGTTTTAAGGAATGAGAATTCAAAGAGATGATCCACCATCAATCGCCCTCTAAGCTTAGTCAAAGTACATGCCCTGTTCTTGTATTTAAAGCCCTTATCATTTCTAAATATCATGGTTGTCTACATTGGCCACATTTGATCATGAATTAGACCCCTTATTTAAATGTATTTCCCATCCATTTAGATATGAACACAATGCCTCCTTATCATACACCCAAATCAACATGTGCTAAGAAAGACCAATAGTTATTGGAAAAAGCAATGATAATGACCTTGACTTCAATAGTGCCAATTTATAGTAGAGGATACCCTTTGATAGATTTTGACTTTAAAGAGGCATTAGATGGGGTAAATAATTTGAACTTCAATTTCATGATGACAACATTACATTATTTTTAAATATATAATGTGTATTGTAATTATGTTTTTCCTTTGTGGGCCTCCCTTTGAGCAAGACATTTATAAGTGGACAAAAACCAATTGAGACAACGAAGATTAGGGCACTAAATCTATGAGAGGTTTGATGAAAGGATACATTTCATGTATCTTTGACTCTACAAAATATACCCAAAGAACCTTGCAATATGGCACATAGGTTATACATGGACATGTTTACTACCTTCAAACATGAGAATTTGAGTTTTGTCCTAAAGGTTATTCCTATTCCAAATCAAATATTAGTATAATTATCCTTTATGGATTTATCCTTCATTAATTTGTGAATGATATAGCAATACAATTGGCTAGGGTTATATGGTGTAAACATGGTTCAAACAAGTTTGCAAGCCTTCATATGTAGTCTAGGATGTGTGTGGAATTGGATCTTCCTAACCACTTGTTGACACTGTTAAGTTGGTTAGTCTAAATTTGAAGTTGAACAATCTTGATATACTTTGATAAGCCTAATATTGATTCTATTATTGAAAGGAAGGACATCTTATCAGAAATTTCCCTATTAATAAACCTAAGCATCCTCCCTTTTCATTTGCTAACAAATCCTTTGTCTCATCCCTTTGTATGTCTTACCATCCTCCAATAAACCATCTACCTTGCATTCTTTAAATCTCAACACTCCTCTAAAAAAATAACCTCCTCAGCCTCCTCCCAAGTTGACAACCTAGTCTTAACCACCTCTTAATCAGATGTGATTTATAGAGGGGAAAACCCTAGCACATCATGTGCAATGAAATAGATGTGGGGATATTTAGACATATCCTATCACAAACACAATGTTTATTTTTGAGTTGAAGAGGACTATTCTGCTTTGGTAGAAAACGCTCTT
The DNA here is from genome assembly GCA_007115665.2 of Sequoiadendron giganteum. Classification (NCBI taxonomy): domain Eukaryota; kingdom Viridiplantae; phylum Streptophyta; class Pinopsida; order Cupressales; family Cupressaceae; genus Sequoiadendron; species Sequoiadendron giganteum. Next base: position 108,951,286 of record CM021104.1, on the reverse strand, counting down.
AACAATCAAGATTAGCATATTCTAATTTCTATTTTGAAATACAATGTTATAAAAGGACATGACTTTAAAATCCAACAAATAGGAACAATGATTTGCTTAAAAGTAATAAACTTAAAAAAAGTCAATATAAGAAAATCAATTCTTCCTAATGCAAGAAATAAAAAGCTATTATCCTTCCTATGAAGGATCTATCATAACCACATGAAAAATACTACCTTTTTCCAAGCAAGAGATCTCAATTATTTTATGCATATGGAAGAAAGAGGAATGGTTGTTTAACCCATAGGGAGAAAAAGAAATCCAGAATCTTCTACAAAACTCAACTCTAGGAAGGACATGAGGATGAGTTGAAGAGAGAGTGGAGATCAAGTGGGACTATAATGTGAGAGCCTTGAATACAATTTGGTAGCATAAGGGTGTCATTTTTAAGTCTTATGGAATGAGGGGTTGTACATGTTTTCAATGATAGATGAGGAGGTGAGGCAACTATTTTGGGTGCATTAAATGCCTTGATAGATAACTCTAATTAGACTTTCTCTTTTTCATGGTTTGACCATGAATTTTTGAAAATACTATGGTAAGATCATGAAGCAAGCTATGGGACCAAGGAAAATTTGAAATGGAGTAGAATGAGGGTAATACCATATGTTGTACTTTAATTATTTGGTTAATTTTGACCAACTAGGGCCTTTAATATTAGCAATATAATCATGGGCTCATGTTTTGTAATATTACATTTACCCTTGAGGTATGACCATTCAACTATAACAAGGGATAAAGTATGTAAAGTATTGAAGAAGACAACTGAGAGGGGGGGTGAATCAATTGTCACAAATTTAAACCTTGTTTCATTCATCAGAAGTAAATATTAACACTACTCAAATGATTAAACATTAAATGCAAGTGTAAAAACTGAAAACCATCACAAAAACACATCAATACCAAATTTACATGGAAAATCGAATAAGGGAAAAACCAAGGTGAGGATTAACTAACACTATAGAGAATATCAAAACCAATTACAAGAGGCTCACTACCTAAGAAGCAAGGCTCATTGCCAAAACAAGACTCACTGTTTGGATTAGGACTCACTATCCAACAGGGCTAACAACTCGGAGGGCTCATTGCCACAGAGATACAAAGAAGATAGAAGAGATACGTTACATAGAAAAGACAATCTCAATGCAATGGATAAATCCACCATAATTTTCTCAACCACTTGCAAACATGCATGAATGATAGAGTACACCTTCTGCTCAGTTTATCCAGAAACTTAGCATTTAGGATTTGCACTGATCTGCCACACTCACATCACACACACTCACTGATTTGCATCAATCTCACATTTATCTGCTCTATTTCTTTTTACTTATCTCTCTTTATTTTTTCATTTCAATACTAACCCATTCTGCAATTATACCATCTTCAAATTTGAAATATATCCAAAGTTGGCCATCCAAATTCAAATTCAAATTAGGTCAGTGCCAAAACATATAGGGTGGAATTAGAATGAGGGTGACCCAAACACACTCTTCATAAGGACCCAAATAGATCCAAAATGCTTCATTGACTCCGAAGGTAGTGTTCAACACAAGGTTGACCAAACCAGTGTAAAAAAAAAGAATAATTAAGCATGAACCTTGCAGATACTGAAATTATCTTCAATACAATCAAAAAAACTCAACTATAGAACTGAAAGTCATAAGAGTTTACTAAAGAGAAATCCATACCAACAACATTTCTCTCGGACCTCAACCAAAAACACATAAAACCACAGTTCACAACTGGTGAACATAACTCGCACTGTACAATGAATCAACAACCAAAAGTATAGATATAGCATCTTCTAACAACCATGATCAACAAATATGAATTGCACAAACATAGGAATAAATCTCAGAGCAAAACCCGGAGCAACCACTGAACACTTGCAATCTTTCTTCAATACAATTTTCTCAATATCCTCGACATATATAGTCAACAAAAACCAGTTGATAACCAATTGACTAGTTGACATTAATGAAAACACCTTCATTCCCTCCATTCTTACAACAATCTCCCCTTTATTATTGATGACAACACATGATGTGAAAAACCATCAAAGACACCATACCAGCTCTGAATACACTTATCAAGATTTTTCTTTTTGTTTCTCCCTCTTAATAGATAATATTTTATATTCTTCCTCTTTTTCACATACATTCTCTCCCCCTTTAACACCAATGGCAAAGGAAAAAGATAATTTACATTGATTTCCCCTTTGACATACAACACCTAACACTACCTGCTCCCCTTGAGAGGTAGCCACCAAAACATCAGTCCAGAAGAAAGATAGATCCATAGATCCACCAGATTGATGCATCTTCATATGCATCTAGTTCAAGAAAGGGGGGTGGGAAATGACCCCTAACTTCTCCTAGAGATACTCAAAAGTATCTTTAGAAAGAGCCTTCGTCAATATATCAACAATCTGATCCTTCATCAGAATATATTCAAGTTTTACTTCATTCTCCATAACCTTCTCTCTCAAGAAATGATACATGATAAATATATGCTTCATCCTTGAGTGCACCACTAGATTCTTTGAAATGTTAATTACACTTGTGTTATCACAAAAGATAGAAATAGGATCAACACACACCACTGTGATATCTTTCAATGTTTGTTTCATCTATAGAACCTGTGTATAACACGATGCAACAACAATAGACTCAACTTCAATAGTAGACAAGGAGACTGAATATTTATTTTTACTCAACCATGCCACCAATCTGCAACCAAGAAAGAATGCACCACCACTTGTACTCTTTCTATCATCTACACATCCAACCCAATTTGCATCTGTATATGCACTTACTGTAAAGTCGGTATCTCTAAGATACCATAACCCATAATCTAGGGTTCCATTCAAATATCTAAAAAATATTTTAATAGCAGCAACATGTGTTTCCTTAGGATCTTCTTGAAATCTAGCCACAAGATAGACAACATGCATAATATTCGGTCTAGTAGCAGTCAAATACAATAGTCCACCAATCATAGATCTATACTTGCTTTGATTAGACTTAGGTGAGTCATCATCTTTACCCAGTTTGCAACCAGTCACCATAGTAGTACATACTAGTTTGGAACCATCCATCCCAAACTTCTTCAACATCTCTTTTACATACTTAGGCTATGAAACAAAAAATCCTTTTTTAGTTTGATTAATCTGTAGCCCAAGAAAGAAATTCATCTCTGCAAACATAGACATTTGAAATTCTTTTTGCATCTCTTCCGCAAACCTCTTGGACATATTTTAATTTCCTCCAAAAATAATGTCATCAACATATACAACTACAATCAAGATTTTGTTATTTTCAATCTTAAAATATAGATTACTATCTATCATACCTTTGTTGAAACCTTGCTCAACCAAATACCTGTCTAACCTTGCATACCAAGCTCTAGAAGCTTTCTTCAATCCATATAAGGCTTTCTTCAATCTACACACCATATTCAGTTGATCTAACAACTGAAATCCTTCTAGTTGTTCCATATAGACCTCTTCTTCTAGTTCACCATTCAAAAATGTAGATTTGGCATCCATCTGATAGAAGTTGAAATATTTATGAGCAGAAAATGTTAAGAACATCCTTATAGCTTCCATTCTTTCTATTGAAACAAAAGTCTCCTGAAAATCTATGCCTTCTACTTGTGAGTAACCTTTACATACAAGCCTTGCTTTTTTTCTGACCACTTCTCCATTCTCATTCAACTTATTTTTTAATACCCACTTTGATCCAATCATGTTTTTATTTTCTGGTCTTGGGACCAACTCCCAAGTTTGATTCTTCTCAATCTGCATAAGTTCTTCTTTCATAGCTTCCATCCAATGTTCATATTTACATGCTTCAATTATAGTTTTTGGTTCAATCTCAAAAAATAAACACAGATTCAATTCAATAGTAGCTTTCTTCTTGTCAATATTCTTTTAGTCTTATTTCTAATAATCTGACTTTTTGAATGATTCTTCTATACATATCTAGGTGTCTTAGGTGACACCACTAGAGCTTCTTCTTCTCTTTCATTTTGTTCATCCTGCTTCTCTTGCTCATCCTTTTCTTGTTCTTCCACAATCTCTTCTATTCTTACACAATTAGGTTCATCAGATACATATCCATCAATGTTAATTGAATTATTCATTGTTTCATCGACCTTGACATTAGCACTCTCTACAATCTTTCTCAGTATTTTATTGAAACATTTGTATGCTTTGCTTTTAGTAGAATATCCAAGAAAAATGCCTTCATCACTTCTTGCATCAAACTTTCCTAACGTTAATTTCTTCATCTCTTGTGATATAACATTTACTTTTGAATACCTTGAAATACTTAACAGCAGGAATTCTTCCATGCCATAGCTCATAGGGGGTCTTTGTATTGTTCTATCTTGCTTGAACTTGATTGAATACATAAATAGTAGTATGAATAGTTTCTTTCTAGTAAACTAGCCTAAGTAATCATTGATCTAATGGCCTCTTGAACGGTTATTTTTTTTCTTTCAACAACCCCATTTTGTTGAGGAGCTCTTGGAGCAAATAACTGTCTCTTTTTTCCATGCACTTCACAAAACATATTAAACTCATGGGAGGTGAATTCTCCACCTCTTTCAGAACTTAAGAATTTTATCCTCAAACTCACTTCATTTTCAACCATAGCTTTGAATGTCTTGAATCTATCTAATGTATCTGATTTCTCTCTAAGAAATGTAACCCATGTATATCTAGAAAAATTATCAGTCAAAAGCATAAAGTACCTTTCACCTTGTAGACTTATCACTCTTATAGGATCACAAAGATCTACATGAATTAAATCTAGTAGTCCAGTAGTAGACTGTTCCTTTGATTTGTAATGACTTCTTGCTTGCTTTCCAAACTGACAATTCTTGCAAATAGCATTAACATGATTTGTAATCCTTAGTAAATCTCTCACGGCCTAAACAAAACTAATCCTCACGAAGTTAAATCAAAATTCATGTGACACATAATTTGATGCCATAACCATCTGTCATTAATCTAAGTCATAAAGCATCGTCCATCAATGCCCTTAAGTTGATAAATATTTTCTTCAGATGTCTTTCCTGCACCAATCAATCTTCCAGATCCTTTCCAAATTTCACATCTCTCATCCTTAAATACAAGATCATATCCCTTATTGCACATCTAACCAACACTCAAAATATTGTGGCTTAAACCCTTAACATAGTAGACATCATCAGTATTATGCTTTCCATCAAAACTTATTGAACATATCCCATAAATTTTAGCACCAGTATCATCTCCAAACATAACCATGCCTCCATCATATTTTTCAAGTTTAACAAACTTACTTTTATCACCAGTCATTGATGTGAACAACCATTGCCAACAACCCAATAGTTCTTTTCTTGTTTAGCATGTAGGGAAGAGATAACAATACCTTCATTTTTCTCCTTCTCCGGAGGGCTTTCCTTCACCTATTTTTCAGAATTAGTAGAAGCAGGTTCATCCTTTATAGCTAAGAAAAAGCATTCATTGTCATCAGGGTCTTCATAATCAGAATCCTCATCAGATATACTAACATTCTCATTCACATAATAATCTCTATTGATTTTCTTTCCTTTCTTTTCTTTCTCATATCTTTGTTTATTCCTCTTAGCTCTTTCCAGACACTTTGCAACATAATGACCTATTTCTCCACAACTAAAGCATTTAAAGGGAAACTTACCTTCATGCTTTTTGAAGCCTTTCCTCATCCTTCTTACAAAGTTAGTTCCATTTCATCAAAGATTTCTTCATATGGATCTTTAAATTTTGTAGCCTTACAAGTAGTTTCTGATTTGCATCCATTCCTTAGATTCGACTTCCTCATCTCATAAGATGTCAAAAATCCCAACAACAAATCTTTAGTGCAGGTCTTATAATATATACTCTATTCAATAGTAAACACCTTCTCATTGTAAGCATTAGGGAGAGTTCCAAGAATATTCTTTACAATTCTAGTTTCATCTACAATAGCACCAAGTCCTCGCATTCCAACCACTATCTCATCCAATCTCTGTACATAAGCTTTAACATTATAATCTTTAGACATATGTAGAAGCTCAAATTGTGGCTCTAAATTCTGCAATTTTGCCTCTTTGACTCTTTCATCACCTTCATGTGCCCTTTCCAAAGCATCCCAAACTTCCTTAGCAGTCTTTAGATTATGAACCTTAATCAACTCGGAATATACCAGACTATTCTTCAAAATATACTTCGCCTTATTGTTCACTTTATGTGCTTTGATCTCATTAGCCGTACTCGAACCATTAGCAGGATGAGTGTAAGGATTTTTGTAAGCTTTCTCCACATCATATCCACAATACTCTAGATATTCTTCCATCAATATTTTCCAAATAGCATAATTAGTTCCATCGAACCTCGAATAATCCTAAACTATTTTTCCAGCCATCTTGGACCTTCCTCAAGAGCTTAAACTCTTCACCAAGGAACCAAGCTTTGATACCAATTGTTGAACAAGACAATTGAGAGGGGGGGATGAATCAGTTGTCATAGATTTAAACCTTGATTCATTCACCAAAACTAAATATTAACAGTGCTTAAATGATTAAACATTGAATGCAAGTGTAGAAACTGAAAAACCATCACAAAAACATAACACCAGATTTATGTGGAAAACCCAATAAGGGAAAAACCATGGTGAGGATTAACTCACACTATAGAGAATATCAAAACCGATTATAAGAGGTTCACTGCCTGAGAAGCAAGGCTCACTGCCAAAACAAGGAATCACTGTCTGAATTAGGACTCACTGTCCAATAGGGATAACTACAACCCAAAGGGCTCACTGCCACATAGATACAAAGAAGATAGAAGAGATGTGTTAAAGAGAGAAGACAATCTCAATGTAATAGAGAAATCCACCACAATTTCCTCAACCACTTGCAGACATGCATGAATGATAGAGTACACCTTTTGCTCACTGCATTCAAAAACTTAGCATTTAGGCTTTGCATTGATCTTCCACCTCAGACCACACACACTCATTGATTTGCATCAATCTCACATCTATCTGCTCTATTTATCTGCACTTCTCTCTTTTTTTTTATTATTTTCACTACTAACCCATTGTGCATTTATACCATCTTCAACTTTGAAATATATCCAAAGTCGTCCATCCAAATTCAAATTCAAATTAGGTTGATGCCAAAACATCCTAGGGTGGAATTAGAATGAGGGCGACCCAAACACATGCTTCATAAGGACCCAAATAGATCCAACATGCTTCATCAACTCCAAAGGTAGTTTTCAACACAAGGTTGGTCAAACTAGTGTAAAACACAGAGCAATTAAACATGAACCTTCCATATACTGAAAATATCTTCAATACAATCAAAACAACTACTAAAGAGAAATACAAACCAACAACATTTCTGTCAAACCTCAACCAAAAACACTAAAAACCACAGTTCACAACTGGTGAACACAACTCGCACTGTACAATGAATCAACAACCAAAAATACGAATATACCATCTTCTAATAACCATGATCAACATATCTAAACTGCATAAACATAGAAGTAAATCCCAGAGCAAAACCCGGAGCAACCATTGAACACTTGCAATCTTTCTTCAATACAATTTTCTCAATATCCTCGGCGTATACAGTCAACAACAACCAATTGATAACCAATTGACCAGTTGACATCAATGACAACACCTTCATTCCTTCCATTTTTTCAACATAAAGTACATAGAAAAGAAACACAATACTAAGGGAGAGGGAGCCATACCTACTCTTATCAATGATGACCAACAATAGATACATTGATCCATAATTATGAGATAAAGTGGATTATACAACACTCCAACACCTACAAAAGCAAGACAAAAGCAATATCCTTAAAGAAAGAAAATAAATCTTAAAAGGAATAAAATCATGTCACAACATATTTAATTACACTTACCTTGGCCAAAATGGGGTGAAAGTACAAAAGGATGGTCTCCTACTCTATTGTCATCAAAGAGGAGATGCTCATAGTGTAAGGTTATCCAATATGCCATTCACCAAAGTGTCTACTTGAGTGTCATAGAATTGAGGAATGTGGGTGATTCTAAAGTCAATAAAGTGAGAGAGTAGACAAGCCTCATGAAAGTGGAGGGCCAACTCTAGAACATGTACCTCCCAAATATTAAAGAGCTAGGAAAACACCAAGAGTGAGTTGGTATACAACTAAACATTAGAGATTTCTAACTCAAGAGTTTGTTAAAACACTAATAATAACACAATAATTTATATAATTGTTGGTCTTAATTGTTAGAAAGAAACAAACCATGGCGAGTTCATTGCTCTAAGGATCATTAATAATTCATGAATTATTAAATGATTGCAAATTTAGGCTAGTGAGGAGGTTTTGGATGAACTATCTTGCAAGCGATATTAAAGTTGTCACAAAAGAGACTTTAGGATCTTGGTAAAAATACTAAGATCGGGGTTGAAAAACATGACAAGGATCTAAGACCTAGTGGGTAAAGTGAAGACATGAAAAACCACTAAATAAGGGCCTAAGAGAGGCAAGGTGAAGAGGATGGATTTTGTAGGAGATAAGGTGAACATTAGGGATGGATAATTGAGACACATGAGCTTAGAAATCCTCTTGGGGTCCAAACCAAAAGGATCTAAACTAGCTTCCCTAATTGCCAAAAAGGATGCCTGTAAACCTCCCAAGATTCTAAACAACTACCACAACAAACCAAAATGGAAGTTAAACAAGCCTCCTAGGAAACCAAGATGTCTTTGAGGGTGGAGAAGATTATTGGGAGTCTAGGAATGTCAAGGATGTCAAGACATAAACACAAAGATGCCCTTGAGGGTCATTGACTATTCAAGAGTGAGAATGGGGACAAAAGATTGTGAGATAACATAAAGGGGCTAAAATGATGAGACATTCACTAAAGGGGATAGGAGATGTTGAAGAGGTAAATATGGGAGCATTAGTTTGTTGCAAGTCTTGAAGCATCTTGAAGGAGTGCCACCAATACATAAGAAAGGCCAAGCATGCAAAACAAGGTGGGGGGCCTAAACACCAATTTGTGACATGAAAGAGGGTCAAAAGGACTATTGGTAAGTCTAAAAGGGACAACGAGTTAGCAAATAGGGTTTTGAGTGTTTGAAAGGGTCAACAAATGTAAACCCTACTCTCTAAAATTGATTGACCAAGATCCTCCTCCCCCCTTTGCTACTACAATTGTTACTTAATAAAATTGTATTTATTTATTTATTTTATACTATGAACTTCACTACCATATGAACTAAATAGAAGCGTGATTCTTTGTACACCCACCTTTTTTATAAATATGTGTAAGATTATTTTCATATGAACTTAAAAGAAAGGCCCCCACTACAATTAAGACAACCTCCACATAGAATGAAAAGGTAATTTTCATCCTCATTTGAACCATCATTTTCATCCTCATTTGAACCATCATTTTCATCCCTATTTGAACCGTCAATTTTTATAAAAGGGGAGCTTCGAGCTTAAAGCAATCCGACACAGCCACTATAAAGCATATCGAGTGACAACAATGAGCAAGTCCGTGGACCTATCTTCTTGTAGATTACTCATTTTTATCTCTGTAAGCTTAGAGGGAGCTTATTTTAATCTAAAATTTACAATTTCAATGACATAATTGCGTAATTTTCATGCCAAAGGCCCACGATCCTCTCGTTCGGTTTTGTTGGGTGGGATACCACTGAACTGGGTCCGGGTAGTTTATGGAGCATAGGGGGAAACATAGACCCCATGCTTGAGTCACAATCGTTGTATGGGCATACGGGCAGAGAGAGTTAGTGGCCTCAAGAATAAATGTCTTTGAGATAGAACTTATTAACTGGTCATTTAAGGGGAATTCTCTTAGATCATGAGAGGAGATAGGCACCATACTCTAAACTCTAGGTGTTTATGAAGGGATTAAATCACTTAGATGTAAGATTTACCTCTTTTAGGTGTTCCTTATCATAAACAAGAATCAAGATAATTGCATGAAAGGATGAGGCCTCATTGACTTTTCAAATTGTTGGCATTGATTTTTTTTGATATGTAAGCGTGTGCTTCAAAGCATCAAGTTGATGCTTAGTGAGTTGTTCTAATTGAGACCTATGACATGCAAACTCTTCTTTATTAGAATGAAAAGTATAAGTCGTGATCCAAAGCGAAAGGATCAAGAATACCTGATGAATCCCATCATAAGAACCATAGACAAGGGAGTATAGGATTGCCCCATCGGGACCCAATGTAACAAGTGCGAGTTTTCTTTACACTTTTGGATTTCCCACAAGATTCCCATTTTTGTGCTCTCCACTTTTGGTTTCTCACATTTCCTTCATCCCCCCTGAATGGCTCACCCACTCCCCTAAATTCTCTAGGATTTTGTTAATGGTTGGATTTGACCCCTTGGAGCCACACAACCATGCTCATCCTTTGCTAAAATGCCATTTGTCACATCCCGTTTAATTAACTTATCTTAATCACTTAATTGTTGTATTAATTGTTTAATAACAAGTGAATAGGAAAGATAATGTGGTTATATTAATTATTACTGGAAGGGTAATTAAGAAAAAATGATCATAATGATGATGATTAATTATGTGTTCTAATTCATAAGTGCATCATGAATTGTTGGCATTTTCTCATATTGGAGAGAGAATATCATCGAGAAGGTTCTAGCCGATGGAGGTAACTGGCTATGATGGAATCAACACACACACACTCACCTAGACTCATGTAGTTAGGTTGCATATGCGTGTTAAGAAGATTGTGAATTATTATTTCTAAATAGTATACATATGTAATACCCTTATTTTATCCTTACAAAGGAAGAAAGAAGGGTTAAATTGTTTCAAAAGAAAAAATAATAAAATGAAGAATCTAAACTCGAGATTAATCAGACATTCCTTGTTAATGCTATCCCAAATTGCAAGAAATGTAGCAGTTGGAAGCTATAAATACAATTTCTCAATTTGCTTAAAATAAACTAGTGTAGATGGTATTACATCTTGACCACTAGCAATTAGGAAATCAATATTACTTCTAGAAAACATCACTGTTGGGAATAATTCAAGCATCAAATTCAAATTTAAAAAATGTTATTGAACCCAGATGTATGCATGAAGGATGTATACAGAAGGTTGTTTTACATGTATGCTGCTAAAGAATGGAAATGGAAACATGCCTAATAATGTTTAGTATGTCTTTCTCTTATTGTTGAATTGTTGGCATCTAACAAGAATATCATTATATTCTGAAATGGTCCAATTCCAAATGTCCATTCCACCATGCATTGTGAAGAAACATGATATCACACAAGCATCATTGGTCAGCCCACAAGTTTTTGTCATAGCTTTAACAACTAGACTCAAATAGATAATGAGCCAATTGTGTGCCACTTGAACTTTGCATTGTTTCATCCTATAAAAAAAATGCAACCTTTGCTGAGATTAGCAAGCAGAGATGACTAGATTTAAGGGATTATGGGATTGCTGGTTGAACTCAGTGACCTTGCTGATTTAGTATGCATCTTTGCTGGTTGACAAGCTTTATTTAATAAATTTGTGAGAGCGTTTAAGAACCACTTTCAGATCTGAATTGATCAGTAGTTTTAATGAAAACACATGATTTCCCTATAGCTGGTTATCATCCTTTCCTTTCATTTAGTATTTCCTGTGTTATAAACTCTATAATATGAATTGCATGATCCTATAGGATTTTTCTGAGAAACAAATAAGCAATTGAACTGTTATAGATTCCAAATACCATTTCCATGAAGTGATGGAAGAATAAATGTTTGAGCTTCCATTCAAGGCAACTGAAGTTCAAATCTTGTCCTTTATTGGGCAACTGAAGTTCTAATCTGGCATTTTAAACTTGTTTCTTGTAATAATGTCACCAGATTGGTTTTACTATGAAATACTTGATTTTTGTATTTTTTTGGTTACTGGAAACAAGAATGAAATTAGAACAGCAAACTCAAAGGAAACTGAATGCTGATAAAAACCCCTTTGTTATTTTTTGAAATTTTGCAAACTGAAATAATATGGAATGCAGATAATTACAACAAACTATAACAATATGAACTCGTCATATCATAATATTGAGATTTAACAACAATGTTGCATGGACAACCAACAACACTCTTGTTAGTTCCTGCGGGGAACTATAGTGAACCCTCCAGTTGATTAATCTTTCTTTGTTCAACCAATCAAATCACTGGCATATCTTTGCATAGATTTATTTTGAACAAGGACTATGAACAAGTTGCAATTTTTTTAGCTGAAATATTAATGCAGAATATTTTGGCTGCCTCTGATTGGAGTTGCAGATGGCTGGCAGGTACATTCCTAGTTATCAACGCAAGAGAGCGCACGAATTTCAGGAAGGCTCCTGAAGATTGTCAGACGATTTGAACAGGTTTTCAAGAGGCTCTGACGACTCAAGCGATTACGGTAGAGTTGTTTGCAGGAAGGGCACGTGGGCCTACAACTGGCTGTTTGGCATTCTGCAAAACTGTTCACGTGCCTTGTTTATGCTTTCACATTTTGCATACATGCGAACTGGAGTTGTTGCGACGATAACATGACAAAAAGCCCCTTTCCAGAATTTTCATGTTTACATAAACAGGCTTTCCAAGTGTCTGGTTGGGTCGCAAGTTGCAGATCAGGATTACTGTTTTTCTATAGGCAAGGCTCTTCAAACTTTCATGTGACACTACAAAAATATTCAAATGAAAACCTCTCATCAAAAGGTGAGGCTGGTTTTCTGCCAGTTGACATTCATACATTCTACTAGTTTGGTTGTAGTAAGCGATTCTTATAACAGTTTAATATGCTTTCCACATTTGAATACAAGGTCCTACAGAATCACTCTATCAAGATTGTTTGTCTAGCGTTCCATGGCTGTGTCAGAGCAGTGCCTGTTCATGCCACCTCACTAGATTTCTTACTTGCCAGAATCATTTGTCATGATGGGCCATATAGACTCCAATGTCATGTGCAATTACCCTAGCAGCAGATATAAGTAACTGCGCTGTAGAATCGATCAATTTCATGGTGCTATGTTTTGACCAGAACAATAGCAGCCATACTATTAGCTGCGGGCCTTTTTCTTATTCCTGAGCCTCCAAGATGGCTGGTGAGTATTCTTGTTTATATTGGGGTGTTCCATCATAACCATGACTCAAGGCAGCTTTTGTCAAATGGATAGATGCATTTTTATCTGGTTCTTTGTACATGAGCTACATCATTAACAATCTCCATGTCATTTGCAACGAATTTGTTCCTTCCTCTGTCAGACTTTGTTCAAAGCCACACGTGCCTTCACATTCAATTTGCTTACTATTATGCTTTGATAGATTTTTTCCAAGCATCCAAAGCTTGTTCGAAAGCATTTATTTTAGGCTTTTAGCCATGGCAGAAAGGCAGTGAACTGTTTGAAAAATTGCCTCAAACAAACGTGGTCTCATGGTGATGGAATGCCAGACAAGCAATGCGAAAATTCCTCAAAAGAAATGTGGTCTCATAGTGATGGAGGCATTTTTACAAATAGTTCACTGCATTGTCTACGCTACCACAATTTTCATACATGTCTACCAAAGATTTTTATCAAACAGTTCACTGCCTTGCTGCTATGGATAAAACTAAAAGCCTAAAACAGGTCTGCTATTAATCTAAAATTTATTGTAACTTCTGATATCTGATTACTAGCCTTTGATTTTTCACTCATTAACAATGCCATTTCTATGTATTTGCAGCTACCATCACAGCCCTATACGTCCATGGTAAGACTTGTTTTACTTTCAATGTAGTCTACTTATTCCTCGAGGATTTCAAATACTTTTCATAGAGACAAAAAAAACAAAACTCTTGATTTTGTCTATTCCCTAGGATTCTACAGAATTTATCTCAAGATAATGTATATTTTAACAATGTGTGTGTTTTGACATATGGGAGAGAAGAAACCAGAATTCTTTATTTTGTTTATTGCCTAGCATTCTACTGAATTTATCTGAAGATAATATAATCTTATAATATTTTGTTTGTTTCAACCTTCAAATCAGATGGGAGAGATATGTCTCAACGTCTTGAAAACTGCCTGGAACCCATTATGGGCTCTGCAATCTACCTGCCATAAGATTAATCTCACATTTTTCCTAAACCAAAACTGTTCTGCCAGTCTTAGGCAGGAACTTCGCTGCCTTGCAGCTCTTATTACATATTGAGATTAAAACTAAGTGACACTTAATATTGTAAAGAGCGTACAAATTTGGTTTAAGATTGTCTTTTTATTCAGACTGTTGTTTTGGGTAATTAGTGAGTCATATTGTAGAAAAAATTATCTTAAATGGATAAAGATATAAAAAAACATTTTTGGGTTTTGTTTTTCACTCCACCGCCTTTCCAGAACATGTTGAATTTTAAAATTTGGCTTGGTAACATAAAAGATATGACCATTTAAGCGTTGTCCTGTTTGCTGCAAGCTACAAAATAAAGGTTGTGAAATGAATTGTATGATTTAACTATACAAATTTAATGATTATTATCATTATTGGTGAACATGTTATTGAGAATATGGGCAAATTTATTAAATATCCCTTCACTAGATTCTAGTGAAGGGTTCTAGATTTGAAAATTAGAAAACACAAGATAAGACCTCTTGTTCCTAAATTTCCTAGTGTTGAATGAAGTTAGGAATTATGGTTATGTTGCAGATTGGGTCCCTCAATGGTATCCATTAGACATGTTTACAGTTGAAATATACTATTTAAGTTGAATTTTAAGGAATAAATATCCTTTGGATATTATTGAACGTTCAGATATCATAGGAAGATGATGGGCTTGTCTCTTTGTTATAAATATTGAGAGTCCTTGATTGCACTCATTAGTGCATTGTTTGATTTATTTTTTCTTCCATAATATGTTTATTGATAGACAAGTACATAAGATATGCATTGCATGGGCATATAGGTATGTTATCTTGATAGTAATTCACCTAGTACTTTAGATTCCATCATGCATGTTGACCCATGCAACTAGACCCTTTATGATGGGCGGGCTCCTTCAATGGAGCAGCACAGGGAAGCTTTATGCTTCATGGCAGGGTGGATATCACCTCGATGATGCTCTCTCTCTTCTAAGAGTATTTACATATTTGCACATATTATCCTTATAATTTGAATTTGTGATGAAAGAGCTTCACTATTGTAATTTATTTTGTTGCGAATGACATCAATCTAATTTGAAAGAGTGGGTATGTGCATTTGTATATAAATGATTGAGTTTTAAAGTTAATTCAAGAATTATAAGTAGGCTTGTGTTAATAGTAGCAGTTGGGGAATCATTATATATGTTAAGATTTTTTATTTTTTTAAGTCAATGCTTGACTCCTCCTAGATTAAACCTTGTTATCTCCATGTTATTCACTAATTTCCATACTTTATTAGTGATTAATGGGTGGTTGTTACATTATTTTTTATCTCAAGGGCTTGGATCCACTCTTATATTTCAACAAAGGATGGAGGTAAAGATGATTGACATGAATGTTGTGGTTAAAACCCAACCACTGCTACTCTATGTGCAAGGTGTCATATTACTTGTTTAAATATGGGAATGCCATTTTACTATTCCAGGTCATCCAACAATGGATCCTAGAATGATTTGATTATTGGTTATCATGTTGGAACATTAATTGGCTTTGACTTGCAAAAGAGTCTTTTGAAATCCTGCCAAGGTTGCTTGAGTGCATGGAAGGTTAATTTTTGGTAGTAGTTGTTGCTTGTTAAGCTATTTTTTGGATGCATATGAGACATCAAGTGATGCAAATTTAATTTGTAAGGGGGCAAGATACACATTATAACTCTTATGAAGGCTATGCAATGAACACAATGCATGTAAGTGGATCTTTCCATGATAATTTGTAACTACTTAGAGGGTGGTCAAATCTAGTTGTGGATCCTCTCTTGCCACATTTGTTGGTGTGAATTTAATAGGGATTAGATGAATGTGTGAACTTCTAATTCATTGCAAACTCTTTTGTAATGGTCTTTCCTTTGTTTCATGTTGGTAGTTGTAACATTGAGATTGGATTATTATGTATTTCTATTTACATAGTGTTATATTTGATTTGTATGCCTATGCACACCTAGTTCTCTTTTTCTCTATATGTGTATCCTCTTCTTTGCAAGTCATGACTCTATTACCAAACAAAGTAGGAACCAATCTGATTGGTGAAGATCCAAACATTTCTCAAGTGGATTATATCTTTTTCCTTAGTAGTTTACAAGTAGATTAGGGGTAATATGTTTTCATCATTCAATATTATAACTCATGGAACATCTTAAGTGATTGTACAAACAACTTAGATCGATAGAGAATCATATCATGCATACCTACGTCTTGTGTTTGTGTATGAAGTGCCAAGTGGATTAACTTTTAGGGATATAATACTACAATCATCTTTAGGTGGATATACAAGAGTTGGGTTATCACTTATAAAATTTCTAACAAGCAATTAGCTGATCTTTGGCTTAGTGATAAATATTGGGGTTAAACATACAATGGGTATAGTTATTTCTAGATTAGTCATGTACATAGTTCATGTGATAAATTTCTTGTTAAGGGTACCTTCAGGAGCACTCTCCTAGGTTTGGTTGAACCCAAAGTGAAGGAGAGAATACCCACTCTCAACAATAGAAATTTAATCATCCATAAGCTATTGATAAACCCATGTATACCCTCTTCAAGATAAGTCCCTAGTCTTGAAGATAGGATAATGCTCTAGGATTATGAATTTTCAATTTAAAGACCTAATAGATGGTGTTGTTACCAGGAATGTGATATCTTGGTTCTTATTTTTAAGGCCTTTGGAATATAGCTGTTGAATTTTTTTTGTAGATACATTATTTTATTTGTGTATTGAATTGGCAACCCATCAACTTATGTAAACAAAATGGTATTGTCATTGGAAAGAAATTTGTGGATTTTGGATCAAATGAATACTTTGGTGGTGAGATAAACCTAGATTAGTATTTTTCCTTGGAGGTCAAGTGTGCTCTAAGGATTTCCTCTTTTGGAAGAGATGGTGACTCTATTGTCTAGAACCAACTTTGTTGCTACTAATATCTATGTTGTTGGTGCACTACAAGCACACCTTAAACTTATAGTAATCGATAACAAAGGTGCATAATTTTTTCCTTCATCCTTTTTGAGACTAATTTTTATTTCATGGTAAAGAAACACAGAGTTATAAGACACCAAGTTTTTTCCTGCATGATAGAATGTTCTAGTCATGGCTTCTTGGTTTGATAATGATCACTCTAGTGCTGCTCATTATTCACCTTCTTATGTTTCAAGCCCTATATATTATTATAAAAAGGTGACTATGAACACTCTAGTGATGCCTATTCATGCTATTCAAGTACCCATGCATACTATGTGAACCCATGTACAAGCTTGCAATCATCCATGAAAAACATGATGAAAGTTTTAGGAAACAAAAAAAACTAAAAATAAGATCACAATTCTTGAGTCCAAATTAAAATCAAGGTATATGGTTGTTATAAAAAAATACCCTATGGTTTAGTCCCCCATCATCCCTCTAGGCACCACCTACAAAGAACTAGACCCCTCTTGGGTCAATTATGAAATGTAAACTATGACAACTAGGGTCTTGAACCAAATGCCTAGATTTGATGGGTATAATATTTTTAAGGGGGGCACACATATTGACATAGTTTTCAAAATTTATGAAAATAAATAGTTTCAATATAAGGACATGTGGATGAGATCCTCTGCTAGTTCTTAATGTAGGAAGGCAAGGAGATGGCTTGCTATAATTTTTGAGAATTAGCTTGCCTCTGGAGGGAACTTGTGGCTACCTTTGATGACCAAAGACAAGTTGGAGAGTGTTGGTGTGAAAAGAGTATTTTTACATCTAGTTGATTTTTAGCCACCTAGTTAGTGAGCCATATTCACACTTTGTTACTTAAGCTTACTTAGAGATCTTTTTCCATTTTGTCTCATTTCATGTGTACATGATACATGTTTATACACTTGTCATTTACACATGTGGGGTAGTCACTTACCTCAACTACAATTTGTCCTCATTCTTTCCTTTATATACAAGAGATTCTATGTATACTTCATTCATATTTGTATGAGTATTGATATTATAGATTTTGTTTTTAATATATTTGTAGAAGGATTATTTATATATTTTAGGGATCTTGTGAGCGAGAAAGTCTCTTGGTGAATCCAACATGTTTGTAGAGATTTGAATGTGCACACCCTTTCTCTTGTTTGGGGAATTTTTTTTACTACTTCTTAAGTATAAAAGTGAGCTCTTCACCACTTTTAAGACCTTCAAAGTATTCATTGAGAAAAAAAATACTCTTTCTATTAGGAGGATACACTTTAATGTGAACTAAACATGTAGACATTTCTACATGGATCATGTCATTCAATATAAACTTATGATTCCCTACACCCCTCAAAGAATAGTGTTGACTACAAGAAAAATAGGCCATTATGAGAGATGGAAAACTGTATGATTCAATCTAAGAATATGACACCTATCTTTTGGGTTGAGGTAGTAAATTGTGATAACTACATTCAAAACCACATGCCCCATGAGGTAGAGTGAGATATGACTCTAGAGGAGGCTTAGAACCATGCCAAGATTTTAAAAAATTTGGTACTGAGGCTTGGGACTTCATTTTATAAGGAAAACAAAAATCCATGGATCATAGGAAGAGAAAACCCTTAATTTTTATTGGTTACTATGAGGATGTGAAGGCATATATGTTACTTGATCATGTTTCTCATGATGTATTCTTTTGATGAGATGTTAAGTTTGATGAGACCTTCACTTTGATGGATTCCTCATCACCATATTCTCCCACATTTCCTTCTCTTACTACTCTTGAGGATTCTCTTCCGGAGAATGATGATGATCCAAATCCAACTCCATGAACTTCACAACTCCTCCACCTCCATTTTCCATGCCTTGTCAGGCCCATTATAGTATTAAAGAGGTTGTATCTTTGCTTAGCGATCCTTCCACTTCCCATTGCACTTGTTCTTAGATAAAAAGTGTTAGTACTTTATGTCATGCTATTTTAGATGATCCTCAGGATTGTTCATATGTTAATGGTATATTAGAGAAGGAAACAACCATGGTAGAGTATTCTTCATTAATGTAAAATAATAAATGAGGTATTGTACCTATTCCTAAGGGAAGAAAATGGGTTCATTATAAATGAGTGTACCAAACCAAATATGCAATTGATGGACTTATTGATAAATAAAAGGCATGTCTTGTGGAAAATAGGTTTTCTCAAGTGAACAAATTGATTATTTTTCAGACCTTTTCTCTTATTCCCAAGATGGATTTTATTTATCTAGAACTTTCATTTGTTGCATCATAGGGATAGTTAGTATTTTAGATGGATTTGAAGAGTTCTTTCTTGCATTGGGGTAGCCTCCAGGATTTGTGTAAGAATATCCACTTATTTGTAGGCTTCAACATTCATTGTATGGTGTAAAATAAGCCCCTTGGGCTTGGTATGAGATGATAGATACCTTCTTTCTTATTTTTGGTTTCACTCATTGCCATTTTGATCACAAAGTTTACGTTCAGAGGCATGGAGATAAAATTTTGATACTAGTTATTTATGTAGATGATTTTATTCTCACTAGTAGTTCATCATCCATGCCCTAGAGTATTAAAAAAGCATCAATGGAGCATTTTGACACGATTGATCTTGAACTTATATATTATTTCCTTAGCCTATAGCTCATCTAGTATAGCATGAAGTTCTCTATTTTATTAGAAGTATGCTCATGACTTGATTCATCATTTTGGAATGATTGATTGCAAGAATCTAACCAATCCATTTTTGTTATAATTTGTATTATTTACCTTTTTATTATACACTTGCCACTAATGTTGCATTATAATGAAAATTATTAGGTTGTCTTTAATACTTGATCCATAATTTCCCTAACATTTCCTTTTTTGTTGGGCTAGTGTCTTAATTCTCCCATTCTTGTCATGAGAGTCCTTAGAAGATAGCCGAGAATATTTTGAGGTAAATTTAGTGTTACAAATATGAAGGTGTTGTCATTGATGTCAACTATGTCATGGAAGTTGGTTATTGATTGTATATGTCAAGGATATTAAGAAATTGTAATAAAGAAGGTTTGTGTATGCTTCTAGATGTGCTCTATATTGATGCTATGCTTGTACAGATATGAGGTAGTGTTTCATGGCTATTGGTAGTTGCTATATCCAAAATTTGGGCTTTTGGATCATTGTATAGTGTGAGATATCTTCACTAGTATGTGAATTGTGCATTTTGGTGTGTCTGGTTGTGGTCCAAGAGAAATATAGTTGCTCCAGATTTCTCTGTATTTTGGTTTAATGACTTGTGGTTCTGAGAGTAAGTCGATGAGGTCATTTTCAAGTGAAATTTGTTGTCCAAAAAGATTGGATCGTGTTAAGGATGTGTGTGCTTAATGGTTTTATGTGTTTTGCACTAGTGTTGGCTGACCTTGTGTTAAACACTACTTACGAAGTTCATGGAAGCATGTTGAGGTGTGTTGGGACTTATTTAGGTCCTCATTAAGTATATGTTTGGGTTGCCCTCATCCTAATTCCACCATAGAATGCTTTTGCACTGACCTAATTTGAATTTGTAAATAAAAATGGTGTATGGCCGACCTTAGATGGGTTTCGAGGTTGAAGACAATAAATACAAGTTGAGATGTTGGTGAATGATAAGATAGACGAAACACAAAAGATAGATGCAAGATAGTGTGTATGATATGAATTTGAGAAGATCAATGTGAATTTCAAGTGTTGAGTTCCTGAAGGTAGTGAGTTGAAGATGTACTCTATCTTTCAAGAATGTATGCAAGTATATGATCAAATTGTGGTGGAGTCTCTGTTGCATTGAGATAGTCTTATCTCTGTGACAATCCTCTTCTATCTTCTTTATAATTTTGTGGTAGTGAGCCCTCTGGTAGTGAGCCCTTGTTGGGCATTGTGTCCTATCTTGGCAGTGAACCTTTGTATTCAGTTTTGGAATTCTTTATATTGTGAGCTAATCCTCGTAGTGGTTTTTCCCTCATTTGGTTTTCCACGTAAATTTTGTGTTATTGTGTGCATGGTTTCATTACTTTTAGTTTCTATTTATGCATTTAGTGATTAAACATATTAACAGAATAATTTTTTTGTGAATGCTTATTGATCTAACTTCTGGTGAAAGTCTTAAAGGTTAAGAATTGCTACAAATGATTCATTCCCCCTCTTAGTTATCTTGTTCAAAAATTGGTATTAGAGCTTGGTTCCTTGGAAGAGCTTAACCGCTTAAGGAAGGTCCAGGATGGCAAACAAGATAGCTATTGAGTTCCCTAAGTTCGATGGCACCGACTACACTTTCTGGAGGACAAAGATGGAAGGATATCTATAATACTATGGATATGATGTTGAGAAAGCTTATAAGACTTCCTACACTGCTCCTGCTAATGGTCCAATTATTGTTGATGAGATCAAGGCACATGAAGCAAACAATAAGGAAAAAATTATTCTGAAGAATAATCTTTCACATTTCAAATTAGTTAAAGTTATGAATATGAAGACTGCTAAAGAGGTTTGGGATACATTGGAAAAGATCCATGAAGGAGATGAAAAGGTTAAAAAAGAAAAGTTGTAGAACTTGGAGGCACAATTCAAGATATTGTGAATGACTAAAGATGAGAACATTAAATCCTACGTATAGAGAGTGGATGAGTTGGTAGGTGGAATGCAAGGACTTGGTGCATAAGTGGATGAATCTAAGATAGTAAAGAAGATTCTCAAAACTCTCCCTGATGCATATAGTGAAAAGGTATTTGATATTGAGGAATTTTTATATTATAAGACCTGTACTAAAGATTAGTTGTTGGGTACTCTAACCTCATTTGAAATGAGAAAGCCTAGCTTGAGAAATGGATCAAAGATAGAAATTGTTTTTAGGGCTACAAAAGTTGAAGATCCGGATGAAGACAATCTTGATGAAGTGGAAGAAAATTTTGTAAGAATGAAAAAGGGCTCCGATAAGTATCATAGTAAATTACCATTCAAATGTTTTATTTGTGGGGGAATAAGTCATTTTGCTTCAAGATGCCGTAAAAGAGTTGAGAGGAATAAACATAGAGAAGGCAAAGAAAAAAAGGAAAGATGATCAAGTGAGCATATTATGTAAATGAAGATGCTAGTATTTTTGATGATGAGTTTGAATATGGAGATTTTGATGATAATGAATGCTTGTTCTTGGCTATAAAAGATGAATCTACTTGCTAATACTGAAAGACATGTGAAGAAAAGTGCTCTGGAGAAAGTTGAAGGTATTATGATCTTTGTGCTTCATTCTAAACAAGAAAAGAACTATTGGGTTATTGATAGTGGTTGTTCACATCACATGACCAGTGACAAAAGTAAGTGTGTTAAACTTGAAAAATATGATGGACACTTAGTTAAGTTTGGAGATAATATTGGTGCTAAGATTTGTGGGATAGATTCAGTCAGTTCTGATGGCAAGCATAATATTGATGATGTCTACTGTGTTAAGGGTTTAAGGCATAATCTTTTGAGTGTTGGACAAATGTGTAGTAAATGATATAATCTTGTGTTCAAGGATGAGAAATGTGAAATAAGGAAAGGATCTAGAAGTGTGATTGCTACTAGAAAGAAGTCTGAAGGAAATATTTATGAACTTAAGGGTGTAGATGGACATTGCTTTATGTCTTAGATTAATGACAGTTGTCTATAGCACCAGAGGATGTGTCATATGAAATTTGACAATATGGTGAGAATCGGTGCAACACAAGTTGTGAGAGATTTACCAAAAATCACAAAACCTGTTAATGTTATTTGCAAGGATTGATAGTTTGGAAAGAAAGCTAGAAACAACTTTAGGAAAAAGGAACAATCTACTATTGGACTATTGGATTTAATTCATAGAAATCTTGGTGGTCCTACAAGGGTGAGAAGTCTACAAGGTGACCGGTATTTTATGCTTTTGATTGATGTTTACTCTAGAATGACATAGGTTAATTTTCTTAGAGAGATATCTGATGTATTAGATAAATTCAAAGCATTCAAAACTATGGTTGAAAATTCTTGTGCATGTTTTGCACGCACGCCCCGCCGAAGGCAGGGACCCCCTTTTATGTTGCTCTTGACGGGGGGTTAAAAGCACAAAGTTGTGTCACACTGTTAGCCAACTTATCAACACAAATAAATTAAGTATTTCTAACTAAAAATCAATTTTGGTCAAATATATGATCTAGTAAGATTTATTCTAGCTAAGTTAGATACTTCCATAACTTTTTCAACTAAAATTGTTGGCTAAAAATATATGGAGTGCCACTTTGAGTCCAATTTACTAAAAAAATAAAATTATTTGAAAAACTTGCAGTTTCAATAACTCCTACTGATTTCAATAACATTTTTAAAAAATATATAAAAATACCCTTTAGTAGATCCATAAGTGTAGTTTTCAAAAATATATTTATTTTAATAGTTTAATTATTATTTATATTTTATTTTTTATTTTTACTAAAAGTAGGTTATCAACACAAAATATTAGGTTGATTACCATGTCAAGGAAAAATACTAAAACTTATTAAAAAAAAAATTAAAAAGAATATGATGCACTAGATAAAAGAATCTATTTCAAGATGGTATCATTTTTTTTCATTTTAGATAAATATTTAATATGAAAGTTGACGTCCAATGGAAACAACTACTTCTTGATTTACGCACATTTTAATATTTATTTAAAAATATATATTTATCAAAATTGGAAAAAAATATATCCATACACTAAAGTTTCAAGTTATAAATACACACAAAAAATTTGAAAGAAAAAAATTTACTATAAAAAGTTTGATGTCCCATGCAACTTCATTTTTCAACACTTTATCAGCAACTAAATTATAGTGTTAATTTATTAAAAACTAGTTTAAAATAATTTTTTAATTTAAAAAAAAAATACAAACATAAAATATACTAAAAAATGCATATTTTACTAGTTTACATCATTTCAAAATTCAAAACATATATGCCACTTTTTAGTGATTCAAGTTTAGAAGTTGGATCAACGTTGGCCATTTCCTTTATAAAGTTTGACATAGCTTTGTGCTTTGACCCCGGGTCATTTTTGCTCCCGATGGGTTTTTTTTATCTCGCCTTATTTTGTGCACCCCTATTCCCTTGCCTAGGTTGGTAATATGCCTTAAAATGACTAAATTTCCCTTTGAACAAATTCGCCTATTTGAATTTGCTAAGTCTTTTGCTTTTGCGGGCCCCCCCTTTTTCGCTTTTGCCTTGCTCCTATTGACTTGGTCCCTGCTTACTCGCTTCACGTTTTCCTTAATTTTTGACTTTGGGGATAAGATGCCTATGGATTTGGGATGTTTTCATGATGCCTAAGTGAACTGCCAAGGTTTCGTTAAGTTTTGGGAAGTTGCAAAAATTTCTCTGTGGGTCGCTGTCCGCGGGAACTTCCTTGTGGACCATTGTCCCTCTGTCACCGTCTGTGGGAACTTCCTTGCGGGCCTTCGTCCCTCCATCACCATCCGCAAGAACTTCCTTGTGGGTCGTCGTCCCTCTGTCACCATCCATGAGAGCTTCCTTGAGGGTCGTCGTCGCCTGCGAGAACTTCCTTGCAGGCCATTGTCCCTCTCTCGCCGTCTACAGGAACTTCCTTGCGAGCCACCGTGTGTGGTTTTCTGTGTGTGGATTGCCTCTTTTAGGGCGGTCGGCCCTTGACTTCCCCCCACCTAGCGAGATCTACATTTGGTTTCTTTGTTTGTCCTTCCCATCTGTTGTCTATCAGCTATCTATTGTCCTTCGTCTACTGGATGTCCACTGTCCCTCCATTGTCGTCCACGGGAACTTCCTTGCGGTCCATCGTCCCTCCGTCACCATCCGTGGGAACTTCCTTATGGGTCGTCGTGTGCGGGTTTTTGTGTGTGGATTGCCTCTTTGAGGGCAGTCGACCCTCTACTTCCCCTTGCCTAGCGGGCTCCGCATTTGGTTTCTCCATCTGTCCTTCTAGTCCGTGGTGTATTGGCTATCCATCGTCCACCGACCATCCATTGTCGATTGTCCCCCGTCCTTTGTTCATTGATTTTTCATCATCCGCTAGTTGTCTATCATCCACTGGCTATCCACCGTCCGTCATCCGTTGTCTTTCAATTGGTTGTTCGTTGTCCATCAGTTGTCTGTTGTCCACCATCCGTCAACTGTTCGTCTTCTGCTGTCTATTGTCCGATGTCTGTCGTCTGTCATTCATTCGCCATCAATTGGCTATCCATCGTCGGTTGGCTATTTGTTGTCCTTCCGCCCTATGGCACCCACATGCCTCAGACCCGCAAATTCATTAAGCTTAACCTGGTAACTTGAAGTGCCTCAAAATTGATTTTTGCACATGTCGGAGCACCTCACATGGAATTTGATCGCCAAGTTCATCATACAAAACATTTTGCTGCATGTAACTCCTTGCAGGTCTCTATGGCCTCGTCGCCGTCTTGCTCCTAGCTACTTCAAATGACTTCTAACCTAGGGGAAACCTGCACCCATGGGCCCGTGTTTGCTTGAGTGATTCAAATGAGCTTCAGATGTGGAACAATGATGAATATTATGACCTTTTAATGATGCATGGATGGATCTAACAATGAGTTTGCAATATTCGACTAACATTTACCTTGATTTATGTATGAAAGCACTTACTGCACTTCATGTATGCAGGATTTATGGAACCCGTCGTTGGTCCAACGGGAAAGTACCTCGAATCAAACATGCTCAAATGATGGATGGTTTATCAACGGGAAGGTTGGCTTGCACAAGGATGTGAACCTAGGAAGTCAGTGCCATGAGGTGCTTACAAGCAGGAGCTAGAAGGAGCTATTTTATTCTCCACCAAGATGATCATGATTTCTCAAGAGTTGTCCACCCAAGATCGGGAATAGTTTATCTATTTCATAGTGACACAAATCTATGAGAAAGATGCACTTGATTGGTTGAAAGAATGCTACAAACATATCAAATAGAGGGAAACCTTTGGCAGTTTTCAGTTGGAGCAAAGAAGACTGTCACTATAGGACAAAACTGCTACAGTGTGAGGGTCACTAGATGACAAAATAGGGAAAAAAACAAGAATGTATTTTAAATTTCCATATATTTGGGGGT
This sequence comes from Sequoiadendron giganteum, assembly GCA_007115665.2. Taxonomy (NCBI): domain Eukaryota; kingdom Viridiplantae; phylum Streptophyta; class Pinopsida; order Cupressales; family Cupressaceae; genus Sequoiadendron; species Sequoiadendron giganteum. The sequence continues at coordinate 108,924,975 of CM021104.1, read as the reverse complement.
AGGTGAAATCCCAACTTGTAACAAATTTGGGCCACACAATTTAAATCAATCCTAGCCATTCATTTGGGCTTTGGAAAACTATAAACAGGGGCTTGCTCCTCATTTGTAAATGGTTGGAGAATTGGCGCAAAAGGAATTTGCATTAATAAAAGACACCATTGCATGATTTTATGGATGTTTTCTTTGATTTTTCTCATCTTTCATGCATGGTTCTACTCTCATATTAGTTTTAGCTTATAGTTTCTTGAATGGTTGTGATAATGGTGTTTGTTGTTATGGTATTCGATGAATTTCCAACCCATAATTTTGGCACTTGTTGATGAAATTTTTTTGTGTAAATTTAGCCTGGGCTTCCTTATCTCATTGCTACAACTCAATTCAATTGTATGTTCATGAAGTGCATGTACAATATGAAAATATGTAGTCCCTAGAATATTGTACTGGTTTGTGTAGTTGTAGGCTTCTCTTGGTCAAGCAAAACCTAGTTTAGGAACTTTGTCTACTGTAGCAACCACCATTGTTACTATTCATTCATAGCTTATATTTAGAACAACTCTCTTAACCCTTTCCTCTTTTGATAAATATTTTAGCCTCTTGTTAGTGTAGGATTCCAAGCATCACAATAAAGCTAAATCAGATGAACACATGGGGTTTTTGACTGCTATCATGAAATTGCAGCAATTGTTCATTCACTTCCAACACTTTGAAACTCCATTCACAGACCCAACTTCCCATGATTTGTAAACCATAAAGGCCGCCCTGTGATTACCAACAAATCATATCAACCAACTGAAATATTCTAAGAATTATCATGACTTGACACCCGAGAGACCTTGGTGTGATTTATCCAACTTAGTTGTTGAAATTACCTTTCAAGAGAGGTAGCATACTTGTGTGCTTCCTGTGTCGAGAAGGTGCAAAAACACCCATCAACAAAAATGAAATGGACATGAAAATCAAATGCTTAAGTTCTAATAGAGGTGGAAAATTTACCTCCAATGAGTTTAACATGTTTTGTGAAGTTCATGGAATAAAGAGCCAATTGTCTACTCCTAGAGTTCTCCTCAACAAAATGGAGTTGTTGAAAGAAAGAACATAACGATTCAAGAATTTGCTAGATCAATGATCACTGAGGCGGGTCTACTGGAAGTATACTGGAGAGAAGAAATTCACACTGCTATTTATGTGTTCAATCGAGTTCAATTGAAAGCTAACAACACTAAGACTCCCTATGATTTGTGGTATGGAAAGATTCCTACTATAAAGTACTTCAAATTATTTGGAAGCAGATGTTCTATCAAAATAGATGAAGAAAATTTAGGAAAGTTTGATGCGAGATATGATCTGAGATTATTTTCCTTGGATACTCTACTAGAAGCAAATCTTACAAATGTTTCAATAAAAGGTTGAGAAAGGTTGTAGAAAGCACAAATATCAAGGTTGATGAAGCATTACAGAATTGAATTGAAGTTGATGGATATGTATCAGATGAACTTGATTGCAAAGAAGTAGAAGAATTTTTTGAAGAATAAGAAGAAAAAAAATGAAGAAGAGGAAGCTTTGGTGGTGTCCCCAAAGACACCTAAATATGTGCGAAAGAATCATTCCGAAGAACAAATCATTGGAGACAAGAGAAAAGGAGTATTGAAATGAAGAAGAGTTGTCGTTGCTGCTGAAATAAATATGTTTAATTTCTATAGTTGAACCTAAGATAGTAAGTGAAGCATGTAAAGATAAGCATTAGATGAGAGAAATGGAAGAAGAACTTATGCAGATTGAGAAAAATCAAACTTGGGAATTGGTTCCTAGATCGATAAATAAAAACATAATTGGATCAAAATAGGTATTTAGAAACAAGCTAAATGAGAATGGAGAAGTGGTAAAAAATAAATCAAGGCTTGTGTGTAAGGGTTACTCACAAGGAGAAGGCATATATTTTTAGGAGACTTTTTCTCTGGTGGTTAGGATGGAAGCTATCAAATTATTTTTGGCATTTGCTACTCATAAGGATTTTAAAGTTTATCAGATGGATGCAAAATCAACATTTTTGAATGGTGGGTTAGAATAAGTCTACATGGAACAACTAGAAGGATTTTAGTTGTTAGAACAACCAGACATGGTCTGCAGATTAAAGGATTTATATGGTTTGAAACAATCTCCCATATCTTGATATGCAAGATTGGATACATATTTTATTCATCAAGGTTTCAGTAAAGGTACGACAGATAGCAATCTTTATTTCAAAATTGAAAATGACAAAATCTTGATAGTACTTGTATATGTTGATGATATTATCTTTGGAGGAAATAAAACAATGTTCAAAATGTTTGCTAAAGAAATAAAAAAAGAGTTTGAGATGTCTATGTTTGGTGAGATGAATTTCTTTCTTGGGCTACAAATCAATCAAACAAAAAAAGGGATTTGTATTTCATAGTTAAAGTATGTAAAAGAAATGATGAAGAAGTGGGATGGATGTTTCCAAACCGGTATGCACTCCTATGGTGACTGGATACAAATTGAGTAAAGATGACGATTCACCTAAGGCTGATTAGAGCAAATATAAATCAATGATTGGAGGACGGTTGTATTTAACTGATACCAAACTAGACTTCATGCGTGCAATTTTTCTTGTGGCTAGATTTCAAGAGGATCCTAAAGAAACACATGTTGCAGCTATTAAGAGGATAGTTAGATATCTAAATGGAACTCTGGGTTATGGCTTATAGTATCCTAGGCATACTGATTTTACACTAAGTGATTATATAGATGTAGATTGGCCTGGTTGTGTTGATGATTTCTTTTTACAAGTGGTGGTGCATTCTTTCTTGGTTGCAAATTGGTATCATGGTTAAGTAAAAAGAAAGATTTAGTTTCCTTATCCATTGCATAGGCTGAGTATATGTTGGGGATACATATTCGGTCTGTCATCAAGATATGCATCTAAGACAGCAGTGCCTTAGTGATTTCAATTCAAAATCACATCAAAGACACAAATAATTATGCCATAAAGTGGAAACAGGCACAGTTGATCCCCCATTGATCCTCTGAGAGAAGTGGATGCAAACAAATAACAGATTTAACACAAACAGATAACCATGAAAGACAAAACTATGAACACATAGATATACGTGGGGAAAACCTTTTCAGGTAAAAAACCCCACCTCCAAAACATTCAACTCACTTGTATTATTCAGTAACTAAAAAGGTTACAATACAAAACCAGAGCTATGCTTTTCAGGATATTACATCTTGTTCATCTGGAGAAAGATATAAGAAACATAGAATATAATCTCCACATAGTTACAACGTCCTGATGACATACTATGTAGATTCCCTTCAACTCCTCTCAAAGACTGTCATGGCTAGCCTCACGCCCAGCCCAGCCTCTTGGCCTCACAGGTTCACATCTTATCAGATCCAAGAGTTAAAGTGTTCACTATTGAATGGCTCAAACACTCTCAACCTCTCTCTGATATGGCTCATCTTCTGACTCGAGCTACACACAAGATTATTTATAATCTTACACAATGTGCATACCTGTTTAGCCCATCCCTTCCTGCAATGGTCAACAAGATAATAAATTATCCACCTACAAGCACCGACCATTCACTGATAACGTGCATTGCTTATATAGCTGCATCGAGCCACACAATCAGTAACTTGGCCCAGACGCGTTCGTCAACCTTCCATCAATAATACAACTCTATCGCAATCAGGAAATAACACTTTGGCCAATGGGTTCTCAAAGAACTTTCCACGTGTCGCCATTTCATTTTCCTATCGCTGATGACAGTCAATCAAATCGGTCCAACTCAGTCAACCGAGTCTTGAGCACATTCTGCTTCCACTATGCTACCGTCAAGCTCAAACAAGCTCGTTGCGGTATGGTGGTGAGCTCACCCAAACTCACCCCACCATCTACCACACTATCGCTGCCCAAATCGACACACCTCGCAGTATGGTAGTAAGCCATTCGAGATCCTTCGAGCTCTGGCCCACCTTTGTCTTCAGCCAACCAGAAGTAGACAACCCACCATGTGCCAACCCGTCATTCGCCTACTGCACTACCACCGAGTCCAACTCGGTCAAACTCTGCCCCGAGCTCCTACTGTGCTACCATAGCCTAGACCAACATGCCTCACGATATGGTGGTAAGCCATCTTGGCTGACCGCAGGCGGTCTTACTGTGGCCACCACGGTCAGTCACTTGACTGGCTACGGTATGGTAGTAACTGCCAGCCAGGCCGCTAGCGGTCAGTCACTTGACTGGCCACTGTATGGAAGTAACCACCAGCCAGGCCACAGGCGGTCTTACCACAACCATTGTGGTCAGTCATTTGATTGGTCGTGGTATGGTGGTAATCGCCAGACCCAACCGCAGGAAGTCCCACCACACTACCGCAGTCAGTGGACCTACTGCCTACGGTATGGTAGTAACTGCCCAGGCAACTGCAGAGACCAGAGTCGGAGCCAGAGCCAGAATAGGAATAGGGAACCGACCAAGAAAACGAAGACCAGAGCCAAAGCCGGAGCGAGAAAAAAAAAAGGAATTTATCGAAAGTTTAGAGCCGAGTTCCAACGCAGTTCCGCCTCCGCCAGAACAAAGGAAAGTGAGAACCAAAAGCAAGAAGCGGAGCCGGAATGGGAACGAGAAAAAAACCCGAAACTTAGCAAAATTTCAATGCCAGGTTCCATCCCAATTCCGCCTCCAACAGAACTAAGGAACAACATAGAAAGCGACCAAGTCTTCAAGGGAAACTAGAATGTTGAGGCAACAATCTCCCACTTGACAAAGACATTCAGGCTTCCTCCCAACATCTGAACAAGGACCAAAACCATGCACCCATGCTCCAACCAAGACCCCTGCAATGACATAAAAAATGTCCACCATCTCAGGCTACAATTCCAAACATCCAACATAAGAAAAGGAGTAAGCCAAGGTGTATATGCACTAGTCTCTGGAACACAAACATCTGATCCTCTAGGCGGAAAAGGCACCAAAACAACAACAACAAAACACAATGCGAACACCAAAACCATTCTCCAGAACAAGAAACCAACCAGCTAGAACAACAACCATAAAAATGACTGTGCTCCATCCAACTGATCAAACCACGCGATTGAAAACCAGCACCCATAACTTGTGCTAAACCATCCAATCACCCATACCTCAAAGGTATAAAAAACTAGTAGTAGACTCATGCCATCATAAAACCACCCATCTCAACAGCAACCAAGCACCCTGTGTCAACTAGTCAAAAGACCAAACACGTCCAGGTACTCCCATTGCAAGGGTACTATCCAAATGAGTGCAAACAAGGCACCAACATAAATGATCCAGGCATACCAAGTCCACCAAACCCTGCATAAAGAAATGTAACCATGTAGTTACAAGGAACATCCACACTGATTTGCACCACTTGCAACCACCTGCTGCAAGAGATGTTTCTCTCAACTATCTTTCATAGTTCTTCCAAGCTCCTCCAAACCTGACTGAAGAAAGAAGCACAGGCACCTTCATGTCATCACCCAAGTGACAACACATGACCACGAACTATGACCAACTCGGCACCACACAGGCAACACACATCTAAAGTCAAAAGGACAATCAGGAAGAACAAGACCAGATTAGAGAGAAACTGCAAATAAAAACATATGCCCTTCTACAAACACTTCTATAAGATAGTTGTGACAAGAATGATCTTCCTCACATCCCAAGGGAAAAACCTTAACAACATCCAACAAAACCATGTATGTAAGCTCCTCAAAGAAAATCAAACTCACCCATATAACCATCTCCTATCAGTCCTCAAAAGAACAAAGAGATACACTATGCTATTTGTCTTTCATTGTGAATCCTCTAGAATCTAAAACAACTCAAGATTCATATCCATGAAAGATAAAGCATAACACACAACTGAAAGATATAATGGGAAACTACCTTTCAAAGTGACACCACTGCCAAGCAGACCAAGAAGAAAAGAGAAACATGCTCATCCAAGATATGCAAGCTAGAGTGACTTACCCGAGAGCATTCTCCTTCAAGGTCTTTGTTGAATTCACATTCAACCAAGGTGCAGGCTACTCAGACTTTTAGCTGTAACAACAACATTCTCATAAGAATTCCAGCCTCACCTTATTCTCCATGCATCCATGAGTATCAACAACCTGTCATCTCATGCTGACTCCAATCTGCAATACTCCAACAACCATGAAGTTCACTAGCATATGACCAATGCATTCAAAACATAGAGAAACCCCAGACCACTATCAAAGCTTCAAAAAACTTATCATGAAACCATGATCTACATATCCCCATAGGAGATACCATGATTCAAGTGAACTATCCATGGTCTCAAGAGCAAAGCAACATGCCAAAAATATAATGCACAAGCAAGAGTATACCATGACATAAAAGAAACAAACTCTAAACCAACATCACTTGTCAAGCACCACGAGCATCTCAGCCAAAGACTACCAAGGTCCTTCATGGCCCCAAGAAGCTGCACACCTTCAAATAATGGACATGTAGATATGAAAGAACTCTTATGTAGCAAAACGATCTAAGAATCCTCAAGAAGCATCTGCAACACCAAAGAAGATCATTCACCACCAAGTGATGAATCTACAGTCACTACTAAAGATCCCACTGAATTGTGACACTAAGCTCTCCAAGCACCATGACTGACCACCCCATCACTGTCAAAAGCTTACATTATGCCAGTGTATCCAGCTCTCCATGACATTGTGATTCACATTCTTCAGGTCCCCATTATTGACTATTCAAGTACTCAAACGCCATTCCTCCTCTCATCTCAAAAAACCACACCAATGCACAAGTGACCACAAACAAGGTCAGCTAACAGATCTGCACCACCTAGTCACAACCTTGTGGATATTGAAATTCCACTTCTGAATTGTCTCACAACAAAAATGTAGGTAAAGACAACCCACAACATTACACAACTCGTGGATGCAACCAAATGAAACCTGCAAATCTATTATTGCACTGAAAACTGCAAAATTGAGATGATCAAAGAGAACAACCAAAGCAGACAAGCATGACCCAAACACCAGATCAACAACAGATCCGATTTTCCAGACACGTCCACAACTCAAGCACCATAGTCTAGGTGACCAACAAGCAACACCACAAGAATGTTGTAAGAAAACACATACCAACACTCTTATGCACAGAAGAAACCCTCCTCAAGACCAGTCGAACTGCAACTATCTCATCCAGTCACACCCCAAACAAGGATCTGGAAAATAGCGGACAACATCTCCACACAACGCAAGTTTTCCTTGACCGTGTAAAACCTGCAAAACCACAGTGTTTATAAAACACCCACGCATCTCCATATTCATTGCTCATCTGGATGACTCAAGAGTCTGTAAACAACCATCACAGTTAACCAGAACAATGAAAAGAAACATGAACATGCATCATAGACTTTAGGAAAAATCTACACAAAACCTCCAGAGCCAACGACATGAATTTGAACCATGCAAGTGCAAGAAATAGGCACACAGGAACAACAAGTCCATTTCAGACCAGTTCCAACACCACAGTCATGCACAAGCAAACGAGAGAGTCAGGCTATCCAGAAGTTGTAGACCACCAAGGTCACTTCATAACCTCCATGGAATCAGAGCACCAGAGAAACCGCCTTCAGTGCTAAGTCAAAACACCCAACTCAAGCTAAATGCTCCATGGCTAAATAGCAACACAAGCAACTCCATACCGCCAGGGAACCTCTCACACAGACACCCAGTATGAAACCACGCTTCGCTGCAACACAACCACAAGCACATATCACGCCCTTTGCATCAGGAACTTTGTTACAAGCCAGGAGCCTCAGACCATGTTGCCACAACATGACCAACTCCAGTCATCTCCAACGTCTTTCAAAACTATGTGTTGAATCAATGAAGCACACACTTCCACTCATCGAAGGATAAATCACCAATCGATTTTTCCAGACTTCCTCAAGCTTGTCAGGCTAAAAAAATTTCACCGGAGAAAACCTAGAACTTCAGCAAAAACATGCTCTGATACCACTTGTTGGTATCATGAGCAACAAGCTACTAGCTCTAATACCACTTGTTGGGGATATAGATTCAGTCTGTCATCAAGATATGCATCTAAGACAACAGTGCCTTAGTGATTTCAATTCAAAATCACATCAAAGACACAAATAACTATGCCATAAAGCGGAAGCAGGCACAGTTGATCCCCCATTGATCCTCTGAGAGAAGTGGATGCAAACAAATAACAGATTTAACACAAATAGATAACCATGAAAGACAAAACTATGAACACAGAGATATACGTGGGGAAAACCTTTTCAAGTAAAAAACCCCACCTCCAAAACTTTCAGCTCACTTGTATTATTCAGTAAGTAAAACGGTTACAATACAAAATCGGAGCTATGCTCTTCAGGATATTACATCTTGTTCATCTGGAGAAAGATACATGAAACACATAATAGAATCTCCACACAGTTACAATGTCCTAAGGACATACTATGTAGATTCCCTTCAGCTCCTCTCAAAGACTGTCACAGCTAGCCTCACACCCATCCCAGCCTCTTGGCCTCACAAGTTCACATCTTATCAAATCCAAGAGTCAAAGTGTTCACTATTGAACCGTTCGAACACTCTCAGCCTCTCTATGATATGGCTCATCTTCTAACTCAAACTGCACACAAGATTATTTATAATCTTACATCGTGTGCATACCTGTTCAGCCCATCCCTTCCTGCAATGGTCAACATGATAATAAATTATCCACCTGCAAGCACCGACCATTCCCTGATAACGTGCATTGCTTATATAGCTACATCGAGCCACATAATCATTAACTCGGCCCAGACGCATCCGTCAACCTTCCATCAATAATACAACTCTATCACAATCAGGAAATAACACTCTGGCCAATGAGATCTCAAAGAACTTTCCATGTGTCACCATTTCATTCGCCTATCGTTGTTGACAGTCAGTCAAATCAGTCCAACTTGTTCAACCGAGTCCCGAGCACATTCTGCTTCCATCGAGCTACCGCCGAGTTCAAACAACCTCGTCGTGGTATGGTAGTGAGCTCGCCCGAGCTCACCCCGCCATCTACCACACTACCACTACCTAGACCGACACACCTCGTGGTATGGCGGTAAGCCATTCGAGCTCCTTCGAGCTCTGGCCCACCTTTGTCTTCGGCCAACCAGAAGCAAACAACCCGCCATGTGCCAACCCGTCATTCGCCTGCCGCATTGCCACCGAGTCCAACTCGGTCAAACTCTACTTCGAGCTCATCTGAGCTCCTACCGTGCTACTGCAACCCAAACCAACATGCCTCGCGGTATGGCGGTAAGCCATATTTGTTGACTGTAGGCGGTCTTACCACGGCCACTGTGGTTAGTCACTTGACTAGCCACAGTATGGCGGTAACCGCCAGCTAGGCCACTGGCGGTCTTACTACAGCCATCGCGGTCAGTCACTTGACTGGTCGCGATATGGCGGTAACTGCCAACTAGGCCGCAGGCGGTCTTACCACGACCACCACGATCAGTCACTTGACTGGCCACGGTATGGCGCTACCAAACCCAACTACAGGCAATCCCACCGCGCTATTGCAGTGAGTGGACCCACCAGCTGTGGTATGGTGGTAACTGCCAAGGCAAACACAGAGGTCGAAGCCAGAGCCAGAGCCAGAATGGGAACAGGGAACCAGCCAAGAAAATAGAGACTGGAGCCAGAGTCGGAGCGGGAACAAAAATAGGAATTTACCGAAAGTTCAGAGCTAAGTTCTAACTCGGTTCTGCCTCCACAAAAACAAAGGAAAGAAAGAACCAAAAGCATGAAGTAGAGTCGGAATGGGAACGAGAACAAAACCCAGAACTTAGCAAAAGTTCAATGCCAGGTTCCATCCCGATTCCGCATCCGACAGAACCAAGGAACAACATAGAAAGTGACCAAGTCTTCAAGGGAAACTAGAATATTGAGGCAACAATTTCCCAACAGTATATTGCTACAACATCCTGTTGCACACAAGTTTTTTGGATGAGATAGACATTGAAGGATATCAGAGTAATGTATGATGATCCCATTAACATTTCAAAGAATCTAGTGATTCACTCAAGGACAAAGAATATATCAATAAGGTATCACTTTTTGAGAGAAAAGGTTATGGAGAATGAAGTAAATCTTGAGTATGTACTTACAAAGGATCAGATTGCTGGCATATTTACTAAGGCTCTTCCTAAATATACTTTTGAGTATCTTTGGGAGAAGTTAGGGGTTTTTCCACTCCTTTCTTAAACTAGATACATATGGAGAGGCATCAGTTTGGTGGATCTATGGATCTATCTTCTTTTTGGACTGATGTTTGGTGGCTACCTCTCAGGGGGAGTAGGTAGTGTCTTGTGTTGTCATTGTGGAGTTGTTTGGGTTTACTCCTAAGGGGGAGTATTTAGTAATGGTAATATTATTGGTGACAAAAGGGGAGAACAATGTAAAATATCTTTTTTTCTTTTCCATTGATGTCAAAGGGGGAGAAAGAATCATGTAAACAAGTTTATCTACACAGGGGGGGAGAAAGTAAAAAAAGATCATAAGAAAATTTGTTCAAAGTTTTTGTGTTGTCTTTGATGGTTTTTCACATCATGTGTTTCCATCAATGACAAAGGGGGAGATTGTTGAAAATATGAAGGTGATGTCATTGATGTCAACTGGTTGTTGATGTCAACTATGCCATGGAAGTTAGTTATTGACTGTACATGTCGAGGATATTGAGAAAATTGTAATAAAGAAGGTTTGTGTATGCTTCACGATGTGCTATGTATTTCTACTATGCTTGTACAGAGTCGAGGTAGTGTTCATGGTTGTTGGTAGTTGCTATATCCAAAATTTGGGCGTTTGGATAATTGTATAGTGTGAGATATTTTCACCAACATGTGAATTATGCATTTTAGTGTGTCTAGTTGTGGTTTGGGAGAAATGTAGTTGCTATGGATTTCTCTATATTTTGGTTTCATGACTTGTGGATCTAAGAGTACATCGATGAGGTTGTGTTTAAGTGAAATTTGTTGTTTAGAAAGATTGGATCGTGTTAAGGATGTGTGTGCTTAATTGTTTTATGTGTTTTGCACTGGTGTTGGTTGACTTTGTGTTAAACACTACTTATGAAGTTCATGGAAGCGTGTTGAGGCATGTTGGGACTTATTTAGGTCCTCATTAAGTATATGGTTGGGTCACCCTCATTCTAATCCCACCATAGAATTCTTTGGTACTGACCTAATTTGAATTTATAAATACAAATGGTGCATGACCGACCTTGGACAAGTTTCAAGGTTGAAGATAGTATAAATGCAAGTTGAGATGTTGGTGAAAGATAAGATAGATGAAAGAAAGATGCAAGATAGATGCGATATAGTGTGTATGATGCAAATTTGAGCAGATCAGTGTGAAATTCAAGTGTTGAGTTCCTGAAGGCAGTGAGTTGAAGGTGTACTCTATCTTTCAAGCATGTTTGTAAGTATATGAGCGAATTGTGGTGGAATCTCCGTTGCATTGAGATAGTTTTCTCTCTGTGACAATCCTCTTCTATCTTTGTAATTTTGTGGTAATGAGCCCTCTAGCAGTGATCCCTTGTTGGAAAGTGTGCCTTGTCTTGGCAATGAGCCTTTCTAGAATTGAACCTTTGTATTTGGTTTTGGAATTATTTATATTGTGAGCTAATCCTCGCCATGGTTTTTCCCTCATTGGGTTTTCCACATAAATCTAGTGTTATTATGTGCATGGTTTCATTACTTTCAGTTTTAGTTTCTACATTTAGTGATTAAACATATTAACAAAATAAAGGTTTTGTGAATGCTTATTTATCTAACTTCTGGTGAAAGTTTTAAAGGTTAGAAATTACTACAAGTGATTCACCCCCCTCTTAGTTGTCTTGTTCAACATTTAGGACACTTTACATTTTGTGGTAAATTATTTATTTAACATTGATATAAATAAATAACCTTAGGAACAAAAGTTGGAACTAATTATGATATTGAAATAAATGTTTTGTAATTTAAATAATAAATAAGAGTATTTAGCTATCTTTTAATGTTGATTTGAATCTATTGGATGTTTTCAATTAATTCACCATAGATAAGTTAGGACATGATAGATGATTGAATATAGTTAGTATTTTTTTGTTTAGGGAACTTTCATGAGTGTAAAATCAACTTTCACATTTTCCAATTTGATTGTACATCTATGGATATGAACCTCCTATGTGAAATTGAACTTTTTTTAGTTTCAAGTTTATAATAAGCTTTCCTTGAATTTTGTGATCTCCATAAAAATGGTGGTGTGGACTGATGTGTTTACTAGACCAAGAACATTCACCTTTGTTCAAACCAATATGATATAAATTCAAACAAGGATCAAAGATACTAGGTAATCATGTAATATATCTTAGAATTTTGAACGAGTGGTAATGCAATGATAATAGTTTAACACTCTTTTATGTGTGCAAGATGTATTCTTTCAATGCTCAATATGTGTTCAATTTTAGATGTTTAAATGGATTAGGTAACACCCTTAAATAAAAATACATAGGGAGAAACTAGAACTTTTTATGCTTCAAGTTGGAAAATAAAAACTAAATGGAGGGAAGGAGAAGCCCAAGATTGAATTTATATTTTAATTTTTTTGGGTTCATTTCCATTAATTCAAAAATTAACATTGATCAATCAAATAAATTATAACTTTTCAAAAACTATTTTTTTTACTATTTATGTTGTAAGATAGACCATGCATGTTATTGTAGAGAAGGGGGATTCTCTACTCATGATTTCTCTTCAGTCAGAGAGCCTCACGAGGTGAACTTCCCTAAACTACCTCAAGGAACAATAGTGAGAGTTCTAGAATCAGGAAGAGGTCACAGAGATTTTTTGGACAAATTGACAAGCTCTCTCGCAAAGGACATCAACGCAAAATATAGACGACAAAGTGGCACACTGGCATCCCTGAGGTGCATTGGCATCTCGTATGAACCAAAAAACAATTTTATCTTAGAAAATGGTTGAATGACGACTTCTCTAATTGTTGATAATTTCTAGAATGTGGGAAAATGACAGAATGCAATAGAACTGAAGTAAAGTAAAGAGTAAATGACAAAGATCAAGAGATAGAAAGGAAAAAATATGCTCACAACCATGAAAGTGATGAAGCCTCTAACATGTGAATGTCTTCAATACCTATGCCTATAAGAATGACATAAATTGTTGGGGTTGTATAGGGGTTTGCCTCAGTCAATTTTGGGTAGAGAGATTAACCGAAATGGAAAGAGAGCGTGGTGAAAGAAAAATCCACTTCGAAGTAGAACCCACACCATAAAGTAAGAGTGATAAAAGCAAACCCCTCTTGAGGAGGAGAGCCCGTTGTAGACACATAAAAATGACCTAGGCCTGCAAGCTCTTCTTCTAACCCTAATTAGGACATTTTAATTATGTCCCTGACTCATTCTCAACTATTAATTAGATAATTCATAATTATTTAATTAATTCATATATGTTTATTCCTCATGAATATTAAATAAGTAATATTGTAACTATTTATTTAATGTGTCACTTATTGTCTAAATATCTTCCTATAATTAAATAAATTTATTAATTTATTTAACCCCTTTATGTCTTCCTAATCATTAAATAAATAATTTTATTTATTTATTTAATTATGTCACTAATTAGGCCCTCTTCTTCCTAAAATTAAATAAATTCTTATTTATTTAATCCCCCTTCCACTATATTTAAATAATTATATTTAATTATCTAATTATTCATTAGCCTCTTCTCTCCTAAATTAAATTTCCACTCTCCTAAACTTTGAATTAAATTATTATATTTAATTTAAAAGGTTTCATTTGTCACATTCCTCTAATAATTAAATAATATCTCTATTATTTAATTCCCACCTAAATTAAATAACTCTTATTATTTAATTTCTTCTAAAATCTTATTTATTTAAAATAAGTCCTAGCACCTAAATTAAATAATTTTATAATTTAATTTCTCCTCTTTTATTGTGCTCATTTTAAATAAATATTATTTATTTAAAATAAATCCCCCTTTATAATTTCCCTCTTTAGTAAATAATTTAATTTAAATTATTTGCTGTCACATGACCCCACCCCTTTTTGAATTAAAATAGTTTTTAATTCAAAAATTCAACATCCTCTCTTGATTTAAATAATTTTAAATAATTATTTAATTCTCCAACGACTCCATTTTCCGTGCCCAGAATCTTTTTGTCACATGCATTGTCAGCCATTGATTTGATTTTCTAAAAATCAATCTTGACCCTTTATTTTGAATCTGACCTAATGTTGCCCTAACCCTAATTGTGGGTTGCTATATGGAATCTCGTCCTTTGATTCTAGGGCACTTGCTAACTTTCAATCTTGGCCATTCACACAAAATTGCATCTTCTATAAAAGAGCAATTTTGGTCACATCTTGCATCTCTTATCTCTTGCATTTTAGATAAACTTACATTTTCATATTTTCATCTCTTGCACTTTGATATCTTGCATTGGTTCTTCCTTTTTGTCATAGCATATCTAGATCTCATAACTTAGACATTGTAAATGCTTACTAGTTGCAGTAGGGCATAGTATTGCATATAGTTGTTCAAATCCTTCAATATTTGCTTAAGGCTTGTCATTTCCATTGGATTGCTCATCATAAATCTGAGGGAAAACTACATATTTCAGCAAGTTGAGAAGGTGTAATGGAGGTCAGTCATGGAGGATGAAGACAATCTGTTAAGATTTTTCATCTATTCCTTTGCACTTCATTATTTACTTTGGGTTTTTATGTTCTGCATATGATATTGCTAACCCTAAAAAAATTCCCATTGTTACACCCGTATCACAAAAGAGGTGATAAAAGCAATCCCCGCTCAAGCAGGAGAATCTGTATCACAAAGTAACTGTGCAATGGATAAAGGATATGGAATACCAAGATGCTCACAAGCATAAGGCAAGGGATAAAGATGTGAGAGCCAAGAGAGCTACAAAGATGTTGCTAAGAGATCTTGAAAGAGCTTGAAGCTACCGTAATAAGTTGTATGGAATTAAGGGTTGGAATGGAGCTAGAGAAATGCTAGAGTGAAGTTAGAAGCCGAAGAAGAGTTGCAAATGAAGTGAAAAGATAAAATTTAAGGAGAGAAGAGAAGCTTCTTGAGATGTTTTTGGGAATCCCTAGCCATTGCCACCGACAAAGCTAGTTGAAAAGTGGAAAACATGCACGAAAATAGTCATTTGAATGTTGAAATGTCGTAGGATGCTAGTGTGGTGTGCAGACGTCTGCACGACGCGCTAGTGTCTAGACACGTCATGCTAAAAAAAAAGAAAAATGGGAAGAGCACAAGGTTTAACACAAAGATGACACACAAAGGTAGCTGCTGAAAAGGAGTGATGGAGCATCTTGAGAGGGGAAGAAGGCTGATGCAGGGGCTAAAATGATCCTACACAAGATGCTAAGGGAGTGTACACTAAAGTGGAAGCAAACATGTATGCAAAATTGCGAGGGGTGCAATTTTATGACTATACATTTTGCCCCCACTTTAGCGGGCATATGAGTCTACACTAATATGTAAGCTAAAGGAAATCTACTAAACATACATCATATGCCAAAAGGATACTGTAGAGGAAGTAGATAACTCTTTGAACCACAAAAGCATGCCTCTTGGTTGAAGACCTATAAAATGTATTAGAGACTAAATACTTTGCGCAAGACAATAGTGTTAGAGCATAAAAAACTAAAGGATTCTAGTCAACAAAGTGAAAGAGACCTCAATGTAAACGGTTGTCTCAATACTATGCGTCATCCCCAAATTAAAAAAACTAACACATAGAAGAATTCTAAGATGAAGAAAGGGCATATACTCAGGATGAAGAAGATGCAAATCTTTGATCCGGTATATAAAATTTGAGAAGAGAGAGATAGAAATGAATGCAAAGAGTGATAAAAGCAATCCCCGCTCGAGGGGGGAAACCCATATCATAGAGTAAAAGTGACAAAAGCAATCTCCGCTCGAGGAGGAAAATCTATATCATAGAGTAAAAGTGATAAAAGCAATCTCCACTTGAGGAGGAAAACTAGTATCATAAAATAAGGATGTAAAGGAGCTCTATAGGTGCTCGGTCCTGCAGAGCATGTAAGCGAACAATCACATGGATTGTCAAAAAATTGGAAGACTTTTAAAGGGGTCCCTCAGGAACCCTTCAAAAGGAAGAGGGGTCCTCTCAAGGGATGCACCGTTTGAAAAAGTGAGGTCTAGTTAGGCTGCCCCCAAGCTAGACGCAAAGATGTGAAATACGTCTAGTCGAGCTACCCCCAAGCTAGACACAAATATGTGAAATAGGTCTAGTCGGGCTACGCCCAAGCTAGATGCCAAGAGTTCATTTGAGATAAAACATTTCAAAGGGGCTCCCTCGGGAACCCTTCAAAAGAAAAAGGGGTCCACTTAAGGGACACTTCATTTGAAAGACATAAAGAAGAGATGGGGTCCTTAAGAAGGACACGCATCTTTGGAATGAGTTATCACTGCCCCCAACATACAGGGGAGGAAAACCATGCAAGGTACTTAGAACATGTAGGATAGAGATAAATCTCGATATCACTAGTCATGTGAAAAATATGTAGGTGCATCATCAGGCACCTGAATCATGAAGTTGTGTTTTATCCTTTAAGGCCTTACATTCACTAGTGGAATGACCAGGCACTCGATGGTATGCACATAAAGAATGTTTTTATTTATGAGTTTTCTTACGTATAGGAGGAGGAAGAGTAATTAAGCGGGCTTTAAGAAACCGCAACAAAATACGCTCGGACAAATGATGAGGAGCAGGAAGCAACCCTTTCTCTTGCAGAGAAAATTTTGACTTCTCACAAGAAGAAGATACGAAGATAGAAGATAAAGGAGGAGGATCTTCACAGAGATAATTGTTCCAACAAGGGGGATCACACCCTTCTACGAGATCACCATCATCCTTCTTAACAGGACTACCAACATTATCCTCTTTAGCAGAGGCATATTCGTCTTCCTTAGAAGGAGGATAAACACTAAGAATATTATAATTTATGTTCACATTATACTGTGATGCAAAAGAATAACCATCTTTGATAGTGGGTTTGGATGATGTTATCAGAGGGTCTAAGTGAATCAGGTCAACTTTATGCTTTCCAATGAAGGATTCTGTAAAGTCTAAAGAACCCCAATCATCACCAAGACATGCATTCTCCTGAGAAGAGGTAGAAGGAGAAGACTTAGAAGAGGTAGAAGGAGAAGACTTCGTATTTCTTACTTCAAAAGGATCTTCTTCAGGGAAATTTATCTCAAGAGTATCCTTTATAGTAGGCACTAATAAAGTAAACATCGACACATTGGAAGATACTGAAGGAATAAGTGCATGCACAATCGAAACCTGACCGATAACTGCCATCTCATATAAGTGCATAGCATCAGGGTCAGCCTTGACTGTGACTACTTTATTGTTAGCAATGAACTTAATAGATTTATGCAAGATAGATAGGATTGCACCCCTAGCATGAATCCATGGTCTACCAAGAAGAAGGTTATAAGGTAACTTCTTTGACATAACATATACAAGGGTAGGTACGGTAATGGGTCCAAATTGCAAAGGTCTATTGTACCTAGAGATTTTTTCCCAACATTATCGAACCCATGAATGCCAACGAAAGAAGCATTAAGAGAAGATGGACCAACATTAATCCTAGGTAATAGATCAATACTGCTTACATTAAGCACCAAACCGACATCAACAAGAGTACATCTAATACTAATTTTATTAATGTTGACTATAATCATTAGAGGATCTTCTCGCTTTTGTACTTTCAGAGGCGGGAGTTCTTGGGGATAGAACATAATATTCAATGAATCCACATGAATATAAGCTATCAACACATCAACATCTGCCGACCTAGCGAAAAAAAGCAAGAGGATCTTTTGCAAGGATTCTTGAAGCATACCTTGGTAAACCATAGTAGACTGAAGTAAGTCCCATAGTGAGATCTTAGCCAGAGTGACAAGATTGTAATCCCTAGGTGCTTTAGTCATAGGTTCAGGAGCTTGAGGAAGTCTTAGTTTTTATTCATTCTAGTATCATAAGTATGGGCTACTACTCTGTAAGAGGGAGCCTTAGAAAGATCAAGAGAGTCACTATCAAATGGAACACCATCAATAGAACAAACCCTTTTATGAGGACTAGCTAGAGTCACGTATATGATCGATCTCTTAGGCCTTTAAGGGGCAATAGAGACATAGATTACATTTACAGAATCATCACAACTAGTATAATAATTATTATTTGAAGAAGTATTCTCAACATCGATCCAAACAAGATCAAATATGGAAGGAAATTCATCATGCACTAATGCATCATCTCTAGAGGAGAGTGCATTTGAATAGATAATAAATTCATCATTCACAAACACGTCCCTAGAAGAGAGTGCATTGGAATGAATAGGAGATTTGTCATTCACAAATCCATCACCTCTAGATGAGAGTGCATTGGAATGAATAGGAGATTCATCATTCGCAAATGTGTCATCTCTAGAAGACAGTGCATTGGAATGAATAGAAGGTAGAGTGACCTTGAGAAAGGTATCAATGATTTCATCTTCTTGCAACAAAATATCCTCCGAAGTAGGGGGAATTTCATGAGAAGGATCAAAGACATCAAGTGACATGAGTAAATCCAAGTCACCATCACATGCATGAAATGGAACATCATTAATATTTTGAAGAAAGTTAGATACATAACCAATAAAATAAGATATTAAATTCATTACAATTTTCCAGTATTTTCTATGTTCTAGTAATTTGCATTTTCGGAGGTCTTCAGAGCAAAATTTGAGGTCGAAACTTGCATTGGTCCCTAAAATTTGATTGTCAAAAGCACTTGTATTTTAGGGATTGAACTAGTTCTCTAGGAGACCTTTCCAACGTTGCAAACGGTTTTGAATTTCGAGCACCGAGTCAAAAGTTATGACCCCTCTAAGTAGGGGTAAATAAATTCCTAGTTTTCGAAAAAGACGTTCTTCACGTCGGGTTCACCAAAATGTAGAGAAGGGGGATTCACTATTCATGAGTTATCTTCACTCAAAGAGCCTCACAGGGTGAACTGCCCTAAACTACCTCAAGGAAAAATGAAGAGAGTTCTAGAATCAGGAAGAGTAGGTCACCGAGATTTTCTGGACAAACTGACAAGCTCTCGACCAAAGGACGTCAGTGCAAAATACAAACGACAGTGCGACACATTGGCATCCCCGAGGCGCGCTGGCGTCTCATACGAACCAGAAAGCAAGTTTATCTTAGAAAATGGCTAAATGATTTCTTCTCCTCTAATTGCTGAGAATTTACAAAATGTGGGAAAATGACAAAATGCAATAGAACTGAAGTAAAGTAAGGAGTAAGTGACAAAGATAAAGAGATAGAAAGGAAAAAATATGCTCACAACCATGCAAGTGATGAAGCCTGTAGCACATGAATGTCTTCAGTACCTACATCTGTAAGAATGAGAGAAATTGTTGGAGTTGTATAGGGGTTTGCCTCAGTCAAACCCCCATTTTGGTGTTCCCACCTCCATGGACAACCAAGTTTGGAAAGGGAGAGAGATGAAACAAAATGGAAAGAGCGTGTGGTGAAAGAAAAACCCACTTCGAAGTAGAACATGCACCACAAAGTAAGAGTGATAAAAGAAAACCTCGCTCGAGGAGGAGAGACCATATCACAAAAGAGGTGATAAAATCAATCCCCACTCAAGGAGGAGAACATGGATCATGAAGTAAGTGTGCAATGGATAAAGGATATGTAATCCCAAGATGCTCACAAGCATAAGGCAAGGGATAGAGATGCGAGAGCTAAGAGAGCTACAAAGATGTTGGTAAGAGAGCTCGAAAGAGCTTGAAGCTGTATGGAGCTAAGGGTTGGAATGGAGCTAGAGAAATGCTAGAGTAAAGCTAGAAGCTGAAGAAGAGTTGCAAATGAAGAGAAAAGATAGCATTTAAGGAGAGAAGAGAATCTTCTTGAGCCATTTTCGGCTGTCCCCAGCCATTACCACCGATAAAGCTAGTTGACAAGTGGAAAACATGCATGGAAATGGTCATTTGAATGTTGAAGTGTCGTAGGATGCTAGCGTGGTGCACGGACGTCTGTGCGACATGCTAGTGTCCAGACATGTCATGCTACAAAATAACAAAAAATGGGAAGAGCACAAGATTTAATGCAAAGCTGACACATGAAGGTAGCCGCTGAAAAGGAGTGATGGAGCATCTTGAGAGGGGAAGAAGGCTGATGCAGGGGCTAAAATGAGCCTACACAAGATGCTAAGGGAGTGGACACTAAAGCAGATGCAAACATGTATGCAAAATTGTGAGGGGTGCAATTTTACGACTATACAATTACTTAGTAATCTTGCATGTAGCTTTTGTAGACTTTATAATTTTAATTTTCTTTGTTTTGTCATTTTTGGTTGTAAATTCATGACTAATCCACATTGTGGGAAAAAAAGGGATCTAGGGTCTAAATCACACATTCTCCAACATTACATTAGAGAGGAACCAAAATTGATCACATAAGCCCACTTGGCTACTACCCTCAATGGAAGAGCCAAAATGGTGGATCAAGGTTTTGGTCCTCTTTGGTGGTTTGTGTGGTCGATTTGATTGACTATGAATTGAATTGGTTTGATTTTGTGAATGTATACCTAGGTTAACTATGAATCTACGAAAAAACTGATGTGAATATAGAAAAATATAAAACCGAAATACAAAGATTGACAACAAAATATCAAGTACAAAGGTAGAGGAACCTAGCATATGAATTAGGGGTGAAATTTATTGGCCAAGGGTGGTGCCCTAGACTAGAGATTGTAACTCTCAAGAATCTATGAACATGTCTCATTAGGTTATAATCTGTAGGTTCTTCCTCCCTAGACTCAGTTTCCAAACTTCGTATGTTGATGAATAATTCCTCTTGCCCTAATTTGTTGAAGTAGGAGAATGAATGCTTGATCTTGCTATTATGTCTTAAATCTTCTCCCAAATCCACTTCAGATCTGCCACTTGCAAACAAGAGAGGGGATAAAGGGTTTTTCCATATAAGGTCTTGCCTAAGTAAACCCTATTTTGACATTTCCACCTCCACAATGACTATTATTATGTAAAGAGTGCTTAACCTCAATCGAGCAGAGGAAAAAGGATAAAAACAAGTGATAAATAAAAGTTTTGCAACTTACCACTCAAATCTACTTTCCTTGATGTATTGAAGTCATGTGGTACTCATCTCATGCAAGGAGAATTGGATGCTTGATTGAAGGTCTTGCAAGTGTTAGTACTCATAAAACAAATGAATGCAAAACATAAACAAAATCATATATAAACTTGATGTATTGCTAATGAAGATCCCGACTAATAAAAAGTGTTGTAAAATACTTCTTATTATGCTCTTGACTTCTTTTTAAGATGCTCCATTGCTCAAAATTTCATTATATTTTTAAAATGGTGAAAAAGACTTGTATTTATATGCATTTATTCATTCTCCCACAAAATTAATTATGAAAAGCCAAAAAATGAATTTAAATTTGTAAATATAAAAATGTTGACAGTAACATATTTAAACATATTTAAAATTAGGCCAAAATAGGTTGTTCAAGGGTGATGGCTCCCTAGACTAGACCTATTTTGGGACTTTTGATGTCATTAAATGAATATTTAATATTAATTCCCAATTTTATTCTATTTTTTCATAAATGACTATAAAATGGGAAAATTATGAGCATAATTAGGTCCAAGCACATAAGGGGCAACTAAACATAATGTGAAATTGTTAGGGGTGATAATTTACAATGCTACACACATTAACATATAGGTACTTCTAAGATCTCTTTCAAATAAATTGTGCTTTCTCACCATATTAATCATTCAATGCAAGAAGTTAATATAAAAAATATTCTTGAAGATAACGTAATTAATGACAAGTTTTTCATAGAAAGAAAAAAATGAATGATTTTAAAATCAGTGGGTGTCTTTCTTGAAGCAAGAAGTTTTTAATAATTATTTTCAATCTTGAATCTATGGTTAATTTTCTAGAGATGTGTTCTTATTTGTAATTTTATGGAGGTTAGGTTAAATCTAAAATTTCTAGAGGATTGCACACACAAATCTTATCTAATCAAAGGAAACATAAAGATTAACTTAGTTTCCAATGGGTTTTTTCCTTTAATAATGTTTTTGACAGTGAATTTTTTATGGGTGTACTTATTTCTTCAATCATGTTGATCTTTTCATGAAATCTTGGTATCTAGATTTCATCCCAATTATGGAAATCCATTCCAAGGTTTTATCTTGGATCCATTTATTTTGTATGTCATTAATATTTTAAAAAGATGAATTCCTAAAAAATTTAGTTGATTCAATGGGTTTTTAGATGGGTTCTTTTCATATTTCCAGGGAGAAAAAATTCTAGTTATGCTCAAACTTGTGTTGAGATATATTTGAATAATCCATTTCTAAAATATTTTAATATTTATGTGGGAGATTTCATTTGGCATCAAAAAATAAATTATGAAGCCATTCCTTTTAGATCTAGAGAATGCCAACATTATGTACACTTCTTTCAATATTTTCCCCAACTTAAATCATATGATTCTTCTAAAACATACCACACAAGAAAAAAGGAGTTACAAACAACTCAATAGGATAATCAAGGGTCTATTGTTAGTCATAATATTAATGGATTTATCATGGCTCATAGGAAAGGTAAAGCTTGACCTTCTACAAATCCTAGAGGAGTTAAAGTTGGTATCTAATTTTATTTTTTTGCTATTTTAGGAGAAATACCCACCAAATTTTAGGTTGATCAAGATGGAAACCAAGAAAGGATTATAACAAGTCAAGATAATGATGAAATAATGTAGGATCAAGAAACTCATAGTAAAATATGTGTCTAATTTTTTTCAATGAGAAACAAGTTCATACAACACAAGATATTCCACTTTTCAACAAGTTTTTGGATGTTCCTAATTCCATTCTTAATATCCACCATGCTCCTTTATTTCTATTTAAGTCTATTGTTTATGCGTAGAACCCTTTCTTTAATCATAATAACTCCCAAAGTTTTAAAGTTCAAGGGAATCTTCTTGCATTTGATAAGATTTAACATGTGCATGAAATCCCTATCTAAAATTTGATAAAAAAATATTTATATTTTTCATCCAAAAGATAACTTGAAATCAAAGTCTTTCAAAGAAAATAAGAAAAAATGTCCTTCAACTTGGGCTTTGGGTATAAAATAAATCCAAAATAAAAAAAGGGAGACATGATGGATTGAACATAATCAAAATATTGACCATGATAAGTCTAAACATTTGGAAGATCACTTTCTAGCTTTGGGTCTTCTCAATATAGTATATTCATCCCTCCCACATCCATTTAAATAATGATTGTTTCCTCAAATTTAAGAGGGATTGACAAAAATCTAACTTGGTTGTAGTATTTTTTGTTTGATGAATTTTACGTTAGCTAACTTCTATTGTAAAGGGTCCCTTCAAAACCTATTTTAGACTTAATAAAAAATAATTAGATCTAGATAGAATTTTGTTAGAAGACTAATTAAAGACCTTAACCTTTTTATTTTTTCTGATTTAGGAAATTAATCTTCCCGAAGGATTTGAAGAAATTTTTGTTATAGCCTTGGTATATATTGGGAAAGAGTTATTATTATTATTATTATTCATCTATTTGGTGGTCCTTGTGTGCTTGGGATTCTCGATATTTTTCTCCAAAAAAATGTTTAAGTTGTAATAGCGGTCTCTCTTTAGAAGGGGTTCTCACATCTAGCAATCTAAATGTCCTAATCATTGATTGTTATGCTCTCCAAGATCTTCTAGGTAAAGTTGAACTCTAGGATTGCCTACATGTTCATAGAAAATCTTCTCCTCAAGATTATTTGAGTTGAATTCAATGTTGTGTTATACCTTAATAAAAAAGGGTGGACTTCTTATTCTCTCTTGTTGTTATGCTCTCCAAGATCTTCTAGGCAAAGTTAAACTCTAGGATTATCTACATGTTCATAGAAAATCTTCTCCTCAAGATTATCCTTGGACTATTGGAGTTGAATTCAATGATGTGTTATACCTTAATAAAAAAAGGGTGGACTTCTTATTCTCCCTTGTTCTAGTTTTCTTATTCTTCCAAACATTAGTCAACATAGTTAATAAGTATCCCTCTTAGTAATGATTATTTTACTTGGAACAATAAAATAATTGCGGATGCTTATTGTATAAGAAATGGATAGATCTTTGGTTAGTGATTAGATTGTCCTTCTCAATTACTTCAACTAGCTTCTTTCATTCTAAACATTGTAGGTTTAGATCCTTTCTTTATAAACAATGTAGGTTTAGATCAATGGCACAAAGCTTTATGCTAGTAAGGATCTTTTAAGCCTTATAATGCCCCCTTTAGATTCCATCTCATGTAATTAAAAGAAGATGAATTGGAATAAAATATTAGACTTTAGTGGCAACAAGGTAAAATTCATCATGGTATAACTTTGTATATTTTTTCTACAAAATATGTTTTGTCAAAAAAAAAATCAAAGAATGGAATTATTCCTCATGGACATATTCTACAAAGATTTTTTTTTTCAAATTTGGTGAAGATTCAAGCTTGTATTCAAGAATAGGGCATAACGATGCCTTAACCTTGTATTCTAAACTCTAGAATAAAGTAGAAAAGCTTGAGTTGTAGGAAGAATTCATGTAACAATAAAAATATTGTGCTAAATGGTTATAGGTAGGGATATAAATTATTCTTTTTTCATCACTTTGTTGTGGAATACAAATATGTTAATAGTTTTAAGGAGATTAAATGAGATGATAGGTCCATAATTGAATCTGTTCAAGATATTCAATTAGAAGTTGTTTCTCACTCTTGTGAGTTGTTCAAAGTCCCCACTATTTATTTTGCTGATAATAAACATGTCATTTTGAACTATATTCATATACTTATCTCCTTTCATGATGAGTTCTTCCTCAATTTTCCTATTTACATAGATGAACCAAAGAAGGTTATTTTTATGATAAAGATAAAAATCTAGGTTTAGATGATTTTTCTATTGAGTTCTTTCAATATTTTTGGGATATTGTCAAATATGACATTTTGGAGGCTTTTAAGGAATTGTGCACATCAAAAAAATGTTTAAATAACTTAATAACTATTTTTGGTTCTAATTCTTAAGAAAACTCATGTTTTTAATTTTTGTGATGTTTGACCTATAGCTCCTATGTTGGGATATCATCTACTTCTTATTTTGACATCCTGAAATATTTTGTAGGATTAAAATAAAGGATTTTAAATGATACAACAATGTATATGAGTCAATTTTGGGGTAGAATAATGGTCAATCTAAGAGAAACTTGTAAACTTTGGATTCAAGATTATCAATGGAGATCTTGGTGGGAATTTACAGATCTAATGAGACTCAATATTCTTATAGCTTCTCCCTCTTTTTCCTCTTCCAATACAACTCTCAATATTATCAACTTACTCAATGGGAACATCCTCCTTTGGGCTTTGTTGAAATTAATGTTGATGGTGTTTCAAAAGACAGTCTTGAAAATGTTGACATGGGAGGTGTTTGTCATGATCATAATGACAAAGTCAAGTTCTTGTTTGTAGGTATTGGATTTGGTTCTAATAATTTTGTGAAAGCTATGGACATTCCCCAATCTCTTTTACATAGTAAGCAATGACATTTTATTGATATTATTTTGGAATCTAACTCTAGAATCTCGGTTGATTATTTCAAAAGAAAGTCCTCTCACTTCAAGTAGTGACAATTGAATGAATTCAAGAAAGAAATCAACATCCTATTCAATGGATTTTTAATGGTACAATAATGCATATGAGTTAGGTTTGGGGTAGAATAATTTTTAATTTAAAGGAAACTTATCAAGTTTGGATTCAATATTATCAATTGAGATCTTGGTGGAAATTTACAATTCTAATGAGACTTGGTATTCATATAGATTCTCCCATTTTTCCTCTTTGAATAACAACCATTGAGATTATCAACTTACTCAATGGAAAAGCCCTCCTCTAAGCTTGGTTAAAATTAATGTAACTGATGATGCTTCATAATATAATCTCTAAAATGTTAACATGGGAGGTGTTTGTCATGATCAAAATAGGAAAGTCAAGTTCTAGATTGCAAGTAATCCTAATGTTGGTTCTAATAATTTTGTGAATGTTGTGGCCATTTTCCAAGATTTTTTACATACTAAACAAATAAATTTTACTAATATTATTCTATAATCTAGCTCAAAAATCATGGTTGATCATTTCAAAAGAAAGTTCACCTCTCACTTCAAGTAGTGACAATTGAATGAATGTAAGAAATCAATCAACATCATGGTTTCAATATTGTTAAGTGGAATCATATTAGAAGTGAAGGAAATAAGTTGATTTTTTGGTTAAATCAACTCCTAGTTGGAATGACATTAAGGTTGATACTAGAAATGACCATGATCACCCTATCTAGGATATGAGTAGACACTCTAGTGATTTTGTGCATGTAGACTATAATGTCTCTTTAAATTCAATAATTCCTACTAGTGTGTTTTTTTGTTAGTGTATAGATTCTTTTTGTACTCTTCTCATTTATTCTACCATAGCTAACTTTTTATTATTACTATTTTTCAATGGTTTCCTATTAGTCCATTTTTTAAAACATAAAAGAAAATTTTATTTCTAATACTTAGAGCATGTACAATCTTCAAGAGATCTTTTATGCCCTATCTATAGGGGTTGGAGGTTTCATTCTCTATTGCTAATTGTCTATTTTCAATCCATTAGAATTTTCTCGATTCTTAAATATCTATGTGTCATATGTCTTTTTAAGACAAATAAAGTTTATAACTGTTGTTTATAATATAAAATTTTACACCTTTACATTAAAAATCCATTAAATTATGAATTTAAACTCAAACTAATAAGAATCAAAACTAATTTCTAAAACATAAATACAAATATAAGTAGATAAAACTTAAAGTTATGTACCGCTGCTCAATAGTATTTGTACATTTGTTATTCAATAAAAAATTGCTAACTTTTAGAAAAAAATGTGTCCACTTACACATTATTTTGTAAAAGACAAGATCAAAATGAACAAAAATAAAAATTAGCTTACAATATTACTATCAAGATTCAACCGTGTAGTTGTAGTTTTACGAGTTGAACTTATTGACCCATGTTTTACGAGTAGTAGTTCACAAGAACCCATCTCTTACGATAATGAAATGTCTACTTAACATTTATTGCATCTAGATGATGCTCACAGAGGTGAAGCACTGAACCTTCCAGGAAGATCACCCATCTCAATACTACTCCAACTCAAATGCTTTTAACCACAAATTTTTTAGATTTGACCATGTAAACAAAGATAAACCTGAAAGCTATTTAATTTTCACCGTTACAAATAGATGCAACAAAGCAGATATAGACAATCTAATTAGACAGTACACCGAACTTCCCTGCAGAACTAAATGCCGACCATGTGACACGATCTCAGTGCATTAATAATGGGGATCAGAGTGATTGGTAGTTAGCAGTTGGGGTCGGTATTAGTCACAAATGTATTCACCTACCTTGCAGAAAAGCATTAATAATGGGGATCATGAACGTTTTAAAGACCCACTGCAAGTTCATTCACACTTCTGAATATCAAGATACCATCTTTATCAACACTGTTCATTGAACAAATCTACATCACTGTATTTCCTCTTAACTTTACTGGTTTGGATTGAATGACACCGCCCCGTCTTTGGTGGCACCGACAGGAACTCCTAAGCCTATATATACTTTCACAGACTTGCCCAAAACACAAATTCATCTGTTTTTTGTGTTCTTTGTTTGAAGATGGCCAAAGTTCTGAGCTTGGATTTGGAATTGAAAGTCCCTGCAAAAAAGCTGTGGGAGGCTGTCAGGGAATCTGCAACACTTTTTCCCAAAATCTTGCCTTCTCTCTTCAAAAGCATTGAAATAGTGGAAGGAGATGGGAATAGTGCGGGCACTGTGAGGCACATCAAGTATGGAGATGGCATGGCTGGGCTGACATTTGCCAAGGAGAAGGTTATTGCAGTGGATGAGCAGAACATGTGGGTCACTGTCACTCTGATAGAGGGTGAGCTTCTGGGGCTCTACAAGCTGTTTAAGTCAACTCTGAAGGTGCTTCCAGGGGGTGATGCCAATTCTTGCCTTGTGAAGTGGAGTGTTGAATTTGAGGCTGCTAGTGCTGAGGTCCCCCCTCCTGATATGGCCAAGGAATCTGCTGTCAAGACTTTCAAGGCCCTTGAAGGCTACATTCTGACCTCTGCTTGACTCAGCAGAGCTTTCCCATGTTGATATGTACTAGAATAAAGTTTCAGAGAGAGTATTATGTGTGTACTGATTATTGAACCAATTTCAGGTTGGTCTCTCAAGAATCAGTTGAGATATGGATAACCTCTTCTTTGGAGAGATAATCTATGAGTATTGATGTTGTTAATGTTTTTTTTTAATGAATATTTTTATTAAACATTATATAAATTAGTATAATACTAAAAAAAAAAAAGGTTTAGTTGGAAACATAGACAAAAAAACAAAAGATAAAATCCAAAGAGCATTAAGTAGTTAATGCAATATCAGTAGAGGGAGCATCATGATCTATCAGTAGAGGGAGCATCATGACCATCAGACTTGCCCCACACATCTATAATAAACATGATAAACACACATCACAGTAACATTTAAGTTGATTTGATCATTAACTTGGAACACTCCAAAAAATTGAAAGTAAAATGATTTTTCTTTTTAGTGGGGACTGTCAAATGGTGAATTGTTGTTCCACAAAATAGAGATCCAAATGATATTGTGGTAATCTGCTACCTAATGAATAATAAGTTACACTCTCCTACCCAGATTTTGAATGATGTCTTACATGAGTAAAATTATAGCATGATAACTTTTATTGTCGAAGTAACTATTCCATGTTCTCATCAATTCATTTCTTGTACTTTTAAGGTCTAGGTACATATTATTTAAATATTACTCTCCAATGGTTAAATGGTAAATAGTACTTTTATACCTCATTCCTATCAAAAACTAGTAGATAGTTGTCCTATTTTTATTGGCTAAAGTTTACTTTTGAGCATTGAATTGGGAGATGTTTAAGAATAGCCATGTATGCAAGATTTATATTTATATTTATAAATTATTGTTCATGGTTAACCAAATGAGGTCAATGGGCCTATGCAATAAATACAATTGATATAGAAGTACATGTAAGAAAAATAAAGTAAAACTTGATAAATTAGAATTGTAAATTTGTGTCTTTACAATTTATGGTGAAGATGGAATCTAAATATGAACATTGGGATATTGATGACTTTTAAAAAGAAATTTTTTATTATATCATCTCTCTAATGAATAGAGATACACATATTTGATCTTTATAATGAATCAATTTGTAAGGATAACCATAATTTTCTACGAAGAGATAGTAGAATATTTCACAATTTTTATATTTCATTGGACATATAAATTACAAACTACTTCTTTGATTCTATTTCATTGTTGCAAAGTGTTTAGATTTAGGTTCACCGATCTCTCAAAATAAAGTGCTTTAACTCTATACCAAATTGATGAGAACGTACTTGCAAATGGCTCGGATTAAATTTCAAATCAAAAGCAACCTAATGTACTTGAGAAGAATATTACATCTATTTTCTATATGAATATAGTGCTTATAATAGTGATACATTTTTATGACAATGGTTTCATCTTCTATATGAATATAATGCTCCAAGTCTAATGATTCATATTTTACAGGAATGGTTATATTGGTTTTTGAAATTGATTTTATACAAGTGAAAGGAAATAAGAAATGTTTTAGAATTTTATCTAAGAAATAATAATATACCATGATAAATAAATTTCAATAAAAAGATTGATAAAAATAAAAAAATTGCATAATGAGATTTATTATTTTTCTTTTCTATCTTCTTTAAATGTGCTAATTAGAATATCTTTAATTACTTTATTTAAGAAAAATAAAAAAGATAAACAATTAATAAAAAAATTTAATCTAGCACTTCACTTTGCTTTTCTAAAAAGAAACTATTTTTATAAAGAAATGCAACTAAATAAGGAAAATGGTTTTCTTATTTACACTATGAAAGGAAGAGATAAAATGTTCGGAATATCTAATCTTGTGTACACCCACATGTAAATATAGTTGTCTTTACTTTCAACTCAAGATTCTAATTTTTTTTTCTTAAATTAATTCTAAATCTCCTCTCTTTCTAAAAGGTCATTGTATTTATGTAAAGCTATCTACATTCCCTTCTAAGAGAAATGAAGTTTTTAATAATTTGTAATATTTGAATATTTGTTTTTAGAACTCTCTAGAAAGAGGAGTGTGAAGGAGAACTCTTCGTATGTTAACTTCACTTGTAAAAAAGGGAGACTAAATAAGATAATTATGATAAAAAAATTTCATTAGTACAACTCACATTTTTATGTGTATTTTTTTTTATGAATAGTTTATTCTTTTTATATAACAATATATTTGTGCGTAAGTGCAAACTAATGGGTCTCCACTTTAAGTGGAAGTATTGGGTTTGAAAAAACTTGATAGGAATATGTACCCATTTCATAAAAAATGGGTATCTATCTAGGAATGGGGTCTTGATCCAAAATACATATTCACTACAAATAGGTACTTGTTATGATTTGAGATCCCATGCCTAAACATTTACCTATTATAAATGCATACACATTTCATAACAGGTACACATTTTTTGAAGCTATTTTTTTTTAAAGCTTTGCTAGCTCATTTTAACCTACATTCACATAATGAAAACAAATTTTGGAGAGTTCCTCAAAATGGGTACCTACATCTATGACTACTATCTACCACCTATTTCTATCTCCTCCTACAATGCCGGTGCCATTTTCATCATCTCCATGTAGTTTTTCCATTTTTAATATATTTTTTAAATTTATAAGGTTTAAGGTTTGTAGGGTTAATAGGTATTGAAATTTTATTATAAATTTTGTATAAATAAGGTTTAGGGTTTGTAAGATTTTTTGGGTTTGA
This sequence comes from Sequoiadendron giganteum, assembly GCA_007115665.2. Lineage (NCBI taxonomy): Eukaryota > Viridiplantae > Streptophyta > Pinopsida > Cupressales > Cupressaceae > Sequoiadendron > Sequoiadendron giganteum. The sequence continues at coordinate 108,893,767 of CM021104.1, read as the reverse complement.
ATTTTGATGTGGGTAAGTGCAAGAAGTTGGGTCCACAAAATGTTAAAAATATAGAAGTGTTTTTTTATTTTATTTCAGAATTTGTCACAGTTGGACTAAATTATTTTTTAATAGGCATGTATAAAATTCACTTTTAAAAGTCATTTTTTTAGGACCATACCATGCACATATACAAACACCATAATTTGACCTAGAAATACAAGTATTTTTCTAATTCCTTTTACGGAAAAATGTGTAATAAACTAAAGATTGATGAGGATTTTTTAATATTTTTTAATTAATTTTTTATTAGCTCTATTTGTTGTTTTTGAAAACCATTGTGTATGAAAACCATAATTTGACCTAAACTAATCATTTTTTTTCATTTTTTAAAGAATTTTTTCTAGATTGATGTCATGTAAGTTTGTTTACTAATTAAAAGTTATTAAAAAAATAAAAAAGCTTGATATTTCAAGTTTATGGACCAGTTCCCTTAAAAATTAATTAAAAAATAGAAAACATAATCCAATCATAAAAAAAATTATACATTTGAAAACTAGACATTATGATCTATAATGGGTTTTAATTTCATAAACCAATTCTAAAAAAAATCATCAGCTATATTATCAAAGTCCATTATTTCTCTTGACATTGCCTTAGTCTTTTAGTTGTAAGTCCAAGGCTAAGGGTTGGGTTACCAAGGCTTTCCTGAGACTAAAACCAAATAAAAAAGTGGGTTGGGATTTCAGGTTTTTTTAGAATGGGTACCCATTTTAAAATGAGTACTCGCTTTAAAATAGGTACCCATTTAGGAATGTGATCCCAATCTAAGGCTCAAGTTTACGTTCTTGTCAATTTTTTTGGCTGAAATTTCCCCTCTTCATGAACCCAACTTCTTGCAGTTCCCAATGTAGCAAAATAGTATATGGATGATTGCATACAATCAAGCTTGCATATAATTTTTTTAGGCAATACATTAATATTAAACAAATATATATTTTGAATGGAAAAGATAACATAGGCAATAGGTTAATAGAGTTTAAGAGGATTAGGATCCCCCTTAGTAACATACACCCATCCTAAATGGATAAGATAAAGGTACTAAAAGACATTGGATGTGTGATGGATTTCATCTTGTGAATGTAATATCATCCCAATATTACATTATAGTCAATGTACTTATATATGACATCAAACTCAATGATGATCATATTTGGCCTTAGGATAACATGAAGGATGATCTTTCAAATAGAAAAAAACTTAAATTTGTCACCCATCAAAATATTTCAAGTGCTAAATTTTTGTTTCTTCACATAATCCTATTCTTTGAAATGGGTAAAAGGGGATTACATTAAAATAACATCTCTATCATCAATCACAACTATTTTAGTGTCTTGTATCTAATGAAGTGCAATGGTTGATTCATCAATGATTAGACATCATTTAGTAACAAGTTATTATTCTAATAAATATATACCTAACACAGGTAGAAATTGTTAATTTTGTGTCAATCTTATGTATGCATATTGTGTTAGTGTACTTGTACAACAAGGAGAGAATGTTTCATTATATAGGTTATTTTATGTATGTATGTATATATATACATATATACATATGTTGAAATGTACAAGACAACTGAGAGGGGGGTGAATCAGTTGTATCAAATCACTTTACTTCTAACCTTAATCAATTCCACTTTAACCCAGTCTATTATTAAGTGTAAACATGAAATGTAAATAACAGAAAGAAAACACCAAAGACACCAAATTTATGTGGAAAACCTAATGAGAAAAAAATCGCGGTGAGGATTAGCTCACAATATAGTAATAATGCAATACTGAATACAAAGGCTCACTGCCAACAAAGGACTCGTTGTCTAGAAGGAGACTCATTGCCTATAGAGAAAGAAAAGATAAATGAAGATCCACCACAAAGGATCCACACATTCACAACTTGATTAGAAGATTGTAGACACAATCAACTCACTACTTTCAGGAATCTAACACATTAAAGTACTACTGCCTCAATTCACTCTTGCCCACTCTTCTTTTCACACTTGTTCACATACTTCACTTGCTTTCTTTATTCGAGGATGGATGGATGAAAAATTCACAACAAATTGATTTTCGTTTACCAACTTCAACCCTAGAAACATTCTCCAAGGTCAGCTAAACATTCTTCAAAATACAAATTCAAATTAGGTCGGCCACTCAACATTCCCGCAGTGGATAAGAATGCTAGAGGACCAATTACATATTTAATTTAGGATACAAGCAACATCTTGGATCAATCACATGCTTCCTTAATTTGATGCAAAAAATTAATGTAACGTGTAGATACCAGGTCAGCCAAACCTAATGAAAACACCAATGATCTTTGAAGTACGTGCATCTCTAGCAAGATGATCACACATGGATCACCCAACATGCTTCACCAAATTTTTTTCCATCTCTAAGAATAATTCAGGTACATCTACAACAACTACAACAAACTTCATTCACAAAATATTATTCAATAGTCCAATCAGACCAATCAACAACACACAAGAGCTCTAGAGTAGATCTTCTAAAGTGCCAAATCACAAGAACGTTTGTTAGAACATAGAAGCCATAAAAAAGAATCATTTCCTAGATCCACAAGATCTAAAACCAGAAACTAGAAGACTGTGGAGCCAAAAAATTTCTCCCAGTTCACAAACAAATAGTTCTGCCAAACCAGTTCATATACCGGTGAACATATCTTTCACTCTTCATCGAACTAGAAGCTAAAAATTAGGATATATTTTTCATTTAAGCTTATGAACATAACTACAAATCTGCACAGGCATAGGATCAACATAAAATAAATGAAGAGAACAATACTGGAGCACACTCAAAACACACACACCAACACTGCCTTCATTAGTTCTCAAACTTTCTCAAAAGTACTTGGCAAAAACACGAGTACAGCTTCATAAATATAGCTCCATGTACTCTAAGCACTTCTACAGTATCTCAACTATACAAGTACCACTTGCAATCAACTTGAACTGTGTTTACATCAATGACAACATTAATGACAACAACACCAAACACATTCATAATTTCAACAATCTCCCCCTTTGCCAATGATGACAACACATGATGTGAAAAACCATCAAAGATGACATACACAATCTCCAGAGATGACAACCTGCATAAGAATAAAATTTTCATATGACTTTCGCTCCCGCTTCGACATCAATGGCAAAGGAAATTTTGTATAAAAACTCTTGCCATATAAAGCTATGCTCACTCTCCCTTAGGAATGCACCCACATCACATATTGCAACAATGCACTTCTCTAGGAGTAGACCTTAATCATCAGTCTAGATCAAAGAGTCTGTGAATCCACTGGACTGATGCACCTCTATGTGCATTTAGTTCAAAGAAGGAGGGGCAGTAACCCCCAACTTCCCCCTGAGATACTCAAAGGTATCCTTTGGAAGGGACTTAGTGAATATGTCAGCAATTTGTTCCTTGGTAGGTACAAGTTCAAGTCTAACTTCATTCTTCAACACCTTCTCCCTCAAGAAGTGATACTTGATAGATATGTGCTTTGTCCTAGAATGCATCATTGAACTCTTCAAAAAAATTATAGCACTTTTATTTTCATAGAATATAGAGATAGGTTCATCACTCACCATACCTATGTCATTCAAGGTTTGCTTCATCCAAAGTACCTATGTACAATAGGGTGCTACTACAATGTACTTTGCTTTTGTAGTGGATAAAGAAACTGAATCTTGTTTCTTACTCAACCATGAAACTATTTCTCCTCCAAGGAAGAATGCACCACCACTTATACTCTTTCAGTCATCTACACAACCAACCCAATCTACATCAGTGTAGGCATTCAATGTGAAATAATTATCCTTCAAATACCATAGCCCATAATTTGAATTTCACTTAAGATATATGAATATCCTCTTCACAGCTGTAACATGTGCTTCCTTAGGTTTTGCTTGAAATATTGCAACTAAACATACTACATGCATGATATTCGATCTAGTAGCAGTAAGATACAATAGTCCACCAATCATATATATGTACATGCTCTGATCAACTTTAGCAGATTCATCATCCTTACTCAGCTTACATCCGGTTACCATAGGGGTACAAACCGGTTTGGAGTCATCCATTCCAAACTTCTTTAACAATTCATTAACATACTTAGATTGTGAAATGAATATCCCTTTGTCAGTTTGATTTACTTGAAGTCCAAGGAAGAAATTCAACTCATCAATCATAGACATTTCAAATTATTTTTGTATCTCTTCTGCAAATTTCTTACACATTCATTCATTTCCACCAGAGATAATGTCATCAACATTTAGCACAACTATCAATTTTTTTTTTATCAAATTTGAAGTAAAGATTGTTTTCTGCGGGCTCTTTGTTGAATCCTTGCTTTTTCAAGTATCTATCCAACCTTACATACCAAGCTCTGGGATCCTGTTTAAGTCCATATAGTGCCTTCTTTAACTTGCAAACCATGTTTGGTTTGTCTGATAGCTGAAAGCCTTCCAGTTGCTCCATATATACTTCTTCTTCTAGTTCTCCATTTAGAAATGCAAACTTGACATCCATTTGATACACTTTGAAGTCTTTATGAGCTGAAAATGCCAAGAACATCTGAATGGCCTTCATTCTTGCTACTGGTGCAAAAATTTCTTTGAAATCTATTCCTTCAACCTGTGAATATCCTTTACATACAAGTCTTTCTTTATTCCTTACCACTTCACCATCTTCATTCAACTTATTCCTGAATACCCACTTTAAACCAATTGCATTCTTGTTTGCAAGTCTAAGGACTAGTTCCCATGTTTCATTCTTCTCTATCTGCTACAGTTCCTCTTTCATCACTCTAACCCAACTTTCATCATTACATGCCTCGCTTACAGTCTTAAGTTCTATCTTAGAAAGTAAACACAAGTTTACCTCAACCACTTTGCTTCTCGTCTTTACACCTTCACTCATGTCTTCAATTATCTGTTGCTCCAGACGATTTCTCTGTACATATTTAAGAGTTTTAGGTGTAGGTTCTGGAGTCTCCTCTTCATCACTTTGTTCTTTCTCTTCCTTTTCTTCTTCTTCTACTTGTCCATAGATAGGATCATCAGGTTCAACTTCACTTATTTCTACTAGTCTATACACAGCTTCATCAACCTTTACATTGGCACTTTCAATTATTTTCCTTAGTATTTTATTAAAGCATCTATATGCCTTGCTGTTGTTTGAATATCCAAGAAAAATTTCTTCATCACATCTGGCATCAAACTTTCTAAGATTTTCATCATTTCTTTTAATGTAACATCTACTTCCAAATACTTTAAAGAATTTAATAGTAGGAGTCTTACCAGTCCATAACCCATAAGGAGTCTTAGTGTTGTTACCTCTAATTTGAACTTTGTTAAGAATGTAAACATCAGTGCGGATTGCTTCTCTCCAATACACATCTAGAACATATGCTTCTTTCATCATAGTTTTGGAAACCTCTTGAACAGTCTAGTTCTTCCTTTCCACAACTCCATTCTATTGAGGGGTTTTAGGAGTAGAATAATGTCTCTTTATGCCATGTTCTTCACAAGATGCATTAAACTCACTAGAAGTAAATTCTCCACCTCTATCAGACCTTAAACATTTGATTTTCAGGTTTGCCTCATTTTCTACTCTTGCCTTGAATACCTTGAATCTATCAAGAGCCCGAGCTTTCTCTCTAAGAAAAGTAACCCATGTCATCCTAGAGTAATCATCAATCAAGAGCATAAAGTACCTATCACCATTAAGGCTTCATGTTATTGTAGGGTCACAAAGGTCTGTATGAATTAATTCCAACATTCTGGTAGATGATTGTTCCTAAATCCTTTAAAACTGCTTCTTGTTTGTTTCCCCAACTGACAACTTCTACAAATTGAATTTGAAGGCTTTGTGATTCTAGGCAGATCTCTGACAACTTCCCTAGAACTAATCCTGATAAGATTATTGAAACTCACTTGTCCCATCCTTCGGTGCCATAGCCAAATTTCATTAATCTAAGAAACAAAACACTGACCATCACCACTCTTAAGCTGATAGATATTTCCATGAATTCTTCCAGCTGCTACCACAGTTTCAAATCATTTTCTGATCTCACAGGTGTTATCTTAAAACATTTGCTACACATTTGTCCAACATTTAAGAGATTATGCCTTAAACCCTTTACATAATAGACATCGTCAGTACTATGTTTACCATCAAAAATAATTGTTCCTTTACCAACAATCTTAGCACCAGAGTCATCTCCAAACATAACTATTCCTCCATCATATTTCTCAAGTTTAGTGAACTTACTCTTATCACCAGTCATATAATTTGAACACCCACTATCAATTACCTAGAAGTCTTCATCGTTTCTAGCATTAAAATTAGTCACCAAAGTACCTTCTGTATCATCCTTCTTGCTCTCTGAACCAAATTCCTTTGCACATCTTCCATGGTTAGCAGATGCAACTTTGTTTTCAAGGGCTAGAAATAAACATTCATCTTTATCCTCCTCAAAGTCAGATTCATCATCAAAAATTATTGCATCTTCTTTGACATAATAAAATTTCTTGAACTTCCTATCCTTTTTGTCTTTGTGATTATTTTTATTATCCTTTTTCTTCTTGTGTGTATCTCTATTAGGACATCTTGATGCATAATGACCAATATTTCCACAACTGAAACACTTAAAGGGAAACTTACCTTTGTATTTACTAGTACCTTTCTTCAATTTCCTTGTGAAGTTTGCTTCCAACTCTTCTGAATCATCATTCGAGTCATCTCCTATCTTCATTGCTTTAAAGGTTGTTTCAGTCTTCTCCTTGTCTCTTGCAAAATTTCTCATCTCGAATGCAGTCAAGACACCAAATAGGTGCTCCTTAGTAAATTTCTTTGGATCATATGATTCTTCAATAGCAGAGACTTTTTCATTGCAATTCTTCGGTAGGGTCATCAAGATCTCAATTATATCTTCACCTGACATGGTAGCACCTTGATTCTTGATTTCAATTGCTATAAGTTCAACTCTCTGATAGTAGCTTGCAATATCATCATCTTATTCCATTCTCAGGTTCTCAAATATTCACTTAGCAATTAGTTTCCTTGACAACTTTACTCTATCATTTCCTTCATAAATGTCTTTTAATTTTTCTCATACTTCATGAGAAGTGCCTAGAGAAATAACGTTTGTCCTTTCAGTTTTAGATAGTGCATTGAAGATAGCATACCTTGCCTTTTCATTATCCTCATAAGCCGCAATCTCATAAGCAGAGGAAGGACTAGTGGTTGGTACCACATGCTTTATCTGCACAACTTTCCAAGTCTTGAAACCAAGTGAAACCAAATAACCTCTCATCTGTTCTTTCCAGTCACTGTAATAAGCTCCATCAAAAATAGGGATCTTCAACTTGTGCGCCATCTGATCTACCTCAAGAGGTTAATCTTTTAACTGAGGAACTAGATATCTGAAACCAATTGTTGAAATGCACAAGACAACTGTGAGGGGGGTGAATCAGTTGCATAAAATCAATTTACTTCTAACCTTAATCAATGCCACTTTAACCTAGTCTATTATTATGTGTAAACATGAAATGAAAATAACAAAAAGAAAACACCAGAGACACCAAGGAAAAACCACAGTGAGGATTAGCTCACAATATAGCAATAATGCAATGTCGGACACAAAGGCTCACTACTAGAGGGCTCACTTCCTAGATACAAAGGCTCACTGTCAACAGAGGACTCATTGTCTAGAAGGAGGCTCACTACCTATAGAAAAAGAAAAGATAAATGAAGATCCGCCACAAAGGTTACACGCATTCACAGCTTGATCAGAAGATTGTAGACACCATCAACTCACTGCTTTTAGGAATCTAACACATTAAAGTACTACTGCCTCAATTCGCTCTTGCACACTCTGATTTTCGCACTTGTTTGCACACTTCACTTTATTTCTTTATTCGAGGATGGATGAATGATCAATTCACAACAAATTGATTTTCTTTTATACCAGCTTCAACCCTAGAAACATTCTCCAAGGCCAGTTAAACATTCTTCAAAATACAAATTCAAATTAGGTCAACTACTCAAAATTCCCGTGGTGGATAAGAATGAGAGAGGAAAAAATACATATTTAATTTAGGATCCAAGCAAAATTTTGGATCAATCACATGTTTCCTCAATTTGATGAAAAAAAATTAATGTAACGTGTAGACACCAGGTCGGCCAAACCTAATGAAAACACCAATGATCTTTGAAGTATGTGCATCTCTAGCAAGATGATCACACACGGATCACCCAACACACTTCACCAGAAATTTTACCATCTCTAAGAATACTTCAAGTACATCCACAACAACTACAACAAACTTCATTCATAGAAAATTATTCAATAGTCCAATTAGACCAATCAACAAAACATAGGAGCTCTGGAGCAGGTCTTCTAGAGCACCAAATCACAAGCACATTTGTTAGAACACAAAAGCCATACAAAATAATCATTTCCCAGATCCACAAGATCTGAAACTAAAAACCAGAAGACTCCGGAGCCAAAATATTTCTCCTAGTTCACAAACAAATAGTTCTACCAAACCAGTGTTCACATATCGGTGAACATATCTTTCACTCTCCATCGATCCAAAAGCTAAAACTCAGAATATATTTTCCATTGAAGCTTATGAGCATAACTAAAAATCCACATAGGCATAGGATCAACATAGAAAAAATGTAGAGCACAATACCAGAGCACACTCAAAACAAACACTTCAACACTGCCCTCATCAGTTCTCAAATTTCTCAAAAGCACTTGGCAAAAACACAACTACAACCTCATAAATATAGCTCCATGTACTCTAAGCACTTCTACAGTATCTCAACTATACAAGTACCATCTGCAATCAACTTGAACTGTGTTGACATCAATGACAACACCACCAAACACATCCATACTTGCAACATATATATATATATATATATATATATATATATTAACTAGGAGAGAATGCACCATTTTTGGTCATTTGTTCTCCACAAATTGAACCTATGAAACTATAATATTTTTTGGTAAGATGATTTCATCTCCTAAATTCCTATTGAGATTATTTTTTTCTTATATGGAACATGAAACTAAAATCACATCTTGTTCCCACGGAAGATAGGTTTAGCCCCTACTTTAGTGAGATGATGAGCCCTACACTCAAAATCACACTAAAGTAGTCAATCAAGCATTAAAACGGGTCTAATTGTATAATTGTTTGAAAGATAAGACAACAAAGGTCAAGGAGGATGATCAAGCCTCCGAGATCTAAGATATCACAACAAACCAACAAAGGCACAAAGAGACACATACCTTTGTTAAATGTGCAACAGTAAGAAAAGATACACAAGCATACAATGTCAAAATTAGAGAAGAGACAGAGAGGATGGATCAAGCCTTAGTTGTGTGTCCAAATTTTTTTACAAGTGGAAACCCATTTTCTAGTATGCAAACCAAATGCGGTCACTAGTATAGAAACAACATGGGACTGAAAAAACTACTAAAAAATGGCTTATAAATGATTGAACATGGTCACATGACTAGTAGTAGTTTATTTCCAATCATTTATAATGCCGTTAAATTGATGGCTAAACCATTTTTAGTCATTCAGCTGATTGATTTGGTCATTAATTTAGTCGCTCGATTGATCGATTTGGTCGTTGATTTAGTCATTTGATTGATCGACTTGGTCATTGATTTAGTCGTCTGATTGATCGATTTGGTCATTGATGTAGTCATTAATTTGATTGATTTGGCAGTGTGTTTAGCCGTTAATTTAGTCATCGATTATTTTAAACTAGTCACTTATTTAGTCATTTTTTATTCACTGATATATTTAGTCATTGATTTATGTTAATTGGTCACTTATTTAGTTATTTTTATTCACTGATTTCTGTTAGATGGTAGTGTATTTAGTCATTAATTTTAATCATCATTTTGAACAATTTGGTAGTTTATTTAATTGTTTTTGTTCACTGATTTCTATCAACTGGTAGGTATATTGATACATTATTTATTAATTGCATAATCATTATATTTAGTCATATTCATTCACTATGTTTTGTCACTTGGTTGTATATTTAGTCAATTGGTAGTTTATTTAATTGTTTTTGTTCACTGATTTCTGCCTATAAGTGTTGGAAATGAGACAATTCTTTAATTGAGGTTTAAAAATATAAAACAAAAAAACATAATCAACCATTCATTTGCACATAATGAAACGACTATTAAGAAGGAAAAACATTGAAATTTTATTGAGAAAACGTGTTCTTACAACAGATACAAGATAGAAATGTGTCTTTGCTTTGAAAAAATGTACTGTTACAAAGTGTGTTTCTCAGTGTTGTGACTGAGAAAACTGAGCTACAATGCCTTTTTTTGCTTATGCAAGATATTACAATTTTGATGACAATTTTATGTTGCAACTTATTTGCAACTGCACATAGATGTATGTTGCACTCTTTGCAACTTTTCCTCTTCTCCACACCTCTTTATCTGCTTTGTATTTACTTCTTTTTTTGCACCCCTGTTCTATGCGTCTACTGTTTACACAACAACATATCCCCTCTTCTATAATGGACCAATTTGAATGAGTGGAACCCAAACAAAAAGAGAGAAACATAATCAAGGGGTTTTACATTACAGGTGTAGTAAGATAGAACATTCTCTGTTCTACTCACAAAATGTACACACAAATTAGATTCTCTAGTTTTTGTTTAGGTTCATCTTATTCAGGATCAGTTTATTCTTTTTCTACAACTTCACTCTCCACACTGTGCTACTGCTAACCCTTATTTTTCTCTTCCACACTTACGACTAACACTCTATCATTTATTTCAAATATTTTAGTGTCATCATGTGAAGGCCCCTTCTTTCTCTTTCAGATGGAAAACTCCATCTATTTTGTTTGGATAAGGAAGGGGTATGTTACTTGTGACCTGTAAAATACTTATATTTTCATCTCCTATTCCTTTCAATTTGACTCCATGTACAATAGATATGAGTGAATCCACCCAATGCCCACGACAACACCATCAAATGGATCCAATATCTCAACTTTATCCCCTTCTTGGAGTTTATTAATAAATTTCTGCAAAAACAAAAAAATACACATTATATTGAGATATAAAACACACATTATATTGTTTTTGACTATTGTATGTAATGTCTTATGTCTTGGAACAAATTAGTTTTTTTGTGTGGTTTTATAAAACACTCTATTACAACTAAGCTCTAAGATTCTGTACGTAAGTTATATCTTCTCTCTTATTTCCATAATCTATGCATACTAGATAATTACACTTCATTACTATTCTAACCAAGGGTATGTGCAGGATCATCATGGAAAAAATAGGCCTTTAAGTGGCAATGAAAATTCAGAAATTCAAAGTTGGACAACTTGACATAAAAATTTGAATAAGTTATCTATATTATTTCAAAAATATGTAAGAATAGAATCTATGGAAAATTGAATGTAGTTTCTAAACTATTGGGTTAATTTTTGTAAAAAATAAATCTATTTGGTGAAAATTTGAAATTTCAATGTAGTAGTACTAAAATTTCAGGGAAAAAATAAGAAGTAGGTGTTTGTCTAACCACCCTAACCATAATAAAATGATAATATTTTTTTATAAGATTTTAGATATAAGTAGAGGACTCACGTACGGATGCGATGCATATTTTTTTGTAATTTTTTTTCAAAAAAATAATTAATTATGAATTTTTTATTACAAATTTTAAAAAATATAAAAACTCGTATGTCTGACCACCTTAACTTAGTCAAAACTTCATGAAATTCATTTTTTTTTTTAATCCTATAGTATGCCAAGCATAGAATGTGACGCATGTTTTGGATTCAAAAAATGTGATACTTTTTGAAAGCTATATATGTTTTTCTATCAAACTATCAATTAGGACTTTAGTCGTAATTCTAATAAAAAATAAATAATAATAATTTATTAGATTCTAAGTAAAATATAATTTATATTGGTAGAAAGCTGAGAAGGTCCTCTAAAAACCCTTTTCGTTTCATCAATTTTGGGTAAAATAAAAGTCATCAGCCACATGGGCGAAGTCTGGAAAAGCAAGGTAAGTTGTTAAACATGTTTTACGTGTTGACGTTTTAGGATTGGCAGGTCTGAACCAAATCCTGAGCCTAATACTGAGCCTAATCCCTAGGCATTAAATTTTGTGTCAGCATATCAGATATCCGATTCAAATCAGATATCCGATATCCGATATCCGATTTGAATTCGATATGACCATATTTAAAATTATGATGCTATCCTATCTCATCCATTCCTTCCATCCATATTCTCTCCACCTCCCGTCTCCACTCTCTCTCTCCACCTCCCTCCTCCCTCCCTCTCCTCTCTCCCTCTCCTATCCCTCCCTCCCTCTCCCTCCCACCCTCTCCCTCTCTCCATTCCCTCCCTCCTCCATTCCTCTCCCTCCACCTCCCTCTCCCTCCCTCCACCCTCTCTCTCCACTCTCCATCCTCTCTCCCTCCATCTCCTCTCCACTCCTTCCCTCTCCATCCACTCTCCTCTCCTCTCCTCCTCTCTCCTTCTATCTCTCCCTCTCTCTCTCCTCCTCTCTCCCTCTCTCTCCCTCACTCTCTTTCCTCTACTCCCCTCCCTCTCCCTCTCCCTCCCTCCTCTCTCTCTCTCCCTCCATCCTCCCCTCTATAATTTTTCTCATCTCCCCTCTCTCTCCTTCCTTTTCTACTTCTATCTATCTCACCTCTCTCTCTCTCCCTCCATCCTCCCCTCTATAATTTTTCCTATCTCCCCTCTCTCTCCTTCCT